>CM077219.1:15696141-16131141 GCA_039654775.1 Spinibarbus caldwelli | reverse complement strand
ACACCATCTGCTGTGAATAAGCTATAAGAATCTAGAATCCATCACTCAAGTGATCTTCAGCACACACTATATCATCCAGAGACTAACAGAGTCATTGAACCGTGTAATAAATCAAGAAATAAATACTATGCAAACAAATCACTAATATCTGTCATAATATAGCTGAGAACATAGTTATTCAAGTTTGGTTCATGTGTTTAGTCGAAGCTCAGATTGCTCTGCCAAAGCGTTGACAAACAATCATTCTTACTCACTAGCTATTAAATGAAGGCACTGTATACTAGTATGCAATAAAAACACAATATAAATGTCTTTTAAATAATTTCATGAAGCAATTATGTATTTTCCAATTAATTTTAAATTAATGAATATATACAGTATATACAAAATGGTATTAATTTCTATTTTCTACTGGAAGTAAAACTTGCAAAAAAAACTATTTTGCATTTGTAACACACTGAAAATTGAGAGAATGGATTGTCACTGCCAATCTCATGCATCGTTTTATCAGTTTTCTCATCAGCAGAAATGATGGACAGAGTCCACTTGTGGTGCTATGAGAAGGGGATCAGGTTTCAGCTGCTCTAGACCACAGGAAAATTCAAACTTTGATCTGAGGGGTTCTCATGACTCAATGTAAAACCATCTGGGCTTTCCGTCCTAACACTCAGTCCCCTGTGTGCATATGTCTGTGTGTCCTGGGATAATAGAAGCTAAAGCCATGTTTACAAAGTGTGAGTCATTGTATGTGATGACAAGAACAAATCGGCTACTCCTTAGAGACAACACGTGTGTGGTGGTAATATATGTGGTCTAACATACCAATGTAAAAAGGACTAAATACAGCCCCAGTGTAATGCAGCTTACATCAGGAGTTTGTGAAATCAAATTTAAGACTTTAAGACCTGCACAAATGTAATTAATACTTTATGTCCATACAGATCAAACCCATACAATCTCAAAATAAATCATGTATCTTTTACTTAATTAAACACATTTGACTACAAAATAGGGTAAATATTTTATGTACTAATACAGTATATATATATATATATATATATATATATATATATATATATATATATATATATATATATATATATATATATATATATTATCTTTAAACACATTATCGTATCTGCAAAATCCAATATCGATTGAACTGTAATTCACATATATATAATATATTATAATGTATAATATATACAGTCATGGCCAAAAATATCGGCACCCTTGGTAAATATGATCAAAGAAGGCTGTGAAAATTAATCTGCATTTTTAATCCTTTTGATCTTTTATTTAAAAAAATCTAACCTTTCATTGGATAATAAGAATTTAAAATGGGGGGAAATATTATTATGAAATAAATGTTTTTCTCTAATACACGTTGGACACAATTATTGGTACCCCTAGAAATTCTTATGAGTAAAATATCTCTGAAGTATATTCCCATTCATATTCACAATTTTGAGCACTCCAGGGTGATTATGAACATGAAATTATCCAGCCATGGCTTCCTGTTTCACAGAAATATAAATAGCAGGGAAAACAAAGCCCAAATTCCCTTAATCATCCATCACAATGAGAAAAACCAAAGAATATATTTCTGATGTGCAGCAAAAGATAATTGAGCTTCACAAATTAGTGAAGTGGCTTTAAGAAAAGAGCTAGAGCAGTGAAAATTCCCATTTCCACCATCAGGGCAATAATTAAGAATTTCCAATCAACATAAAATGTTACGAAACTGCCTGGAAGAGGACGTGTGTCTATATCGTCCTAATGCACGGTGAGAAGGAGAGTTTGAGCGGCTAAAGACTCTCCAAGGACCACAGCTGGAGAACTGCAGAAAATAGTTGAGTCTCGGGGTCAGAAAACCTTAAAAAAAATTGTCAAACAGCACCTACATCACCACATGTTGTTTGGGAGGGTTTCAAGAAAAATTCTCCTAGCTCATCCAAAAACAAATTCCAGCATATTCAGTTATCAGACACGACTGGAACTTCAAATGGGACTGGCTTCTATGGTCAGATGAAACTGAAAAATGAGCTTTTTAGCAGCAAACACTCAAGAGGGGTTTGGTGAACACAGAGATAAAAAGTACCCCATGTGTACAATGAAATATACTGCTGTAATTTTGATGTTGTGGGCCTATATTTCTGCTGGAGGTCCTGGACATCTTGTTTAGACACATGGCATCATGAATTCTATCAAATACCAACAGATAAAAAATCAATAAGTGACTGACTCTGTTAGAAATCTTATAATGGGCCATGTTTGGATCTTCCAACCGTACAATAATCCAAACACAAACCTCAAAAACAACACAAAAATGGGTCACTGAGCACAAAACCAAGCTTCTGCTATGGCCATTCCAGTCCTCTGACCTGAACCCTATAGAAAATTAGTGGGGTGAACTGAAGAGAAGAACAATATTCTGTTTTAATAGGATATAGTGTCTCAAGCCATTATCATAGGGTCTTTAAAATATCTATAAACTACCACAGTTCTACAAAGTCTATATTATTTCTCAAATTAGCCTAAATACATCTTTAGTAGAGCCCTAATTAGAGTTCAAATGACAATGACACAGGCCAATTGTAACATTTAAGATACTGATTTGAGATCAGATATCATACTTATGACAATGACAATGAATGTTTTCCTACTGTAAAGGGAATTCAATTCATTTCTCAGGCCCCATTATCAGTGATGTGCTCATTAGAGAGTAAATGTAATTATAAAGAGGGAATGTTATGCTGTGATTTGATTCGCTGGATTCAATTACACTAGGTAGCAGCCTGAAAAATGAGACACTGTACCAACCTTCTCTGGCTTAAGGTCTTAGTAGGTTTACAGAAACATTAATCAATATATGTGTATGCATGTGTGTTCTCACCGTGCCTCGACGCAGGGCAAACTGAATGGAGTCTAGATCTGACACAGGGCACCAGATCTCAGCGATCAGACACTTCTGAGTGACATCGATGTTGCAGAGGTTCAGAGTGTGATAAATGGCTTTCATCTTCCGGACCTTGATGAACCATACTCGGACAGTCTTGGCAGCCGCCTGCAAAACACGCTGCCTGTGATCCTCCGTCTGATTCAGCACCTGGAACACACAGCAGAGAGGAAGAGTAGGGGTCAAAAAAGGAAATGAGATCACTGAACAAGTGAGGTGATAGTCACAATCAGTGCTGAAAGAGCAACCTGAGAGACCTGAATCTCAGCAGACTGCAGTTTAGTGTCAAGTCTGACATGGAAACATGATAATGTTCAATGTCCTATAAATGTCTAAATGTTTTTCAGAAAAGGAAAGAAAATTATGTGAATATATCTTTTTTTTATGGCTGATGTAAAGTCAGGCGAAGTACACACAGCAACAGTTCTCCATTTAGTTTGAATCAGACATGACAGAAAAAAGATCTGGGGTTTAGTGAGGGAGTTCAGTAATGACTCTGGATGATTCACTGACTCACTGATTCAAACCGTTCATTCACTCATGAGCTTGTGAATCTTTTTGAGGAACCATAAGATGAGTCATTTGTTTTTTGCATGGAACAAGAAAGATTCAGAAGATTTAGCCAATGCCACTCCACTTTAGTCACAACAGTTGCAGGTGTTATTCAGAGATACCAAGAAAAAGAGCTCAACTTCAGTTATTTGTTCATTGAGAAAGTATACAAGCACCTTCTGTCAACTCTTGTATAAACAGGAAAATCCAAGAGCCACACCTGTTGGTAAATATGTTTGTGAATCCCAAACATTGGTTGTGTGAACGTAGCCAGTATCTGGTTGGCATGTTAGACAGACAGAGTGGCAACATTAACGTCCAAGTGCGCATTCTCACTCACACGGGTGAGACACACACAGCCGCCCACCCTAAAATCAGACACACTCGCCCACGCTAGAATCTCCCACATGCTCACCCACGCTGGAAACATACAGAGACTCACCCACGCTGACCAATCAGGCAAACTCGCCCACTCTGGGATTTATGTAATCCTTCTGTGTCCCAAAGAGCTTCTGTCTTGCTCAAACAGCAACAGAAACACAAACATGGCATGTGTCTCATACTAAAGGGTACCAAATTCTCTCTAAATCTGTGAGAGGATCACGGGACATCAACGATTCTTACCCGACAGGCACACACACACACGCATGCATGCATAGTGACCATTCTCTCTCACCTGAGGGGCAAACAGGCCCGCTAATAGCTTGAAGTGAGTCAGTGACATGGAACTCGAGCGCACACTCAGTCCCGGCCCTGTCAGCACTCTTGTGCTTGGATATGTTCCTTCATTTCTTTTGAATAGTCAGAGAGTAAACGGATATGTATGTGGGGTTTCAGAGGGTGCGGGATAAGAGAGAATCAGCGAATAAGTGTGGCAAACATGAAGAACAAACTCCCTCAGTATGTGGATATGCACAGACAGGAACTCTCACTATGAGACAGCCACTGTGAAAAGCACCTTACAGTTGTAACTAGTTGTGATGTGATGACAACAAGAGTTTCTTTTCCCAAATCAGATTTTTGTCGATCGATTTCTATGTTGTCATGTTTTGAGGGTAGCCCTGTCTACAATGGCCCAAAATCTTGCTCCACATAGCTGACTATAGACCTTAATCGGGTATTTTGAATTTAAACAAGGCTGTGAGGAACAGACAGTCTTTACAATGGCACACACTGTAAAGGTCATAGATCATGTAATTTTCAAAGCTGTTTTATGGAGTTTTTTCTACTGAAATGTTAATTTCAAAAAGACGTCTCATGAGCTGAACAATTGGTATGTTGTTATTCAACAGTACAATCCATTGAACTTACTGTACTGTACTTTGAACCCTTTACAACCTCGATTTCATTCCTGTCAACCCTGACTAAGGTTTATTAAAGATCAAATTCTGATTGACTGTGATTTTTTTGTTTAACACAGCATATCACCGTCAGCGAGTGTAGAATAATGGCATGATGCGGAAACTTGTACGTGCCACTGCGCAGACACTGAATAAATCTAACGTGAGAACAAAGCAGACGTGATAAATTGTTTTGCCATGTGCTGAAGGTCTAAACTTTGTGGGCATCTGTGTGGGTGGGAAGGTATGGGTACTATGTAAATGTGTGAGGACACACTCACTCTAAGTTTTCCTTCCCAAATAAGGCACTCTGAGAGATTCTCTCAAAGACCCAAAGCTGTAACACCATCCAAGCAGTCCCCCATTACGCCTACTAGTAGCCCCTAATGACTCACTGAGGGAGATTCCCTCAGTCGTACAAACCGACAGATACAGACTGTGCACTGACACAGCCAATAGATAATTCAGTCAAATCAACCTGCACTTTACTGTAAGTCTGTTAGTTTAATCCCATCTAAAGAGTGGGAATAAAAAAAGAAAAACAGAGAAGGAAATGAGGAAAAAAGACACATACACACACAGCTGTCCAGAGTTTTGAGACCTAAAGTCTAATCCAAAGGTCTACAAAGTGACACACACACCCGCAGAGGGCGCCACAGTATATCAGGGAAGCCAAAAAGAAAAATTCATTATTAATTAAAATAAAAGTAAATACATTTAAATAAATAGACACACACTTTCATACTGTAGTGATCTGCACTAACTGTGACTAAAAAATATGAAATAATCTTATTGACATAAGAACAAAAATAGATCAAAATTTCAATTATGTGGGCAACTATTTAGGATCTGTTTACAATACAATGTAAGTCACTATGGATAAAAGCATTGGCAAATGCATATGTAAATTATATGACAGTCAGAGCGCAGTGTTTTTTGATATTTACATGTAATTTGCTGTTTAATTATTTATTTTACTTAGTGAAAACTGCCCTGATCTAAGCTAATCTGTGTTTAGTACAGCACACAGTTTCTGATCACACTCTCATGTCATGTAATTCCATTACACCACTCAGCTGCAGTTTATGGAGCAAATGACATCAATTGATGTACTGTCAAATCATATTCCATCATATCACTTCAAAACCAGCATGCATTCATGAGTTTGTTGGCTCTCCTGTTTGAATCTTTTAGGCACTCTGTAAACAGCTACACTTTGTTGTTCTAACTTATTTTATGATCATCATTTTATAATTCCTGACATAAGAACCTCTGAACAGACTGAGGACTGTTCGTTCACATATCGCTTGGATAGAAACAGATGAGATACACACACACACACACACACACACAGACACAACTCACTCTTTGTTCACCCGTTGCTGTACGCTTAGAATAATTTTCTTCCTGACCCGACCGTTCCCACTAAATTTAGATCTCGTTTCCAGAATCTCACATTTAAATTTCCGCTACTAAAAGAAAGAGAGATGGGCTAACAAATAAAAATGTAGTCTGCACAAAATTGTATTTGTTATTTTATTCATCTTGTCAAGGGTCTTAAATTTATTGACAACAAAATGTTAAACTAATTTTGTGTCTTAAGACACAAAATTCGTTTAACATTTTGCTGCCAACACAGAAGGAAAAAAAATGTCACAGAAAATAAAAATGTTGTACAAAAATTGTAGGCCTATTTCTTATTTTTATTCGTCTTGTCAGGATACAATTCGTTTAACATTTACAACACAATAGGAAAAAGTGTCGCAGAGAAAAAAAAATGTAGGTTGTACAAAAATAGCCTATTAGCTACTTTATTCGTCTTGTCAAAATACTAAATTTGTTTAACATTTTGCTGTTAACACAGTAGGAAAAGTGTTGCAGAGAAAAATAAATACCACAGACATCTGTCATTTAAAATTATAGGCTAAGCAAAATATAAACAAAACCGAGCTGAACGTTCTTCAAGGACAGCACATCCACACTTTGCTTCATCCTTATTCTGCTCTGTCACTCATCGACAACCTGTCTGTTCTGTCTGAGAGCCATATATTCATCACCGGTAGGCTACAGCCTGCTCTGAGCATTGTTATGCACATGCTGCGCGCACAGACCCGTGACTCAGAAAGCAATGGTTCATGCGTGCAGAGAGTGCACAACAGTCCTGAGTGCAGGCTGTACAGGTGGTCAATGAGAATAAAGCACAGATATGCTGCTCTGAAAGGACGTCGGGAACAGGATATTGTTAGACCGCCCGCTCCTGTTCAAATTACACCAGAGTTACCGACCGTTACCGCGTTTTATTCGGGCGCATTTAAATTTAATCCCGCGGCGCAAGAAATCTGGTCAGGTCCCGCAGATGCACCAGATATTGGCGATAACGTTTGAATAAGCAGATCAGATTTCATCATTTGTAAAATGACAATGCAAACAGTGTGGCAGGATTTGAAAACTAATTCAGATTTGTGGGCAGCATGAACAAAGCAACAGAGAGAACAAGCCTAACAGAACTAGATCAGGTCTGGATACATCCATAAGATTTGACTTACCTCATACAAGAAAAATATTAACTTTAGAAAAAAAAAAAGCCTGTTTACATGCACTTATTCCAAATAAATAAAAAAGAGATATATAACCTTTGTTCATAAGCAGAATTAAATGTGTGCTCATACTGCACATGTCTTACCATCTGGAGATCATCAATTCGAGAGTTGACTCCAGCTGCCATTTCCTTCCTCTCTTGACGGGTCTCAGGACAGGGGTACAGAGATGCCCGAAACCTAACATAAAAATATTGGTAATATATATGTTTAATTTTAAGAATATGTCAAATATACACTACGTTATCAAAAACACTATTAAAATACACTATCAAAAGTTTGGGGAGAGTAAGATTTTTTTTTTAAAGAAATTAATACTTTTATTCAACGAGGATGCATTATATTGATCAAAAGTGACAAAGAAAATTATGTTACAAAAGATTTCCATTTTTAAATAAATGCTCTTCTTTTGAATCCTGAAAAAAATGTATCATGATTTCCACAAAAATATGCACAACTATTTCAAACATTGATAATAAGAAGAAATTTGATGTTGAAATTTCAGCTTTTTAAAAATAGATTTAAACAGAAAACAGTTATTTTAAATTGTAATAAAATTTCACAAGATTACTGTCCTGTATATTTGATCAAATAAATGCAACCTTGGTGAGCATAAGAAAATTCTTTCAAAAACAATAAATTTTTTTAACAACCAAAAGTCTGCAAAATCAGAGAACAATGTCATGTTTTCAAAATCTCATGTACAGTAAACACCATTTTCTTTTGTTTTGGTCACATTGTATTGAGACTGGGCAGTGACACTCTCGTACCCTTCACAAATCTTCTTGACTCTGTTTTTCAGCTGGTCTCCCTGGAAGAAAATGATGAACACTGACTTGTGTACATGGTCTCCCTGGAAAAAAGGAAACAAAACACATAAGAGGAAGTTCCTATTAAATATGCAGTTAACTAATAATCCAAAATGAAAATTATGCCTTGAAAAGTTATGTAAAAGCTATTTATTTTTCGTTTTCACAGGGGAAACTGACTGTGGCAGGGTCCTCAAGTGGGTCCTCGATGTCTGCCTGTCGCAGGAAGACATTTCCACGACACACTCTCCACAGCATCCTCTCAAAGGTAGGAATCCTTTCTCTGCCTATCACACCTGCAACAAACCTGCAACCAGCGTCAAAGGTGAGTGAATTATATCAGTATCCCCCAACAGCAGACATCTGAATAATGAAACTGATATCCAGGAATACCAAACCTTTAAGGTACTTCAAAAGGTTTAATAAAAACATGAAAATACTTTCTTTTCTTTTTTTTTTAATTTAGGTGGGATGCCCCAATAAGGACAGATCTTAAATCTGGATTAAATCAAGTTTTATTTCATAATTCTGCTACACCAAACTTCAAATCTTTGATCTTATAGATCTTTCAATCTTATAGTCTTAATGTTACTGTAACTCAGGGTTAACGTTAATCCTGTTTCTCCATTACTATAAACTCAGAACGAAATCTCAGGTAGAGGCTGTGTAAATTCACAATAAATCAAACTGTAGTATTATTGCTATTGTATGGTGAAAAACAAACACAGTGGATGCAGTGGATCGACAGGCCTCACAAACACATTGTGTGAAAATCTACACATATATCACTCTACCATCTGGCCATTGTTTTATGTTTCAGGCCCCATCTAACAATTGACCTGCATCCTATATTGCAAAAACTATATTATATTAAGGTTTTTTCTCATTCCTCTTTGTCTTCATCTCTTAACTCTTCTGATGGTGCTTTCCTTCATCAAGTGCTCTGAATGGAAAAAGTGTGTTTCATGTTAAGTATTAAAGGCACACCAGGATTATTGATCACAGATCAATGACAATCCCGCTGGCATTAGCAGCAGTTACATAAGAATGAGTGTTAAATCCCTCTTTATTACTTCAATTTTACTATCAAAAACCTATTTAAAAGCTACCTCTCCTACTGTACTATGATTTTTACAACTCAATCCAGAAATACCATATTACTACCAACGAAACATTTGATGCATTTACTATCCACATACAGGTGCATCTCAATAAATTGGCATGTGTCTCATGGAAAAGTTCATTTATTTCAGTAATTCAACTCAAATTGTGAAACTCGTGTATTAAATAAATTCAATGCACACAGACTGAAGTAGTTTAAGTCTTTGGTTCTTTTAATTGGTTGGCTTTTAATTTTGGCTCACATTTAACAAAAGCCCACCAATTCACTATCTCAACAAATTAGAATATGGTGACATGCCAATCAGCTAATCAACTCAAAACACCTGCAAAGGTTTCCTGAGCCTTCAAAATGGTCTCTCAGTTTGGTTCACTAGGCTACACAATCATGGGGAAGACTGCTGATCTGACAGTTGTCCAGAAGACAATCATTGACACCCTTCACAAGGAGGGTTAGCCACAAACATTCATTGCCAAAGAAGCTGGCTGTTCACAGAGTGCTGTATCCAAGCATGTTAACAGAAAATTGAGTGGAAGGAAAAAGTGTGGAAGAAAAAGATGCACAACCAACCGAGAGAACCACAGCCTTATGAGGATTGTCAAGCAAAATCGATTCAAGAATTTGGGTGAACTTCACAAGGAATGGACTGAGGCTGGGGTCAAGGCATCAAGAGCCACCACACACAGACATGTCAAGGAATTTGGCTACAGTTGTCGTATTCCTCTTGTTAAGCCACTCCTGAACCACAGACAATATGAGAGGCGTCTTACCTGGGCTAAGGAGAAGAAGAACTGGACTGTTGCCCAGTGGTCCAAAGTCCTCTTTTCAGATGAGAGCAAGTTTTGTATTTAATTCGTAAACCAAGGTCCTAGAGTCTGGAGGAAGGGTGGAGAAGCTCATAGCCCAAGTTGCTTGAAGTCCAGTGTTAAGTTTCCACAGTCTGTGATGATTAGGGGTGCAATGTCATCTGCTGGTGTTGGTCCATTGTGTTTTTTGAAAACCAAAGTCACTGCACCTGTTTACCAAGAAATTTTGAAGCACTTCATGCATCCTTTTGCTGACCAGATTTTTAAAGCTGCTGATTTCATTTTCCAGCAGGATTTGGCACCTGCCCACACTGCCAAAAGCATCAAAAGTTGGTTAAATGACCATGGTGTTGGTGTGCTTGACTGGCCAGCAAACTCACCAGGTATTGTCAAGAGGAAAATGAGAAATGAGACCAAAAAATGCAGATGAGCTGAAGGCCACTGTCAAAGAAACCTGGGCTTCCATACCACCTCAGCAGTGCCACAAACTGATCACCTCCATGCCACGCCGAATTGAGGCAGTAATTAAAGCAAAAGGAGCCCCTATCAAGTATTGAGTACATATACAGTAAATGAACATACTTTCCAGAAGGCCAACAATTCACTAAAATTGTTTTTTTTATTGGTCTTATGAAGTATTCTAATTGGTTGAGATGGTGAATTGGTGGGTTTTTGTTAAATGTGAGCCAAAATCATCACAATTAAAAGAACCAAAGACTTAAACTACTTCAGTCTGTGTGCATTGAATTTATTTAATACACGAGTTTCACAATTTGAGTTGAATTACTGAAATAAATGAACTTTTCCATGACATACTAATTTATTGAGATGCACCTGTATAACCTTACATTTAGAGCCATTTAAAAGACCTGTCCTGCATTCTTCTAGAGCTTTGGCGAAGAAAAAAAAATAGGCAGGCGGATTAGAAACAGAGATCAGAAAGTGTGCAATCCCCATTAACATCTAAGTTTCATCGAAGCATATGCACATACAGAGGAACTGAATTTCTAGTGTTCAAGCAGACCTGCTTCAGTGATAGTAAACTGTATCTTCAAGAGATGGAGTTTGTGAGGTAAAACGATGTGGAAACACACTGAAAGCATTTCAAAAGAATGAGTTCAGGATGTAATGTAATATCCACATATGAAGCATCCATGTTTTACTTGTCCATAACATTGCTTAATAAGACAGATCAAACCCACTGACGCACTCACCCAAGCCTAAGAGGAGCGGCACGTCCAACCTCATTTGGATCCATTAGAGTTGATGACTCTTCCAAAAGTGAAGGATCTTCCATCTAACAAAAAGGAAAAGAGAACAATAATTTAATTTATCTCTTCCTGTAGAAATAATATGATTTTGAACCAATCAAAGTTCATTGCAGTGTTGATAATATTGTTTCAGGAAATTGTTTTCTCACAAATAAAAGGGCCCTTTACATACAACAGGGCAAAGGTAAATTCAGAAGGTATCAAGCTGTTTTAGTTAACTTATTATTGATAGATGATGTAATAGTTTACAGCTCTACGTTATGTACTTCTTTCATGTTATATAAATAAGACAAAATTATGTTTAACTTAAGTTTTCAATGGAATTACTGTTAAAAAGATGGATTTATTTAGAGGATTTTTTAAGAGTAAATCTTGATATCTAATAATACTCAATCAGTTGATAACTTTTACCCAAAACAACTTACAATACACGTATTACAGAGAAAACCGGAGTGATGTGCCGAACTCAAGAGCACTGGGATTGGTCCTTTTATAGTTAGAAACAGGTTTTTTTTGGAGGTTTTTTATTTTTTCGATTTTTAACCACTGAGCCACACCACCCACATCACCAGTCTGTGTGAGAGCCCAAGTTAGTGGAAGTGTAAAGTGAATGATTACAAGACAACTAACAACTTAACTGCTTGCTCTCAAATGATCTTTTATAACTAGTAAAAGAAATAGATCACAATAAAATGTTAAAGTTCAGATCAGTGTTCAGGAAGCACAGAAATGCATGGTCAAAGATCACCAACAGGCTGAAAGACAGAAAAGAAACACCCTGGTAGTAGCTAATTATCACGGGCACAAAAGGCTGTTTTTTTTTTACAGGTTCAAGAAACGTGTGAGTAGGGAGTCGAACACCTTGCAGAACTGGTCCTGGGAAGGGCAGTGTGACATCATCATCAGCGGCTGAGATGTGACCAGGAATTCAGAGAATGGCCTTTCAATCTGTTAGACATGCATCTGTCTTTGTCAGCTTGAACATTATCACAGACATGGGGAAAAATATGGTTCCTCTGTTTGTGTTAGAGTGTTTGTTGATTTGACTACTGAATGGTGTTAATTATTATGATTTGATGGTTTGTATTCTAATACTACCACTGTATGACATTTGTGAGTAAAGGCCATTTTACACGGTAAAGGGGAACAGTGAGTTCCCAGTTCAGGTTAAATGGAAGTGAAGTGGAACGTGGCAATACGAAAAACAACACAGAAAGTGGCACAGCAGTAAAGTTAAGCACAAAAATACAGTTTCTGCTAGCTTTCTTAAATGTTGCATGCCATTGACTAATCCAAGGTGATTTTACTCGCAACCAATAATTAGTACTTAGCTTTTACTTGGTCAAAGATAAACAATGAGGAGAGGTTAATTGCAGTATTTTATGGCTTCATTAGCCATCACTTACATGAACAATATAACAGTAATGGCCTCACTCAGATGCAGCATATTTTTGTATGCTGCATATTTTTGTTTCACACTGCCTCTCAAGAGTGTGGGAAATGGTAGAAGACAACTAAGACTGCAAGATCGCAAGCAAAGCTTGCTGCCTGTCATGTACCGTGTAAAATGCCTCAGGAAATACCACAGGAAACTCTAAAGGCTCAAGGTTTTGTAAGAGATGAGGTATTACAGACCTCATCAAAGAACTGCTGTGTTCGTCTGAGGATGTGCTTAAGCTCAGTCAGCTCCAGGAAGTTCTTCTTCAGGGCTTCCTGGTTGATGTTGATCTCCTTCAGCTCATTCTCTAGCTTTTCAAAGGTGGCCTACAAAGAGTGAAAAAAGAACACAAGTCATTTAATGCATTCAAAACTGTTCACACAAGTACTCTCGAATTGACACATATTAGCTCTGTTCCAAAACCTAATTAGCTAATGAGCACAAATAAAGGCAAAATAATCAAGTGATAACAGTTATATATACACACACACACATAAAGCTGAATTCTTTCAACAGTAATTACTCCAGTCTTCAATGTCACATGGAATCATTGCTGATTTGCTGCTCAAGAAATATTTCTTGTTATTATCAATGCTGTGCTTAATTTTTTTTTTTTGGTAACAGTCATACTTTTTTTTTTCAGTATGCTTTGATGAATAGGAAGTTTTAAAGAACACCAATTACATATAATTCTATATGTTTAAACCTAATTAACTACTCTAATAAAAATGTTCAGTATTGAATGACCCACAACATTACAATATTTGTAATCAACAACCTCTCTCCTCATGCACCATCTCTGTGTCTTACCACAATGTATTATGGGATTGCCTTCTAAGTGAAGCATACATATAATGCTGCCTTAGAATTTAGGAACAAACTTTACATCATCCCTTGATACACTGCCTCTGCAGGGAGCTCACAATGTTTTGAAACAGAGCGATTTTAATTATTGGTTCCTTTTCTAATTCTCATTTTCAGTCTTATTTTGAGTTGTGCATGAAGGTTCTATACCTCCAAATCAATCATGTCTCGTGGAAAAGGGACCTCTGGGTTCTCCCCTGTGTCTACAACAGGTATGTTAGCCTTTTTGATTTCCTTCTCAACAAATCCTTGAAAAGAAAAGAAAAAAACATGATCAAGAAGAGAAAATGGAGCCAGAAAGAGAAAAGTAGAAGAAAAAAAAAGTTCTTGAACATCTTTCCACTGAATTTAACCAGAACTCAATATGCTGTATCAGCAATGATTTTCAACTCACTACGTCAGCAATGCTCACTCAATAACTTACTTAATTTGCGGTCCATCTCCTCACACCGACGGACTTCATTCACAAACTTCCTCTGGAAAACATTCACATCTGGGTTCAACTGCAAATCAAAGAAAGAGAAAAAGTCACTGACCTATTAATACACAATTACCATTCTCTAAAAGACAAGGAAGACACCTTCACACCCAGGGGTATAAGGAGAAACTGCAAAGTAGTCATATTCATAGCGGAACAATGAATCCCCATGAAATAAAAACAACACTGTTGGCTGCAAACAACTAGATGAGGGTTCAAGGATGAGTGAGCGCTCTTAGGCCACTTTGAGAATAGTTTCACAATCACTTCCTGCATGAGGTCATAACGTTTGTGTATCTAGTACCATTTAAATCTTCCCCAATTTAATTTCATCTCATCTAAGTCTCACACTCTGCAAATTCTTTGCTCTCTATCTGTTTCCCAACCTAGCAGCAGTGAAATCAAGCTCCTACAGCAAAACAATGCTCAATATCTTGCCTGCAACAACACATCTGTACTATCGCATAATCCTCAATGCTGCAGGGACATAAAAAATAAGGAAGCAATTACAACACCACTGTACATGTCTGGTCCTGACGCATTTCTAGTAGCTATAACCAAAAACAGTCAAAACAAATTGAGTAGTGCAAACTCTTAGAGTGTAGCTAAAACAGAACAAATACAATATGAAAATAAACAATGTAGCGTCAACAACGGATCTTTAAATAAGGAAGCAACTTTTCTCAAAGGGCATCAAATGTTCACCTGAAGTGACCTGTACCATTTCTTTGTAGACATTGAATACACCTACACAAGAAAGTCTATGAATGTGTATAAGATTTGATGCTTGTTTCTTCAGTTGTGCTGACATTTGTTGACAATGACATCAATGTTAAAGCCATGAGTCACTATGAATGAAGTGCCACCCTCTGTTGTTTTGAATGGGTTTGACAATGAACAGTAAATGTTCCAGGAATTAATAACCAGTGAATTTTGACGTGGTCTATACTTACATCTCTGAACTGCACCATGCCGATCTCCCCTAGCTCACTGACACAGCAGTAGGCGGACTCAGACTGGAGGAAGAGCTGGGCCAGAGTCATCTCCTCACTGCGAAACAGCTCCCCCATAATGCACTGCTCTCTACCCAACTCACTAAGGGGAGAATGTCTGAGGGAAGAGGAAGAAAACACAAATGCTAATATAAATACAAAAGGTTTTACATAAACAGAGTAATATTTCTGTTTGACACTAAGCACAGTGGTTAAGCCACACTGATTGTGTGAATGCAGTGTTTTACTTTAACCAAAAGGAAGGAAGGCAGCCCCTAAAATAGCGCGTCAGCATTTTTAACCTCACAATATGCAAACAATTCTGATCTGTTTACTCATTTTGTGCAAATTCTGTTATTGCTCACAGTCCTGTAAGATGACGATGCCACAGCTAAATGCTCTGTGACCGTGAGCTGAGCTTCATTGGATGCGGCTGATAGTTTACAAGTCATGAGAATCAAATGAATGTTCTGTTTTCAAGGTTATCTGGTTATCTGACAGTACTCTACAAGAAGCTTGCCTATAGATATCAGATTAGCAGCTATGAAAAACCAACTGCAAACTGGGACTGCTCGATTATATTTTATTTTATATTATGTTATATATTTTAAATTATATAACTTTTAATGTAATTCTATATATATCATTGAAAGCTAAAATCATAATTGAAAATAAATGTTGATTAATCAGCCAGTCCTACTAATACTTAAGTCAAAGCTTCTGCATTATTTCATAATACCAAGAGCATCATGCATTACCATCTAGACTACCCTGAACTAATGACTACTCAGAAACAATAAGACAATCCAGTAAAAAGCATTAGGAATGATTCCACAATCTTGTGCCCAGAGGACACACAAAGAATGTTACGCTTCTGTGCCGTTTCACCATTCTCATGGCATGTGATGCTCCAAACAGCTGAGGGAATAACCACATGCTATCTCAGAAGAATGAGGAAAACACACAGTAGCATTCAGCGATTACACAGAATAACCTGTTGAACTTTACTTTCCCTGGACCTACCGCTACAACTGCATGGAATGTGCTCTCCTAGAGCAAATCCTGATCCTCTCAGTGAAATGCATGTGGTCCAATCAAAGGAGTGAATTGTAAATTGTAGCCCATTCTTCAAAGCAGTCCCTCACTTTGCGTGAAAGAAGTTTGCTTTTCATTAAGAATGACTGTACGATGGACTCCACTCACAGCGAGCAGATTATGGATTAAGCTGCGCCATGTGACTCTCCATACTAAACATTACCAATTCAGAGGCACTTTGTGGCACATTAAGACACAAAGAAAATCGATAGAGCACAAAAAGCCATTTAATATTTCCGTTAGGTCCATTTTACAACTTTTAAGTGGTCGAAATGGGATGCAAGTAGTCTTTGTTTCATGGGTAATTCCACATGTGTTGAATAATGCAGCACCTTTGGGAATTATCAAGATGCAGATACTCTTTCAGCTGTCTCTCTGTATACTGCTCTTTTTTCCATTCTCCTGTACAACTACATACAGCCGTCCCAGCATCATCAGGTATCAGTGCAGTGGACCAATGCAAGGTCTCAGATCCTACAATGAGACACATATTAATAATGTGAACTCATGTGGCAGGGCATCTAATCAGGTTTCTTTTGAGTAACTGCTGCTGACTCAACCAAAGCCGCAATAGAATAAAATAGAATAGAATAGAATAGAATAGAAGTCTTTATCACCTCACAAACCCAAGGAACTGTTGAAGGTACAGTTGTCCAATATTTCAAAACAATACTGTAGCATACAACAAAAGTGTTCAATCTTTTAGACCCCCCAAATATGACCATCCTCACGCAAAAAATCCTTATCCTAAGATTTAAACAGCAGCTATATATGAAGAGTTTATTTGCAAAAACTCCATTTTTAAAAATATTCAAAAATTATATATTTTTTTATTTTTTATTCTGCATTCCAATTAATATAAATCAAACTGCAGTTGGGTTGTTTTGATTACATAATAATAACTAAAAAATACAGCTAACACAATAAAAACATGATAACACAATAAAAAAACATGATTTATGGAAATTAATAAAAACGGAGTTATCTGTATTTGCAAATAAACTCTTCATATTTTCATGTATAAAGACCCAATTTATACTGTGAAAAAATGTGTAAAATATTACTTGGAAAATGTTTAGTTTCTATTACACTTGTTATGATGTTTTTTTTTCTACTCACTGTAGTTCTGCTCTGTTATGTGTATTATTTATTAATTACTTTAATAAAATGTTTTCATGTTTCATTTAGTTTTATCTCATATTTTATTTAATTTTACGTTACACTGTTTTCCCTCCACAACACACTGTCATACAGAGATGACATTTACACATAGAGATTATTTTAGCAGTATATTAGCTGCTTTGCTAAATGTTGAGCAGTTTTCTGAACCATTTTTTCAGAGTATCTGTACACTAAATACCTAGCGGAAATTACTTCGGCAATGGAAAAAGTCGTATTTGATCGTTGAACTGTATATGAAGGGGTAAACAAAGTTAGCGGTTTATTAACTAGCCTGACAGAGGACATTAGTGTAGCTGTCAACCCAAGCTTATGCGTCAACAAGTAGTTGGGCAAAGTGGCACTTTATACACTTCAGTGATCTACTGTAACAAACTGAAGGGGATTCCTATAAAGTTAAAACTTAAACTTGAAAAAACTAAACAGCAATATCAGAGAGCGCTAACGCTAATGATCCCCGACAGGTTGTTACCTCCTCAGATAATGTAAATACTCAACAACGTATTGCAAAAAGCTGAAACAAAACACGCTCTTCTCTTCCAAATACAACTCACTGGACGTTTCAAAACAAGAACAAGAACAAAAAAGCAAGAACAATGTAACTTACTGAGTTTAAACTGTTGAAACGGAGTGCTGCTGTCTCTGAATCCTCTGCGTCGCGCGCATCAGCTGACCAGAACCAGGCAGAGCGGGCGTGACGTCATGAACAGCCCACTGCTGATCACGTGATCGAGGTTACCTGGGAAGGGTGGTTCCGAAGAAGTGGAAAAGGGAGCGAATGTTTGCTTTCTTTCCGCTTTTTAAATTTAGCATATTTCTCATTATGTCGATAAATATTAGCTATTATTCTGACATCTGTTAAACTGTAAGTTAAATATATTGTCCCTTGGTGCTAGAGTTAAGACCTTCCCAAAGTTTAAAGGGTATTTTTTCTCACTATTTTCACCGTTCCACTTTGTGGAGGCTGCGTCCGAAACCGCCTAACGTTACTCAGTAGGTGCGTTCGAGATGCACTACACTAGCCTGCCACCGGCTGGAGAGAGCAGCCGCTTGCAGTCAGGGCGGAATTAAAAGCGGAGACGTCAAATCGGACACTTTCTGCTTGCTCCAGGTGGTGTGCCGAAAAAAGCACCCTTCCCGTGAAAAGCATCCCTGTCGCGGGAACGCGCATTTGAAGACGAACGCCTTACAACGAAACCAAACGAACAACAGCGACTCTTATCATTAGAGTTCTCATTTTACATATCATTTTGTGTTTATTTTGTTTAAGTCCAGATATAACTGTAAGTGTGTAGGAATACTGATTAGCAGAGAACAAGTAGTTGAAATTCTGTATAAATCCACTAGAAGTTCTAAGCGTGTTAAATACTGTTTGTCTGGATTACTTCAGCCTACGAAAGAAGGCCTGTATGAAGAGTTCATTTACAAAAACAGATCACTCCGTGTTAACCATTTTCAAAAATCTTTTCTTTTTTTTTTCATTGTGCATTCCAGCTAATCTCACTCAAATTGCAGTTGGGTAATTTTGATTAAGTAAAAATAACTTAAAAAACTACAGCAAACTAACAATAAAACAATAAAAAACGTGATTTTTGACCACTGAGTAATCACTTTTTGCAAATAAAATCTTCATATGTTGATATAGCCTACTGTAACAATGTACCAGCATAATATAACATTTGTATTTTTGTAAGATGTCAAATAAAATGTATTGACTATTGTGTTGATTATTTTGAAAAATACACTTTTGAATGGACTTCCTCTTAACTCAAGCACTTAAACACAGCAAATTCTCTGACAGCATTTCTCTTTTTACAAGGTTCCATAAAGAACCATGCTTTGAAAGTGCTATAGGACATTAATGGTGTTATAAACTATTTAATAATAGTTTGTTTTCATTAATGTTAGCACAATAGTCTATTTATTATATTAATATTAACACTATTAATATTGTTTTATATATTACTTATTAATATCTGTTATTTATTAATTTATATTTTATATCATATCTTGTTCTTATATCTTGTAGGCTTTGTTAGGGTTTTAAAAAAAACATGAAACACATAAACATAAAAATTACCCAACAGCTTGTGCCAGTTAAGTACTTTTTTGTTTAAGTGAATTTAATAAATGACAGTGCTCTATCAACAGTTATTAGCTGAATACATTAATAAAAAGACAATTGACACTGAACATGAATGAATACATAAAAATGCACAACATAAATAGAGAGTAAGAAGTACTTACTTAACGAGCGAGATTTTTAACTCTACTAATATAACCCACAGTTTAATCCTTAAGGATATAATTTTTTATTATGAAAAACCAAAATCGTTATCTCTTGAATATGTTATTAATTTCTTAATTTTGTGAGCAAAATTGTTCATCCACATGCAAAACAGGCTTAAATCTCCTTTGATTTCCTCTTTTTCTTGTTGAATGTCTCTCTCGTTTCATCCCTGAGGCTTATAAATAACAAAAACAAATGGAATTTTAATGCATTATGATTATATGAATTTTATGACTATTCAGATATTTAATCTTTTTTTTTCCCGTGTATATAATCACATACTGTGATGTACGCAAACCCATTATAGTTATTTTTTTCTGTTATTTTATTTTATTTTATTTTTGTCATTATGATTGCTCATTGTTAAAGATACTACCATCTTTCCCTGAGCTTGTATGTTATAATAAGTTCTGCAGTAATAATAATAAGACAAAATAAGAGCAACAGGTGCACAAACACCTCACAGCATCAATAAATCCACAACCCTACCTAGTACGTTTTCCTCCATGTTTGCAATGTTTGTAATATCTGCACAAAGGAGACGTCGATCAGCTGCTCGAAGATCTCGCCTTTGGAGAAGACTGTTTGATTTTACACTCGAAAAATTTAAGTACTACTTAGAAATTAAGATTACCTCAGAAAGCACTGGTAGCCCAACACTTATGAGCAATAATAATGATAAATGCTGACCAATAATTAATACTATTTTTTAGTAAAACAAGCAAAATGTAATTTGATTTTTCATATGCCATTGCTATGCATGACTACACACTAGACAAATGATTACATCTCAATTTTCAGTCAAGTAATGAATTAATGCATATGTTAATGAAACAATTATATTTTATTTACTGACAACAACAGGAAACATGAATAAATGAGTAAAATGTAAATAAAAGTAACCATGACAATAAATAAACACAAGTCAACAACACATGAAACAAAGCTTTATTCAAACATATTGTTCTGACAATAATGTATTTACAAGAGGTGAACCCACATCCTACTGTCATCTCAACACAGCTGAGCCAGTTCTGCAGCTTTATTCTGATGAAGCAGCTGACCACCGTGTCCACCTTCACCTGTCTCCGCTGTCCATCACGACCATCACTGCTGCTGTGAGACTGAATCTGATCATGGATGAGAAACGGACATCGAGGCTATCGTTGCCTGAGTGCACAGAGAGGATGAGTACCACACAATCTTGAAGCAAGAGCAGGAGAACGTGTGGGACAATCTGGCTGCTGCTGTGTCTGCTCCAAACATCTGTGTGCCTCCTCTATGAGAACAACTACCTGTAAAACATTTACACAGAGTAAAAAATTTTAGATCTCAAATTTAATTTCATATGTTTACAATTACATGCTAATTTTTGATATAGCTTCATTACTTTTGTGGTGTAGTGAACTGGTAAGCAGAAGTTTGCTGGATCGATCTCCGCAGTCGTCACCATCAGCAGGGCTCTTTACTCCAGGTTGCTGCAGGGGGATTGGGGTCCCTGTAATAAGAGCACTGTAAGTCACTTTGGATAAAAGTGTCTGACAAATACATGAATGTAAATTTAAAAAAGAAAAAAAAATTAAAATGTAAAAATTAAAATGTAAATGTAAATACAAATGCTTTTTTTTTTTTTGTGCCTTGGGCACAAACGCTCAATAAAGCTGCTTATTTCTTAAAGTTTATTTCTTCAAGGTACTACTATAATATAAATGCTTACATATATTTCATACAATTTCTGTTTGGGGGGTTTAAAGGGTTAGTTCACTCAAACATATAAATTCAGTCATTATTTACTCACATCCGCACTGTTCAATTCTTGTGAGCAATAGGACATCCGGGAACTTCTCGCCAACTCTTTTATGAATACTGAGGTTTCGGACATACTTATTCGCTCGCCTACTGCTTTTCCCCTACTATATACAGTATCTCACAAAAGTGAGTACACCCCTCACATTTCAGCAACAGTTTTAGTATATCTTCTCAAGGGACAATACTACACAAATGAAACTGGGATATATTTTAGAGTAGTCAATGTGCAGCTTGTATAGAAGCATGAATTTACTGTCCTCTAAAAATAACTCAACATATAGCCATTATTGTCCAAATAACTGGCAACAAAAATGAGTACACCCTAAGTGAACATGTCAAAACTGTGTCCAAAGTGTCAATATTTTGAAGGGGCACCATTGTTATCTAGCACTGCCTTAATCCTCCTGGGCATGGAATTCACCAGAGCTTTACAGGTTGTTGCTGGCATCCTCTTCCACTCCTCCATAATGATGTCACGGAGCTGCTGGATGTTAGACACATGGTGCTTCTCCACCTTCCACTTGAGGATGCCACACATGTGGTTAATAGGGTTCAGGTCTGGAGATATAGTTGGCCACTCCATCACCTTCACCTTCAGCTTCCTCATCACATCTTGGCGGTGTGTTTGGGGTCGTTATCATGTTGGAAAACTGCCGTTCGGCACAGTTTGAGAAGGGAGGGCATCATGTTCCGCTTCAGAATGTCACAGTACATGTTGGCATCCATGTTTCCCTCAATGAACCGCAGCTCCCCAGTACCAGCAGCACTCATGCAGCCCCAGACCATGATGCTACCACCACCATGCTTGACTGTAGGCAAGACATAATTTTCTTGGTACTCCTCACCAGGGCATCACCACACATGCTGGACACCATCTGAGCCAAACAAGTTTATCTTAGTCTCATCAGACCACAGGACATGGTTCCAGTAATTCATGCTCTTGGACAGGTTTTCTTCAGCAAACTGTTTGCAGGCTTTTTTGTGAGCCAACTTCAGAAGGGGCTTCACTCTGTGACGACTTGTTGCAGTGTGTGGCGTATGGTCTGAGCACTGACAAGCTGACCTTCTGCTTCTGCAACCTCTAAAGCAATCCTGGAAGCACTCATGTGTCTGTTTTTTGAAGCCAGCTTCTGCACCTGATGCACAGCACGAGGACCTAACTTCTTTGATCGACTCTTGCGAGGCCTGTTCCGAGTGGAACCCGTCTTGGAAAACCTCTGTATGCCACTGGCCACTGTACTGTAACTCAGTTTCAGGGTGTTACTGATCTTCTTATAGCCTAGGCCATCTTTGTGGAGAGCAACAGTTCTAATTCTCAAATCCTCAGAGAGTTCTTTGCCATGAGGTGCATGTTGAACATCCAGTGGTCAGTATGAGAGAATTGTACTCAAAGCACCAAATTTTAACTGCTCTAATACAAGATACACAAATTTGTATGGTCCTGTCAAGCAGACAAAACCATGAACATGATAAATAGGACATGTGGCTTTGCATGGTTAAACGATGTATAGCTGTTATCACTTAGAGTGTACTCACTTTTGTTGCCATCTTTTTTGACAATAATGGCTGTATGTTGAGTTATTTTCAGAGGACAGTAAATCTTTACTGCTATACAAATTGCACATTGACTACTCTAAAATATATCCAAGTTTCATTTCTATAGTATTGTCCCTTGAGAAGATATACTAAAATGGTTGCTGAAATGTGAGGGGTGTACTCACTTTTGTGAGATACTGTAGTAGAGAAGTAGGCGGTTTCGGATGCAGCCCCTTTCCTTTTTTTCTTTTTTTTCTTTTTTTGTATGTTGGTGGTTACCTTGGTATAAGACCACTTCCTGTGGTCTCATTGTAATTGTTGCCATCATATTTTGTGCCTTTGATCCTCTGCGACCAGTCACTAAACTTTTTTCTTTAACACTTTTATTATTATTATTATTACTTCTGAGCCTTACATTACTAGCAGATTAAAATAGCGCTTGATGTAAGCATCTTCTACCTCGTACAGCCTGTTGCCTTTTTATCTTTTTAATTCAAAAGTGACCAATATTAATTTTTCAACCGCAGACAATCTCAAACAGTGGCTTGATCTTGACAGCTCAAATGCCAAGAGGTCACTGTCTGTAGAATCTGTCACTGCCTCTTTAATGAGGGAAGAAGTACACCGAGAAGTATGGGTGAATTAGCACTAGTGTGAAAATTTAGAGTCACAAGGTTGACGGGACTATTCCAAAGTGCTGTGAGCAAACAAATCACAAATCAGACAGCTCGGATCATTCAACCCAATAAATGGCCTGTGACAAATATGGCCTATGGAGGCTAATTAATTAAGGACGGTTATCGATTTTAAACAAGGTTAGCTCAGGTAATGTCAATGGGAAAAAGTAGCCCAAATTACCCGAATTCACCCTAAGTGAATAACAGTTACATTAAACGACAGAAAAGAAGTAATCATTAAAGGAGTAATGACCGCAATAAAATAAACAAACAAATCAGTCAAAACCTATTATTTCAAACCTATATCTTTCCTGCTTACAATACAACAGTAGGATAGACTGTTTTTATGATACTTTAATGCCGCTTTTGTGACATTTTTAAAGCTTAAAAGTTCCAGCACCTCATTTCTACTTAGAAAAGAGCAATGAGTACATTCTTCAAAATGTTTTTCCATAAATCATAAGTGCACATATATAGGGTTACAGTTAATTTCATAGTAGTCATGATCCTCCTCAACATGTAACTTGAGGCCTCCAGTGTGTTTGTTATTGCAGGGCAGGCTATGAATAGTGACATCTGTTGGTTGCAAAAATGACTCTCAGTCTCAGATCAAGAAAGAATAGCATTCACCTATATGGAAGATTGATTAATGGTTTCTATTAAGAGCATCGAGGGCTTATATGGAAGAGCTATATGGAAATTGCTGTTCTATGACGCAAGTGTCAGTAGATATGCAGCATGTGTGGGTATTCTTAGGTCATGCATTGGTGTGTATGAACATGGTAGTGTGTTTATGGCATATTATAGTTTTATTATGTAGGCCAACATGTATTTCTCTTCTTCACAATCCCAACAAAGTATATTGGGGCATTTTATACACTTCTATGTGAGTCTTATTAACCGTATTTGAGTGAAAGTGTGTCAGAGACAGTAATGGTACAAAATACACAAGAGTGAAAATTTCATTTATGCTTTCTAGATTCAGTAGGTAACACCAGCAAGCTGCAACCTACCGGTATTTATGTTCGAGTGCGCATGCCCATGTGCCTCTAACAGGTGACGCACTCCCTCTAGAGGCCACTAATGGCATATGCAATACACCCTCAAACCATCAGGAGGCACTACAGATCTACACATTAGTCAAAAAACTACAACGTTAACCGATCTGAGGACGGTTGTGAAATGAAAAGACACATAGATGTTTTGAATACTGTTTGGTTATCATGAATAAGTGCATATATGACTATAAATATTTTAAAAAAAAAAAAAAAAAAAAAAAAAAACTTTTACTAACAGCACTTTAAAAGGAGGACACTTGAGTTCTGGTTATGAAATATCTCATTGGCCTAGAACGAGATACTAATTTAACTTTGATGCCTGAACCAAAGTATTTTATTCTTAGAGAGAGCCAGGAATATTAAACTCATCAGATATTTCCCAAGATACCAGGGTATTCATGTGAAATTCCAAAGTCCATTAAAAAAGACATATATGAAGTGCAAAGAAAATGCCTAGGCCTACATCGGTGAAATGAACCATGAAAAACAAATTGAGCCCACATGAACCAGGTTTCCTGTCTGATTTCATGATTTCCCTAACTGCCAGAAGCTCTACTCTCTTGCCAACTTTTTAGCCTGTTTTATGTTTTCTTATAAATGTATTATGATTATGAAGGGTTTTATTGCTTTTTCACAGTTATAAATTCTTTTTCATGAACAAAATGTGAGTTTGCCATTGACTTATCTTATGAATAAACTATAAGATAAACACAAAAAAAAAAAAAAAGGCTGGAGGTTAAAACAGCTCAAGAGGCCTCAGAGGAACTTATGCGAGCGTCTGCTATTGTGTTTATTTGTACAGTATGAAGGCCCCAGGAAGCATAATAACACACGGAAGTAGACCCAACAAGGGTTGAAAAATACCTTTCTACTGCTTTTCAGGGCTAAACACTAAAATTTTTAGTTGCACAGTGTGCAAGAGAGGAGGTGTCAATGTGCTGTCCCACAAGAGACTGCATGGACTTATTGCAGAAGCCTCTGGTTTCATAACATTACCTCAGGCTCTTTGATCTAATTTGATGGTTCCTATGTGACAGAAGCGTGAGATACAGCCTTTTTGTTGCTGTAAAGCTGCCTCAGAATCTCAGTATCTGTCTCGTATATTCTTAGTATAGAAGCTTGTTTCCACCACAAAAAAAAAGGAACTTTTTATCTCAAAATTCTGAATTATTTTCCTCATGATTCTGAGAAACTCAGAACTGCAAAATATAATCACAAAATTCTGACTTTCTTCCTCACAATTCTGAGTTTACGTATTGCAATCCTGAGTTTATTTCTTGCAATTCTGACTTTTTCTTCAGAATTCTGACTTTTTTCTCAGAATTCTGAGTTTACACTTCGCATTTCTTAGTGTTTTTCTCTGAATTTTTGAGTTTACATCTTGTAATTCTTTTCCCGCCATAAAATAAAAAATGTTATTTTTATATATTTAAATTTTATAGTTATTTTTAAAAAAGTAATTGCAACTTTATCACACAATTCTGTCTTTTTGTCTAATTGGTGGCTAATTTGTATGAATTTGTACATCACATTTTTTTAATGTATTGATATGATCTGCATATGCCCCAACAACTTGATCTCAGGGTCAAAGAAAAATGTAGAAAATCACAATGAAAGCTCAACTTTAATCCTTCCACTAAACATAACACGTACTAGGGCATGAGCAGATTGTATGAAAACATTTGAATCCATATGAATTATTAGCTACTAATTCACCTAAATGTATGGTTATGTTTAGGGGTGGACCATCATGCTTACTTTTTTTTCTAAAAATTGTATGTTCAGACGTTCAGATTGCTGAAAAAAGGGGAGACCGAGGAAAGTTTTTACGTTTTTGCTGTTTAATGAACTGTTTTGTGTTATGTAATCATTTTACAATTTTACTGATAAGCCTATAGTAGGTTGTTTAATGACAGGTTCCACAGTGACTGCATGCCCTACTTTTAAAAAAGCCTATTACATTCATTACATTCAGTACATTACATTCATCAACTGAATTGTACATGCTGTTCTTCTACATCTTTATGACTGACAGGCCATGCACTAGAAAACTTGTTTTTTTCTCACATTCCTTCCTCGAAGGCTTAGAATTCCATTGATCCATTTTTCAAACTTCGTTGTGATTTAGTACCCACTGGAGACGAGTTTAGTCTGAGCGCTGTATCCTCCTTCACCTTAGGTCGCTCATATTTCAACACAACCACCACTAGAATATGTCCTAATTTAATTTAAAGATTGATCAACTGAAGAAGACAAGATAATGCTGTTATTTATAGACACACACCTCTCAAGCACACACACACTCACAGGAATTTTCTGGTGATTGTCATGTGTTTTCTGTGGGCTGAAACTCAGATGATCACCCTTCAGATAAAGCAGTATTGGATCGTACAAGCTCACTTTCTAGAGCTATAAATAAATAAACCCCATTAATGTGAAATTCTCCAGCAGGCGGATGGCACGAGAGCATGAGAGAAGGTTTGTTTTCTCTCATTCATGTGTCTAATTGTAACCAGTTTAGTCTCTAGTATGCAAATATTGATGTTATTTTCTAATTTGCATTCTTCTGGGAAAAGATTGTGTAATGTATTCCAACCTTTAGGTGTGGACACCACAGAGTAAATGTGTAAGGCCTATACTGAAGCACAGAAAACACTGTTTAATAATTGTGGTCAAACTACATTGCAAAATAATTTTTGTAATCAATCTCTTGGCCTTGTTTTCCAGGAAAATAATCAAAGAAAACATTTTTTAAAAGTGTAAAAAGAATAATTTATTATAAAGTAGCCAATGTACAGTTAAATAATGTGTGTGTGTGTGTGTGTGTGTGTGTGTGTGTGTGCGCGTGCGTGTGTGTGTAGGTGTGTTTGTGTGTGTGTGTGTGTGTGTGTGTGTGTGTGTGCGCCAATATGTCATTATTTTGAGTGTTTGGAGACTAATGAAACATTAAGAGTTTCACATATGGATGGCAGCATTGTCAAAACGATCCCAGTTCACACACATCTGTAAAAACAACTAAAAATGCAGTTTGCAAGGCCAGGAGTTGGCGATGTCACATTGTAAAGAAATATTAGAATGAACATGTAATATGTATACGAAATACGTGTCACTATTTTCACGAACTTGCGTTTTTGTAGTTTACACAGAGACAATAACAGTACTGTTTTCAAGTACTTGCACTTTGAAACCTGTTTTTAAAACACTTTTGTCATGTAAATGAATGGCCAAAATGCATAAACATTTTTTAGTTAATTTTTTTTTTATTTTCACCCCCTGACTCTATTATATCATTCGCAGTGCTTCATGAGAGTGGATGGTCACTAAAGTGCTATTATTGTAGCGTTTTGCTTGTCGTGAAAGTCTGATTAGTGGAGGTTTCTCTGCAGAAAAATGTATTTTTTCACCAGGAATTCTGCTGCTGAGCATATTAAGGTGAAATATGATGATGAACAATGGCTTCAACAAAAGCAGATAGCACTGATTAACAACCTCATAGCTCACAGTAGGGCTATCTTTAGATTTTATAAGTCATTGTTCAAAATCATTTCCCCTATGGAGAAAAATAATGGGATTTATTTATATAGAATGTGACCTTTGCACTATATATATTCACCATCGTCCATGTCAATGTTGTATCAGACCGCTCAGGCGATATCTTTCATATTAGTTATCAATTGTAGCAAAACAGACCTGAGGAATTCTGTATTAATATTACTAGCTAAATTGTTGCAACTTTCATCTTGTTGCTAGTCGGTTTTGTATGCTGTTAGCAAAGTCCCTATAAGGGTATTCTATAGTCTTTGGTATTACGTTTAGCTTAAGTGTTAAGACAAAATACAGGTAATATTATTAAATTCAAATCAGTATTATTAATAAAATAGATAAGTCAGCTGGATGCAAAATAAACAGATGATCATTCTCTTGTAGGCCACAAGTAAAACTGTGAGAAGAGGCAAGGTTCAGAAACGGAGTGGGCGTTTCCTATGTTGATTGACAACTGAGTGGGTGTGGTCATGATTCATGTTGTACAGCTATACAAACGCTACTCAAGGTAATTCTGGAATGGGGGTTCTAAAGTAATCAATTGGGATACACCTTTTCCTATCAGCCTTGTGAGTGACCCTGCCTCAGTGATAACATTGTTTCTCACACATTATTATGACCTGCCATCCCCTTTCCATTGTTCTCATGATAGGAATGTGTCTGGTTATTTTTAATGGTGTAAGATTTAGATGATTACAGCAAAAAGTATTCAACGAAATATGAAAAACTGGCAGAAACACTCAAATACTCCTATTCTTTATAAACACAGACAAACACAAACACACACACATCAATAAACCATAAAATGAATTGCATACCCTTAAGGAAGCTTGGAGTACAGGCAAGGCACAAAGCCCAGTGGCTTCAAATGAATTCTCGCTGGCAATCCCGTAAAAATGAAGTTCAGGGAAAATGAACTCAGATCCATTGTAAAGTACTGATAAAGCAGCTGTTAAAGAGATCATACCTTTATAAGTCTTCATGCTGCACGCAAGCACATGGCACGATCCCATATATAATAGATAAGATATAACGGAACATAAACACACACACAGATTCTCTCAGGCATGATCCTGGAATGATGATCTAGATTCCCATGTCACATCTGCTCACCCTTACAGAGGCAGAAAAACAAATATTATTTTGAGATAAAGAAAATGGCAAGGAAAAGCAGGGAGAAAAGTCCTTAGTTCAAACGTGTTTTGATCTTTTGTAAGACATTTGTTTCAACTGGTAGAACATAGAATAAATAGCTGTGTGACCAAAAATAGCTGTGTTTTGTGAGAAAATATGGTTGTACCTCAGGGGACTAAACACAATTAACATGACTTAAACTTGGAAATAAACGGAAAGTTTAAAAATAATAATAAAACAAAGAAGGATTATGATGTAAAATGAATACAAAATATTTTAAATCCTGAGCTATTTCTAGGTTAAATAAGCAAAAGAATTTGTTACTTTGAGAATGTGAACTTCTGTGAACGTCTCAGAACAGAAGGTCAGATGTTCTTGCTTCCATTGAGGAACATGATGTTCTCTGAATCATCTCAAATCCTGCTGGAGAACATGGTCATCAGTTTTGACACAAACATGTCGAGTTCATGCAGCTCGAGTGCTGTCACTACAGCAAAAAACTTTGAAGATGTTAAAAGCTTTACTTTCTCAATGTTCATTTTTAAAAAAAAAAAAAAAAAAAAAAATACATATGAGTCGTGAATCTATTTTTATAGCTCTTCAAAGTAATCAAGTAAACACACTTCTTTCCACTTAAGAGTTATTCATCTGTCTGCAATGTTTAATTTTAAACAGATCTGGAAAGGAATGTTTATGTGGGCAACCGTACAGCAGATTACCAGAGTATTAGTCAATACAGCAGAAACAAGTCAAAACAGCTTTTCTTACATAATACTTTAATTTCACATTTAATGATTGATATAATAAATGATTTGAAATGCCCAATTTGTCATGACAACATCATGTAACCCAGATAAAAAATAATAATAATAAAAAAAGCGATTTAAAGTGCCAACTCAAATTTCCTCAAATGACTGCAGAGACATGTCATGCATCAACAATAAGTTTGATCCTTCAAATGTATTTATAGCTGTAGCTGTCCTGCATTTATATTATAGCATTTTTACAGTATATGTTCTTATTGTTATGTAATTAAAATTCTAATATATATATATATATATATAGATAGATAGATAGATAGATAGATAGATAGATAGATAGATAGATAGATAGATAGATAGATAGATAGATAGATAGAATTTAATCTTATTTTATTTTAATTTCATTGTGGTAGAAAACATGATCAGTGCTACTACAAATTTGAACTGGTCTAAACAGGTCAAAAATCATTATTGTTGAGCCCTGTATAAAGTTGTTTTCTGCATCCAATGCATTAAATCCACCACAAACAGAGCATGAAATATGTTGATAGGTTGGAAGGCAAGAATATTAAAATCACTTTTATGAAAGGACACGTAGCATAGAGCAGACATCTGTTTTCAGAATATAGTGATCCGAAAGGGAGGTTATGTCAAATAGGATGAACTTAAGGCAGCTCTAGAGTAAACAAACTCATATTCCATCACTGACCTCAAGATATATGATATATTACCCTGTGAAAAGTAATTTGAAACATTCATTGCCTCATGCACGACAAAGGAAACTCACACACACATTATGAACACACTTCCATGAAGCAGAGATGGCTCCCACCTTTCATCTTTCAGTGCTCATTAATGTGATCATCTCCATGATCACTTTCCCTCTCGCTCTTGTTCCTTTTCCTCTGTGCGTCTCACCTTAATGAGCTGTAATCGGGTCAGAGGCGTAAAGGAATGTTCTGGTTATGCAAGAGTTCGGATCTGCCTCCAGGGAAAGTCACAGAGATTAAAAATGAGATGGTGAGAAAGGAGGATTGTCACTCTGACAAAAAGTCAAGGGAGACTGAAAGTGAGAGATTGCATCAATAAATTTTCATTGAATAAAAGCATCATTAATTGTAATAACACCTATATATAGAGTAGATATATACAGCTGTTGAATGATAAAAACATTGACAGCCAATCTAATCATTGACAAACCAATGCTAAATGATGTTGTGATGTCATTGGACATTACACATTTTAGGTAATCTAATCAGACTACTTTTTGATTACTTTTGGCCTAACTCATTTATCACATTGATATAAATAGGACAATCTTGGAAGACAGAATATATTCTACTGAGTAAATGATAAGAGAGTTTGTATTTTTGTGTGAAACATTCTTTTTTTAATGATTGACACCTTACTAGCAATCAAATATAATAAGTAAAGAGCTAAAGCAATGATCTTGCTCTTGGTTTATTGTTTGAGAACATTACCTGCCAAACAGACAGATTATTTTGTCTGTGTTTCTGAACTTAGTTGTGCTTCATCAGTTTCATAATGCCCTTCTGGCCTCCACAGGTTATGTAACTCCAAAGGTGAGCGGCTCAGACCACTGAGCTGATGGATATTATGAGATTCCTCTTTGTTCCCATATGTTTTGAATTCCTGATCACTTTCCGGAATTTTCCTTGTTACTGCGGCCCTCTGCTGTGGGGAACTGGAGGATGAGATTAGAGATGACATTTCAGAATGAGTTTCAGTTGCACCATAATGTCACAGTATGAGGGAGGGCAGGGAAACTGAGGAAAGGTTCAGAGATTAAACAAACAGAGCAACCAATCACTGCAGTGTGGCTCATTTCATCTGTAGCAAAGATACATAGAGGTACTGACAAAATCTAATGAAAACACACTTGAGATTCATTTGCAGATTTTATGTAATAACTGAAATTTTATGCTAAAAAAAGCAGTGCTTTTCAGCATATCAACTCTTTTATGTATATGCATTTCATTTACTTTCATTATATTATGTACATATCAACATTAAATTGGCCACCATTGTATTGGGAGTGAGCAGAAGTAATGCAGCTTCATTAAAAGGTGAAAAGATAGAAAAAATGGAAAGAGAAAAGGACAGGAAAGAGAATCTGCTTGCCTGAAAAACAGCATTGCGTTCCTCTAATTCCCCTGAGAAACAGGAACTCCAGAGACCAGAGTGGGAGTGTGTGTGTACAGGAAGAACGCTAACGTGCAGAGGAAAAGCACATTAAAACAAGAATTATTGGCACACATCAATGTTGTTTAACCTGTGTGTGTGTGTGTGTGAAGGAATGCAGGTTCTTTTCTTAAACACATGGCATGTCCTGTTTGTGTGTTTGAATATTCAGAGTAAGGCACACATTATTGTAATGAAAAATTGCTTTGTAAAACAACTTTCTTTTATTAGTTGGGGAGAGTCTGGTCAGACGTGTCGCTTTTTTCCGTCCAAAGAGCCCAGCTGCTTTTGACTGAGAGATGCACATAAGAGTGAGTTGATTTTCAATCTGTCAGGCAGATTTTCTCTTGGATGACAGAAGATAGATCTTTACTCAAAAATTATATCATATTTCCTGTTATATTATTTCATTGTCCTACAGTTGGTTAAAGCATGCTAGACGCTTCATGATAAGAGTTCATGGTTCATCTAAAAGTGATAGTAGGTTTGGCATCCAAATGTAGAAAATACTGCTGTTCTGAGGGAACACTGGAAAAGAGAATCTCACCTTTCAAAGAAATGATGGATTTCTCTCAGTCATTTCAAGAGGTTACTTCAGCCTCACAAGGTTAGGAAAACTGCAAGGAGCAGCAATATTTCATATTTCCCTGTAACCTTGATGCCTAAGTTTTTCCACACTTTCTTTTGTAGTGTCAAGATTTTATCATTTATATTTTTCAAAATTAAAACAAATTCTGGAAATTGTTTCGCTACATTACAATATTCATTAATTTTGTTATGGCTGGTTTATTGCTGTCTATATATACACATACACCTCTGTACGATTTTAGAAATTAATACTTTTAATTAATAAATTTAGCAAGGACATTAAACTGATTAAAAATGACAGTGTGACACTAAAGACTGGAGTCATGATGCTGAATGTTCAGCTTTGCATCACAGGAATAAATTGCATCTTAAAAATATATTGAAATAGCAAAGATATATTAAATTATAATATTTCACAATACTGCCATTTTTACTGCATTTTTGATCAAATAAATGCAGCTTTGGTGCAAAAGGTATTAAAAAAAAATATCTTGTTAACCTCAAACATTTAAACATTTGTATTAGAAGGTAAACAAACAAGATTCTTCATAAGTTTAATACAAAAAGATCATTTATTTTTTTCAATATCCTGCCAGGCATGCCAATAATACATAAGTAGTCCAACTGGACGCAAGTGCAAACTTTTATAAGCACAACTGGTTTAAAAAATAATCTAAATTAATATTACAATTTATTTTCTCATATTAATCATAAAATACCACAACTGTAGAAAAATAATTCTTTAACATTCTTTTTTTAAAATAAAAAATATATATATATATATACACCATAATCAAAGCCTTTTGTTTTGTTGTGCTCTGTTCTTCTGAGAATGCAAACATCTCCCACAACTGTCTGAAACACTCAAATCCCAGAAGACTGAGCGGCCCTCAGTCATAAGCCCCACATCACTGACGACTTGGAAAATTTACCTCTTGATACCCATGATGCCTACCCAGACACAAAAATAACAGAATATATTACAAAAAGGCAAGAATACCCCTCGAAAACAATGGTACAAGACATTTGTGCAATTACAGCAAACTTATGAATAAGAACAGGAAAAAAAGTGGTACAGAAATGGTGTGAGAAACCAAACAAACAGTGGCTTGTGGGTATGCACAACCATGCTATGTTGAACTACTTAAATGTGCTTGTTGGGAGATTTGAGTATAAATTTATTCCCACCAAAAGTGCTAGAATAAAGTAGTCTCTGTGAATCAGTTCATTAAAATGCAGGTGCCACTTCTCAAGAAGCAGAATGATAGAAGAAAGAAGCAGCGTCAGTTCTTCATAATATTTTATAATACATTGGTCCAATGAAGAGCGATGATGAATAAACCACCAGTCGATTTATCAGAGCTTTCCATTTCCTTCCTACAATGCAGCAGGAACTTCCTGGGGAGACTCCGACTTGAGTTTTGGACCAAGTACAGACAGCAGAGGAGGTTCAATCCACTCTAAAAGTATAAACAATCCTTTGCGGTGCATTGAGAAGTTAAGAACTTTGACCAAAGAGCTTAAGAATGCTTTATTAAGGGGCTTAAAAATCTCATTCAGATCTGTTGTAGACACACGCGCACACCTCTGTGGTCATAAGGGAGGTCAACTCGCATTCACAGACCAGGATGGCTCTGTATCCCACAGAAGACGACACAAAGACTTCCCACGCACATACAAACGGTGCTGCAAACACCTGAGTAGACCACTGCTGTCCAGTCCAAACTAGGCCACACCAGTCTGGCAGTCTTTCGGTAATTAACAAAGAGGCCCTCTGATTGGGCAATCAAGTCCGTTGCTTAACAAATGAGCTCTTGTTGTATCTCTGGACGAGGTGGGAACGGTTCCGCGAAACTGAAAGTGTCCCGTCCTGTCTTCAGCTCCCCCTGGCCTGGGAAGGTGGGATATGAAGGGATAACAAGTTCTGGGGAAGGGACGGGACTTTCAGGCTCTGATTCGGATTGGCTGGCTTCTTGCTCATCCAGAGGGGCTTCCACAGCGTGGTGATGAGAGTCGAGCCTTAACCAGGGATGATTTAAACACTGCTCCACTGTTGCTCGTTTTCTAGAGAGAGGGGAAAAAAAACAAAAAAAAAAAAAAAGACTTTAACATAGTTTGTGATATTTCATTTTTGTCAGATGAGCATCTTTTATATCACACTGTACAACATTCATCTCAGGATTTGGGGGGTTATTTTATTTATTTATTTATTTTTAATAAAAATAGGAAAATAGTAAGAAAAATACATTGTTTGGGTAAATTAATAAAACAAAACCTATTTTTTATTATTATTATTATTATTATTATTATTATTATTATTATATTTTATATTGTCATTCACCAAAAAATAAATAAATTAAAAAAAAAAAAAAAAGAAAAAAAAAAAAAGAAATTCATTTGGGAAAATAAAATAAACAGACCTGTCTATTATTTATTATCCAAAAACGCAAATAATAAACAAATAAATAAAATAAATAATAATAATAATAATAATAATAATAATAATAATAATAAACAATCAACAAGTATGGAAAAGAGTGAAACTGAATAAAATAAAATAAGCAAAATAAAATATAAAAAATAAAATAAAATAAACTACACACACTTTGCTCATTAAGTGAGTAAAGACTGCACATTTGGCCTATGGTGAATAACTATAAAATGTGAGAAAATGTCAAGAGTGTGCTTTTTTGTGCAATGATGCACTAAGGTTCTCATCAGCATTTGGTTTCCCCACCAGTCCTGCGAAACTGAAAGACTCGCACTCTTTCGTTTAGGTTCCCAGATTTTTCCTTCCCCAATTACTCACACTCAGAGGAATTTTTCCACATTGCTTTAAGCTATCATTTTCCTCTACTGCCTTCTCAGTGGCAATGATCTACAAGCATTAAGTTTTATGGAGTGCAGATTATGGTTCTGGATCAGAGACCATGCTACTATCAGTTGTCATACAGCAGTGATGGCGGAAGGTCTGGACTGTCATTTGTTACACCAGCAGACCCAAAAAGGCTTTCACCATTCATCAGTTACAGCAAAAGAGCCCAGGGATGTGAGAAAGTAAGACAGCAAGGATCATTTCACGGTATTTTCAAAACCCAGGGTCCATTGTTTTAATGAGAGATTGAAGCATGAGATTACATGTCTGGAGCAGAGCCAACTGAAGCCACTCCAGTCGTCAGGTTATGCAAGTTTGCCTAAACAAAACTGGAGTGTCACAATGTCGTTTCACATCCACACTCACAAATAACAGCCAACTATCCGTACCTGGGGCTTTTGATGAGCAGTGACTGGATGAAATTCACAGCAAGGTCAGAGATGCCCTGAAAGACGTCCTGCGAGTAGTCCACATTGACCTGGGAGACGTTCAGGAAGGTCTCCTGCTTTTCTTCTCCCAGAAAAGGCGACTCACCTGTGAGCATCACGTAAATCAGCACCCCAATGCTCCTGTATGGGAAAAACAGCAACACAGATCAGTATGGCCTTCAAATGTGATGTTTTATCACGATAATCAATAAGCCTCCCCTGCTAAAAGTTTGCTGGTTTCAGTTGGTCTCCAGCATGGTCTGACTGGTTTTGGGCATTTCTTAGCTGGTTTGGTTGGGAGACCAGCTTAAACCAGCTAAGACCAGGAAACCAGCTTGGGCTTCAAGCATGTTTTTTTTTTTTTCTTTAAGAGTTAGACTTAGAAAAGTAATAAGATACTTAAGTCATATAGGTTATACAGTTTAATTCTTAAAGTCGGCATGAAATGGAAATCAAACCTATATTCTAAACACATGCTATAGATCTTATAGTGAACGATTCATTGTGAATATATATTTGATTTTTTACCATTTATTCAAACTTTTAATTATTACTCAATGTCAAATTTGTACAATTGGTACATCGCCAATACAGAAGAAAAGGTCTGTTGCTACTTCTGTTACATCGCAACTTCAAACTACAGCAAGAATCTTTATTTTTGCCCATACATGGGGTTAGAGGTTTAACAATGCTTAATAAAAATATGGGTAACACTTTATTATAGGGACCAATTCTCACTATTAACTAGTTGCTTATTAGCATGCATATTATTAACATATTGGCTGTTTATTAGTACTTACAAAAAACATTCTGCATGAGCATATTCTACATCCCTAATCCTACCCAATACATAAACTTAACTACCTTACTAACTATTAATAAGCAGCAAATTAAGAGTTTGAGGCAAAAGTCATAGCTAATGGTTTGTTAATAGTGAGAACTGGACCTTAAAATAAAGTGACCAAAATATGAAAGACAGGAAACCATAAGTTGTTTAAAGAATGATGGGGGAAAGAGGGGACAATGAAAACCATCTTTTACGTCAAATAAAATGTGTGTGAACGTTCTAGATTATCAGTGGGTTGTAAACTGATTATACATGCTGACCTTTTACCATGCAGATAAACACTGACATTTATTGTACTACCAGATTACAGAAATGCACCATGCAAATTGTATCTGCTTTTATAGGCCCATTTATCCAGATGTTGCCACAACGATAAATGACCTCTATATAACACCTCATATGTGTGTCAAATACCACAAACTTCCTCTCTCACATACACGTCTGGACTTTCTAGCTCAAAGAGTTCAGCTTACCACATGTCAGTAGCTGTGCTGATGGGCTCATAGTCCAGGACCTCAGGAGCTGAAGGAAAGAGAGAAACAAACGTCTCATTACCCTTTACAACTCAGATACACAAAAAAAAAAAAAAAAAAAAAAAAAAAAAAAAAAAATCAATTTTCAGTATCTCAGCAGTCTGATACTAAAACGTTCAAAAACAATCAATGATACAAAAAAAAAATAAATAAAAATCCTGACATGTACTGTAGGTAAGGTTCATTTTATGTCTGGATTTTCTAACGATTTTCTATGACTGAGGGAGTCACAACCAAGTCAATAGCCACATGAAGTTTCACTAGTCTTACACAAGCTTTCGGTTTACCCATCCTCGTCACTATATTGAGCTGACAAGACTTCATATATCCGTTTTTTGCAGCAGTAACGCTGAGCGCGGGAGGATTTGAGGTTTGCAAATCAAGGAGGTCCAACTCACCCACATACTCGGGAGTGCCCAGGATCTCCCGTACCTCTGACACACTGTCCACCCGCCGAGACAAGCCAAAGTCGACAATACGTATGTCACCCAGCGGCTGAGCACTCGTCAACAGGATGTTCTGAGGCTGGAGAAGACATTACAAGTGTGAGAGAAAGGAAACACGGAATTGCAGGAGAGCAGAACCTGTTCCCCTACCCCCCCCCCCCCCCCCCCCCCCTCCCCCAAAAAAAAACCACTAAGAAAAATTACTGGTACTAATATTTCATTTATTACTTTATAACTGAATCCAATAGTTGCATGTGAAAAGCACCACTCTCTAAATGCCCCATTAACCAATTATCAAATAGTTTCCACCTCAAGGGTGCACACAATAAGTTCACTAAAATCAAAGCTTTCTTTCAGTCTAACATCCCGAGGCACAAAACTAGCACGTGTGATGCAAGATTGAAGCCGTTGAAAGCTTTCACACACCCGAATGGGCATGCTTGATGAAATTAGTAACATTACAATAAGATTGAAGCACTTGATGTTATTACAACAGAGTGTGTTTAAACAGGTCTTGTTAATTGTCTTAAGAACATTATCAAAAGTCATTCAGTCCCATTACTTCGCAAACATTATCCAACTTTTACTGACCTCTGCCTCATGTTGTTATGCAATAAATGTTGTTAAACCAAAAAAAAAATAAATCCAGTGTACTTTAGCCCAAAACAGAACAGAGGGGAAACTATTTGTAGTTCCTTTCTTTGTTACACCCACAGACAAAATACAGCGATTTAATCAATTACTGTGGACATTAATGCATTTGAATTCACGCACACACCCCATCTCAGATGAGAAAAAAAGGGCAGTAGAGACATTTTAGCCCTCAAGTGACTTTCAGGCATATTTGTTACAACAAACAGTTTTGATTCAATCCCACACTGCCAAGAATATTCAAAAAGATGTTTGAGACATTCCAGGCTTCTGGTTGAATCATTATCTACATATGCACGAATATACAAACAGTACACTCACCTTAAGGTCCAAATGAACTACGTTGTTTTGATGGAGACAAGCCACGCCCATCAGAATCTGCCTGGCCAATCGGATGACGTCTTTCTCTGTGAAGGCCTCGTCATTATCGGCAACACACTGGTTAAAAATTTCACCTCCGGCAGCACTGAAAGACAGAAAGAGCGAGAGGATTACAATTTAAATCTCAAATTACTCTCACATGTTACACGGTTCCAAGCTCAAGTTGTGTTTTACTGTGCCAGAAAAAAAAAAAAAAAAATCCTATTAAATACATCTATGATTAGAGACACCCAAAAAGACACAAACACACCCACAGCCATCCTACAATAATAGGTTCAGAGATGAGGGTGAGGCGACTTTCATCGTCCCATCTGATCTCAGTATTTAAGCCATATCAAGAATATAATGAGCTCAGTAAAACAACTTTACCATGAAATTAACAGTACATAGGTACACCACCCACATGTTGAGTGGTTTGAACTCTACACCAGGTGTTTGAGCTTATAATTGGGCCTCTATGACAAGACAGCTAATTATTACATTAGAGGAGACTTCTGGGTACCAACGGAGGGGGAACTTCGTCATTGCATAACTGTAGCAAGGGTTACCATGACCAAGAGGATTTGCAGGCGGATACTCCTTTGGGCGATGAAAGACTGGGAAAATCAGGGCCATGTGTAGTGGATTTCAGGCCGCACACACACTCTATCCAATAGACACTCAAGTACATGCGTTTCATCTACAGTGGAGAGTCTGTATGTATTTGTGTGTGTTGTGTCTGTTACATAACTGTTGAATCCAGCTGTATAAATAGGGGATTCTTGGTATCGCTTATCAGATGAGCAACTAGAGGCTTATAAAGTAAGGACACTGGGATATTGGGAAACTTTCGCCCCCTTTTAATCAAACACAATCACAACTTAAGCCCTTCAACCTAATGGAATAAACCCTCCACGCTCAATTCCCCTGAAATGACCGCCTTCTAAAGTAACAGCAGCAAAACAAACCCCAAAGAGGTCTGTTAATGCTCACACAAGTGCAGGGTCAAATCCTCACAGACTTTCACGTACAGAAAAACATGTTTTGGTTTTGTTGTGCGTGTGAGAGAAAATCCGAAGTATCTACAAAGTGGTTCAATGGACTGACTCAGATTTATGATTGACTCAAGAGCAGCCGTTGCGTAAAATAAATCAACCTACAGGCTGGTGATGTTGACATCCCATTTTTATTGATTTCACCTAATCAAAATGCAGCTGCAATGGTAAACGATGAGCGATGAAAACTAAAGCTGAAAGCTTGACAGAGGAATTGCAAGTTTACGCTGTGGTTTTGAAGCCATGAGAATTTGGAGCAAAGGCAAAGATCTGTCGCTCAAATAAACTCTCTTTCTGGAACAGAAAGCAAGGATAAAAATATGCTCTTCCGCTACTCAAGACCACCAAGAGTGCATTTCCCCTCTGACAAGACGACGAGAGTACTCGGACTTAAAGAGTCTTACAAAAGATGTGAAGAATGCTCTCCAAAGGCAATCTATCTGGAAACCAGCATCTTTGAGAAACACATTTGTCGTCAATAGCGATTCACATCGACGAATTTAGGATGGCTTGTATACATACCTACTGTGGACTGCATCAAAACTGCTTTCAGACCAACCAAATGGTAACAAACTCAAAAAAACGAATTCAGATCCATACCAAAAGCTCAAATGAGAAATCTCCTATAGTTTTGTAACAGGAATATAAAACAAGCACAATTATTAGTACCAATACCAGATTTAACCAAAAATGAAGGGATTTAAAGGTTGATATTCCTTAAAAATATCAACCTTGATATTAAAACTTGGTACTAACAATTATTCTGTTTCAGAAGATCACAAGATTCCTACAGCAAATGAACCATGTGCTCAGTCTTATAAAAACTCACTTTCCAAGCTGCTCAAAAAGAAAGAGCTGTAAAAAAGTCCTGAAATGCCAGATGTCTCATCTCTCTGGCTTTATTTTGGGATATTAATGGTGTGCCGAACCAGAGGCAGTTGGACACTGTGCATTTGCATCAGTCAAACGGACTTAAAGCCATTGATAGGTCCATTTCAGAGACTTCTGAGGGTGTTTGATGAAGCAGATGAGGAAAACAGAAGCGTGATGAAGACGAAGACTTATGACAAAGACTTACATAAGAGCTTCCTAAAAAGATAAATGCTAAACTGTGCAAGAGAGGGCCCCTTTCATTTTGTTTAAAGGAATGAAAAACAGATCACCACAGAGTAACTAAATTTTTTTTTCTGAAGAACATGCTTTGTCTGTGATAAATTTCTGTTGTGGGTGGCTGCTAGTGTGTTTTTACAGCCCAAAACAATAGAGATCACCCTAAAATCTCTATTCTGGTCTGGTCTAGATCCTTTAAAGTAAATGCAGACTGCTTAAAAGTATGAATAACAGTTTTAAGAAGATGAAAACTCTCCCTAACCTACAGTTAGACCTTGATCTCATTTTACACCAAACACACATAGATGTGGCCTAGCAGTGGCTAGTGTGTTTATGTAATAGCTGTTTATGCTGTGCTGGTGTTTTGCCGCAAATTTGTGTGGGGTGTCTGTGTATGTATGGTAAATGTAATTATGACCCTTCCCATTCTCAGTCTTACAATAGATAGGGTTTTAACTTTAAATGGCAGAGAATGGCGAGAATTCAGTTTGTTTTTGAGAACAGAGGATGTGGCAATGCATTGCACATGCAAGCGTGAGCACGTCGCAGCTCTGCTTTTAGAAGAAAAGCCACAGGAAATGGAAATTGAAGTATCTCTTTCTGTCTGCGTCTCTTCAGTTTAACTGGTTTTTACTGCTAAACCTGCCCACATCAAGTTTAAGGATTTAACTAACGAAAAACCAGAGTAAAAAGAACTGGACGCATTGTTCCTTACAAAACCAGACAGACTGTTCGAACATGAAAGCAGACACAGAAATATGCAAACATGCAAAATAAACGAAAAAGAGTGGGGCTGAACTTTCTCACCATTTTTTTTTAATATATATTTTTAAAATAAAGATATGATCATTTATTCATTTATAAATATAAATGTCAGACTTAGGCTATATATTTATTTATTTGCTATGTGCAAACAGATTAACCAGACCTTGACTTAAGCAATTCAACTTGCACAACAATTGACAAAAGGAGAAGCATTACCTTCCTTATAAGGTAAACTTACTTCACAGGTTGTCTGCACACATGCCGATGTGCGTGCTTACAAGTGACAGATTGACACACAGCCCTCTTTTCAGAGGAAGTGGCTTAGCTTTTTTTTTTTTTTTTGTGGCATGTTACCTTTCAGACCGAAAGATATGATCTACCAATTCTCAAAACCTCCGTCATTCAACCAGTCACCATCCTGCCTCTATACAGATCAACACACATAACACGCAAAAAAAAAAAAATTAAAATAAATTAAAAAAAAAAAAAGAGAGGCTGTTGATATGCAGAATTTGCAATAACACAAATAGTAGGGGAAAAACATAAAATTCCTTCAACAGATTAAGGGGAAAAAATAAGGGAGATTTGAATGATAGATACGCAGAGAGCTTATGAAAAGCATTTAAACTTAAAGACCTGTCATTTCCTCCTCATTAGTAAACGTTATCAGCTTCTGTTTTACTGGAAAAACTAAAATAGAGTGATTACGCTTCAACTGAACATACACAGTAAACAATTTTCTCAAATATGTGGTGAATACCAAAGTGCTGAAAAACTCAAAAAAAAAAACAGCCCGTTGTTCCAAATACATCACAACTTTTATGGGTGATATTTATTTTGACATATTCATTTTTACGTTTACCGTTTTTTAAATTCTGACATTTTTAAGAATGTCCTGGCTGCTCTTTTGTACTTAATTACAATGAATGGAGACTTGAGCTTTCAAGCTTTATAAAGTACAAAAGTATCAAAACTTCTCATTTTGTGTTGCACAATGAAAGCCATATGGATTTAGAACAACGTAAGGGTGAGCTATTTTTATTTGCAGCTAAACGTTGATGAGCAATGTTGTGAATGTTGGTAATCGATGCTTTAAATAAAATTCATGAAAACTCACGTGGCTTTACACCTTTCGGTCATGTCTGAGTCAGGTTATTGAGAAGTTCAGAAGAAAGCAGCATGGCAAAGGAAACAGGTTTGGTATGATTTTGGCATAGTTGCAGTGTGGTCAGAAAAACAACACTCACTTTGCGGTGCTTTCTGAGAAGCGTTCGGATTTGACCTTTGACAAGGACCAAACACAAGACCCCCACATTCTCACTTGGGAATTTATACATTTGTTTCTTTGATTTCTTTTTATGGTTAATGTATTGAAACATTCAGCTCACTCAGTTAAAAGAACAACTTGCTAAACTGTGGTCTGCGGTAACGTCTAGAAAGGTACAGACAAACAACACGCTTTCAAACAACAGCGTTATGAAAAATTCCTGTTTTGATTTGCCCGCTGTGCCATTTCTTTGTGCTTGTAATTCTAATCTTCAAAAGTCCTGGTGACTCGGAATAACAAAATTATGGTGCGCAATGTCCAAGTCATCATAAAACACTTAACTACATAACTGTGTGAGTGCGTGTCTTACCACTCTAATACGAGGATGATCTCTGAGGTGGTCTCATAGACCTCGTGCAGTGCCACCACATAGGGATTCGCCTCGGCTGACTCCAGCACCGCAATCTCGTTCAGAATGTCGCCACGGCAGTCCTGACCCTTCCGCCTTTTCCTCAGGAACTTCGCAGCGTGCTCCTTGCCAGTAGTCTTCTCCACACACTTCTTCACTACTGCAAACTTGCCCCTGCGTGCACAAACATACACACAAGAGCGATTAAATAAACAGTTTGGGAAATGTTTGGGGAATGAAAATGAGGAACTCAAAATACAAGCACTTTGAGTAATGATATTCACATTGAACTATTAAACATGAGCTTTTATTACACAGAACAATTGGTTCTGATCAGGCATTTGACGCATATTTAAAAAAAAAACAATATTTTATATATCTATTATATACAATAAAAAAGAAAAGTAAAAAATAATTAAAATATTTTTAAATAGTTCTAAATATTTTTAAAAATAACATTTTTTTCTCATTAAATAGCAGAGGGTACTGAGCATGCAAAACCAGTTCATAAAGTTAGCATGGTGATAATGACTTGTATTAAGTGTGTTGCAAACTGATAAGACACTTGTCGGTTTTTTTTTTTTTTTTTGCTGCATCTTTGACACACACAGAATAAGCTAATCTTCAATCCACTTTTAAAAGGAAGTGTTCACCAAAAATGAAAACTATTTTTAAATCGCATGACATTAGAACATAAGTCATATGCACTAATTTTATGGTGCTTTTATCATATTTTTGACTTTTTTTTGTAGCTTAACAGCCATGATTGCCCATGATCTGCTGCAATATGGCAAAAGCTCTGAGAAGATTCTTCAAAATCCTTTTTTTACTGGGGGAGAAAAAAAAAAAAAAAAAAAAAAAAAAAAAAAAAAAAAAAACAGCATACAATTTTGGAACAGAATAAGGGGTGACAAATAATGGGTGAACAACTCCTTTAATAACTTTAAAGGAGTAAGAACTGACATCCCAGTTGGTGTTGTCATCATTATTAGATCATCAGCCCATTGATGATGAATGGTGAACATCTTTGTATTCATTCTAACCTGTCAATTTCACACTTGTCATGATCATTCCCTCCCTCTCTTCTTCGTTTGCAACAAGAGCCTGACTTTCAAATGATAAGAATGACAGTTGGAGCCGTCTGAGGCCACTTACACACACAGGCTCATTCACACTGATTTCCTGCCACCTCCCTCATCTGACCTCCCATCACCTCATCTATCAGTCAAAAGACACACAGGGCGCTGCACACACACACACACACACACACAAAGAACAGGCCTGTCAGCGTGGACATTCGCTTGTTTGACAGCGAGAGGGACAAATGGCTCTTAACCACACCTCCTCTTCAGGCCATCTCATAAAGAGACAGCAGTTTGTGTGTGTGGTAGAGACCCAACAGACAGACCACCCAACTCTCCTCCATTGAGAGTCAATGGTGTCCACTCCTCCCACCATCTAGTTCAGCCAATGACCAAACATGACACTTACAAATAAAACACAGCCCCCTCTGAATGACCTGTCCTCTGTCCACTGCTCGTCTCTTCCATTCTATGTCTCCATTAACACCCTACTTAGAAGTTTAACACAGACACGCGAAAAGACAGGTGGAAAATAAAGATTCCGGATGGAACTTCCAGTTGAGCATCTCAAAGACCTAATAAAATGGACAAGCAAAGTTGTTTTTCCTGTGTTGACATTTGCTATTGAACAAAAACAGGGAAGAACTTATAAAGGGGTTAACCCTTTAAAATAAAATAAATTACATAAAATTAGTTAATACTAAAATAAACTATAAATAAATAAATGAATAAAAGCAGGGAAGGGAACACTCACTGTATAGAACATTTTATAAAATTATGGGGGCTTTAAAAAGCTTTTGTTGTTAGGGCTTAGTGTTAAAAATTACCATGATTGCAAACCATTAAAAAGTCCCTGAAAATTTCCAAGGGTGCAAGCCAAAATGCATCTATTGACAGTGTTGGAGTGATTTTCCTGCTAAACACGAGTGTGGTTGGCAGGATCGAGGTGAAGCGAGCATGTTCCAGTGACTGAGCTCAGAACAGTCGGACTACAGAGTTCACATGGAGTACAAGAACAACATGTGATGATGCCAACTCTCAGAACAACCCAGTCGTTCAGTAGTTCAGCATGTGAGGAAATTATCCTGAACGAAAAATGTTTTGACTGCTGCGGACATAAGTGTACAATTTCTGAATTCAGAAGTGTTGGATTGAGAGTTGACAAGGTCAAAGGGGTGAATAGAGCAGGTTATTTTATTTATTTATTTATATATATATATATATATATATATTTTTTTATTTTTTTTTTTCTCCCCAATAAAAAGGTCAAACCAATAATGCTCGGCAAAGATGAATGAGAAATCAGTAAAATATCACAGTACTTTGAAATACCAATGAATACGGTCAGCCTCAATCTAAAATAATGACTCGCAAACAGAGGGCAGGAAATGTACATTCATCTTAGGAGATGACCCAGATACTCTGGTGGTTAGACTTCCTGTTCAAAAATCAGACCGTCTTCTTTCACTGTCTATCTGTCTCCATCTCTCAGTTTCATTCACATGGCCAGATGGTAGAAACGTTCACTTTGAGAGTCAAAGAATGGATAAACATTTAAAAGACCAAAAGCATGCATGTGTGCATGAACACACAAACACAGGACCATTTAGACACAAAGATATACAATCTCAATCCGTTATTAAAGAGAAATTGTACAACCCCATTATTAAGTGAAGGACTGAATCACATGCACAGCTGGCCTGTCTGCTACCGGTATGGCAGAAGGCTCAGTCAGCAACCCAGAATTTCTGCAGTAAAACATTCCTCACACAGACCAACTCGAATAGAGGATCACTGAATTCTCAGCTGAACTCATGAACTTTATTGGCTTTCTGAGGATAAAAAGTGCAGATTGCCAAAACAGCCGCACAGCAAGAGGAAAAAGTGTTGAGTTTCAACAGAAAAAATGTTGAAAACATGAATGAAGTCAATGGAAAGCTTGTGAAAAGGTGGTGCTGAGGTTGTATATGAAGCTATCTGTGGATGTGGTTCCTCAAATAGATTTTGGTGCATGATCAGAGGTAGGATTTTGAAGGTTGGGGTTAAACTCATTTTTAGATACTCTAGAGGAGCTCCAAAGATGATATGCTTAAAAATACCCTCTAATCTCACTAAATTGGGGCACAACTCGTAAGAACTTTAATGAACTAGGACATCCACTACACTGTACATCAGGTATCCAACTTTGTAGATATTCAAGGAGAACGGACATAAGTTTATTAGACTTTGTTCTCTCACAGTGTCCATTTCCGCATCAGTGACGACTTTTGGTTCTCAAAACATTAATGAGAACAAGTACTATTGTTATAAATCCAGAGAATTCAGAAATAAGGGGGAGAAAATGACTGGAAATGGAAACAGAACTAAACACGACTGATAACTAAACTGATCTTCCATCAACTAAACAAACAAGTTGTCTGGGAACAAACTTTGGATTTGATCTCGCTGAATAATACGGAAATTGCTGTTGGAGCTTTGTGTCAAATGAATGGAGTGCTGACAACAGGGCCAGATGGTTTGGCCATTCAGTAAGACGAGTGTTCAGCCACACACACACACACACACACACACACACAAGAAACATACATTTTACTAAGTTGAGTTTAAATGCAGGAAAAATCTAGGCCAACGAGTATGTTATGGTCATCTGGAGAGCTAAAAAAAATGATTTTAAAAGGTGACCCATCACTGAAAAAAGATTTTGGTTGCACTCAGAGGAAATCATAAGACAAGCTGGCCTACTCAGATCACTGTGAACATTTCTGCAGCAAGGCTACTTTCACACGAAGACGATGTATGTTGATGTATGATAAAGGAAAAGAGGGAAAAGTATGAAATCAGATTAGGTTACGCTGATGGAATGCAAGAAATTTGTGACCGTCTCCCTCTGCCTACCTAACCTCCACCTCAATATCCACCAACATCTGCATTCCTCCATTCCTCATTCAATTCACCACTATGGTAAGCAAATCAGATAGGCTGCATTATAAAAATAACAGCTTGCCTTGTGACTCATCCATGTGGTCTTTTTGTGCGATTTAATTACAGGAAAAACTTGTGAGGATTCTTAGGCATGAGTAAATAGTGCCATCTCGCATAGTGTGGGGCAAAACTTGAAGCTTCAGAGAGAACCAAATGCCAGCTAAATCCAGTCCAAATCGAGACATTTTACAACCCAATCCACAAATTACCCATCAAATTGGGTTAAACGATGCGGAAAAGGCAATGAGAATTAAAATCCAGAAACTTGGAAAACAAAATTCAGCAGAAACAGACCATGCAATTCTCAACAAGCACAGCATGAATGTTTAAATGAACACATCTGTCCAAGAGAAAACAAGTTACAGTGGTCAAACGATACCATCTTGTCTATAATTAGTCAGTGGAGCATTAGAAAACAATGTCACGGCAAGCGGTGCTGTTGGTCCCATGCAGCTCTGAATTAACATGTTTTACATTCTTTGTTTACTTGAGAACACACACTGAGAGGATCCAAGTCTGGTTTTCAGGCACAAGGGGCCCCTGGAAAATGCCAGTGGTTCACCTTTGATTGATTCATCCCGGTGAATCGAATCGTTTGAATCCATTCACTAAAACGATTCGTTATGATTCGTTCAGTAGATGGCGACAAGCCAATCTGGCTGGAATGATTTTTTACTCAACTGATTCGTTCACGAACAAAACAAGTCAGACTATCTTTTATTTAAATATGCGTCTATAGATCAACTATAACGAGTCTCATAAGCATTTCCCTCACAAATAACAACAAAGAGATGTCACTTTCTCACCTGTGGTGCATGACATCAAGCCATACTGTAAAAAACAACAATAATCTAACTAACCTCTTTGTCAATTTAACTGTCTTCATTCAGAAAAATGTCAAAACACCGCCTCGCTCGTGGTCATAACTTTAGAGGAAACAATGAAAACTGCTGGCACTGTTTCGCACTATAGTCAATCTCTGAAGGATGAACTTCAGTGAACGAAAATATGAGTCAATGCTTGAAGTGAACGACTTCATTGAATTAACACATTAGTTTAGGAAAGAAACACTACTAATTCACCTGATTGCGGTCTAAGCTGCAAGGGAACTAGAGAACGGTCCCATTATAATAAACACAAAGATGCACAAGTGTGCGATTAACAGACAGTTTGGTTTATTTTATAAATTCGTGTAGTTCGTTTGCAGCACTGACAAACTGTAATAAGGGCAGATTACACGTGCTGGAGCCAAACAAATCTCTTTTGGCTTCCAGCTGGCGGTGATTCACTCCTCCAATTAAATCTCACATCGATTCTCAATTTTGTGAAACTGCCTGCGGGCATATGACTACATTTATTGTGCACATTTTAATCTTTTAAATGCGATAATTCGTCCATAGAGTGGATAATTTACGGTGTTTTACCTGCCAAGCTCTTTGCCGACCAGATCATAGTTGTTCTTGAAGGGGTCGGTCCTTATCCGCGTGCGAATTTTGGTGACCATTCCGTTCCTGTTCATCATTGTGCTGTCTGCTGTTACAGTCCTGCTGCAGGATAATGCCTGGCGTTCTCCAAAGCACTGAATAGAAATACAAACGTTTACTCCATCAGGTCACTATCACAGAGCGCTATTCAAGGAAAACTGTGTTGTAAAAAAATTAATGATGCTTAGTTAAATTAACTGTTGCACGGGCAAAAAAATATTTATTTAAAATAAATAAAGCGGTGCAAAGGTTCTGAACTACTTAATGGTTTACAACTCACAGAACTTGTTGAAAACCGCAACAGATCAGCGATAAGCCCACGTTCAAACAGCGGTAACTCAGTTTGAGAATGCGGACAAACATTCCCAAGCAAGCACAAGGCTCATTACAAACCCCGCCCCCTAAAGATGCGGCCAATGAAAGTGTAGAATTCTTGAAGGAGGCGGGGTTATAAACTGGTAATTCATAGACAAATTTGTATATTGGCAACCCATCTGAAGGATGCAAGTTAAGGTCATGTGAAATGGTCAGAGATAAAAAGTCCTACGAAACTTTGTACTACATTCAAAGCACAAATCTGGAACATATACATACATAACAAAACATCATCCAAAATATGTTTAAAATAATACATTTCAGCAAAAATATATTTTGAAATGTTAAGGCTTCAAAAACATATTTTGAGAAAATATATATATATTTCTTTCAACCGTGCTATTTACATCAAATGCTTTAAAAACATTTTGGATACAGATTTTTTATTTTATTTTATTTACATTTGTATATTTTATTTATATAAGTTTTGCCATATGGGAACATTAGCACTAAAATCTCTCTTCTTCTCTTTTCTCTCACTCATAATTTCTGTCACACTCTGAAAAACACTCTTTCTTTTCAGATTTGCTCACTCAAATCTAAGTCTGTTGATTATTTAGTTGTCACTGGCAACCAAACAGACAGTGCCCTACCTTGACTTGCCTCATACTTTGCTAAATCATATCTCTCTCTCACACACACATGCACACACACACTCCTTTTGATATGAAGCAGAGCAAATGTGGCAGCATCAATTAAATCTCATGGGTCTTAGACTATAGTGTACCAAGTTACAAGCAAGTCACGTAGAAACAGAAGGGGTTAAAGTATGAAACCAAAAACAAAGATTACTGGCAGACAGGGAGTGAGAGAGAGAGGGTGTGTTCTGAAGCCAGCTGGAGTCACAGGAATCCTGACACTCATAAGGTAATTAGCTTTTGCAGATACCAATACGATGTGTGTACAGCAATTTACTTTCATAAACAGTTTGGTATCCAGGTGATGCAGCGCTGACTATGACGATCAAACAGGCCTTTACAAAGGCTGACAAGCTGACTAAACAGATAGATAGATAGATAGATAGATAGATAGATAGATAGATAGATAGATAGATGTAAACATGACTTTGAGGAAAATGAGAGAGCACACTTCTTTCATTTCTGCTTTCTGTCCATGTGCTGCAGTCCAGATCATGTTTCTTCAAACCAGAAATGTATGATGAGTTTAAAAACAAAGAGCCAAGAGTGGCCATGTGACAACATAAATAGGAATGTGAGAGCAAGAGAGAGGAGAATAAAATGGGAAGAAGATTGAGTTTAATGAGAAAAGGGCATTCCTGCATTGGTTTGTCTGCCTCTCTGGGAATAACTTATGTAAGGCTGTTTTGCTTGACCTAAAGTGGTTACTTCAAGTTTTAGGGAATGACAAGCTGTCCCAAGTCTTTCTTTGTTTAAAATGTCTAAACATCTGTAAAACAAGATAAACCTACTTGAGAAGTAAAGTTGTGTAAGATAATAAGGTCATTTTTGGGGAATACACAAACTGAATGAAGTTTATTTTTCTTACCCAATTCAGAAATGGGTTGGCTGTAGAGTAAAGATGGGGATCTTGTGCAGGCCTCCTTGGTAAATCTGACTGCTTAAATAGTTAAACTCTGAGAAATGTTTTCTGGCAGATGTCTGATGGAATCTCAGCTGCTTTGTTTTGCTCTACAGGATCAATGTACCTTGACTGAGCATTTGCTCTCTTTCTCTCTCTCTCTCTCTCTCACTCTTGACTGGCTGCTTTGGCAAAACAGGGAGCTGCTGGCTGCATTTTTGACTTTGCTGTCTATTCATGTGTGCGTGTGCACTTTAGTTTGAAAGCTCACAAGGGGCACGCAACTGTGGTGTCTGAGCTAAACATGTGTTTCTGTGTGTGCGTCTGTTTGTGGGGATGCCAGGCTGTGTGCTGCTATATGACGTGGAGGCCTGACGTAGTAGTAGCGTTGAGGAAGTCGTGCAGCAGGCCTATCGTTTTTCAATTAACCCATTGGCTGGAACACATGAAAACAAAGGAACAGAAAACAGAAGAAATCAGGATGAGAGAGAATTGAGGTTTAATCAGCATTGCTCAGTCATGAGATTAAGCATGTGTTGGGGAAAAATCATTTCGCTTTAATGATGATCATGTTCTCTGGCATGATTTAAGAATGATCCATCTTGTGCTTTAACAGGACCAAGAACATCTGACCATCTGTACAAAGACTTCACATGATCAATGTTACAAATTCACTTACAAATGAATGGGTTAGTTCACCCAAAAATGAAAATTCTGTCATTAATTACTTACCCTCATGTTGTTCCAAACCCTAAAGACCTTTGTTCATCTTTGGAACACAAATTAAGATATTTTTGATGAAATTCAAGAACTTTCAGACCCTGCATAGACATACAAATTTTTTATTTATGTATTTTTTTGCGCAAAAGTGTACTCGTAGCTTCATAAAATAACAGCTGAACCACTGATGTCACATGGACTATTTTAACGATGTTCTTACTACCTTTCTGGGCCTTGAACGTGGTAGGACCCTTGCTGTCTATGGAGGGTCAGAAAGAGAGATTTTTGGATTAACTATCCCTTTAACTTATTTGATTAAATAAGTTAATATACATTAATATATTAATATACATATTAATATAAACATTAATATGTATATTAATAGTATTAATGTTAATATATTGGCATATTAATATAAACTATTTATTTATTTATTATAAAATTAAAATATTTTTTTTTTAAGTTTTACAACTTTAAATAATAAATGTATTATTTAAGTTGGTAAATCAATCAATCAATCAATAAAATAAATGTTTATCAACTTTAAAGTTTTTATAAAGTTGAGTTTAAAAAATTATAAAGTTAGGTTTTTAAATAAATATTAGTTATTAATTATATCAACATGAACATGAAAATTAATATTTATTTATTTATTTAAAAGGTTTTTTTTGCATTAATGATTACCATGTTCTCTAGCATGAATAATATTACAATTTATTTATAATTTAGTTTTGTAATTTTTATAAGTTTTATAATTAATATTAATAGTGTTTGTTTGTTTGATTGCTTGCTTGCTTGTTTCTTTAAGCAAGCATTATTAAATTTTAATAATATAAATCGATTCCCCAAAATGTGTTATTTCATTTTCTACAGCTACACCTTCATGTACTTTTGCAGTGTCCAGTGTCCCTGCACTAACAGAGGTAACCACAAAAGCCTACTGTTTAAAGCCAACCTACACCCCCGCTATACACACACAGAGAGAAGCTTTCACTTGAACAGTTTCACAAGGTTGACACTAAACCGTATGCTTTAGTTATTAAATGAACGTGCAAACACAGCTTCAATGCAAGTTGTTAAAACGTAATACTGCCAGTAAAAGTAGCTCTCTGAACAGAAACTTATTTAACGGTCTATAGTCTGATCTAGAGGAAAGGCCAAATCTGTTTTTTTATTTGACATTTTCTGACTCTGTATGGTTTAAACAAGGCTTTAAATCTCATACTGTGCATGTAATCAACTTTTCCATTTTAATATAAAGCTTGAAATTCCAGCAATGACCAGTGACAAACCAAGGGGCTTTTTTTTATCAGGTTGGAGGTGTAAGGCAAATGACATCAGTTCAGAATCATAAAATCCAAGTTATCTCTGACAGTGATAAGAGTTAGTGGCAACAGAGTGCACAACTTCCTGTTTCTTAGGTTCATCTGAGAGCAGTCTGCTAGGAGCTCACCGCTGTGTGGGAGGAAACATCAGAAAAATACAGAGAAGTCGAACGCAAGCGATCATGCAAAAAAAAAAAAAAAAGATGAAACAGTTTGACAGGTAGCAGCATGAGACAGATTTGTCCACATCCTGCTGTTGTGTGCACATTTACTGAGGCGAGTGCACGCACATGAACACAGAAACACATGCAGCTAAGAACTATATTTATTCAGATCACACGGAAGGCAAATGTAAATGTCACACCAGCACACACAATAAAACTTGTGTTTACTGTCATGCAATCAACAGTATTGTGTAAGCTGTCAAGGTAAGAATGCAATTAGAAAAGACACAAAAGACTCAATAAAGGAGGAATATTATTTTGGAACGCACGTGTACATGCCAGTGTATGGCATTCAACATCAGTTCTTCCATATAAAGCCAAAACATCTACGGTATTATACTGAAGACTGTAATAATGTTTTGTTTTTTTACATAGTGGTGACCAAAGCTCATTTACATCTAACAAAACAAAAACAAAAAAAACAATTGTTCTTTTATATCTCACAGTTGTGACTATTTATCAGTTTCTCATTATTGCAACTTTAAATCATATTTATCTTCATGTTGTATCGTAAAACCTTACGTCATATTCATCTCAACTTAATCTCACCATTACCTTTTCCTTGTTTCGGTGAGGCAAACACAGGCCTCTTTAAGTGACTGATTGGTTGCAGTATTATAAATATTTCAGATTCCATCTGGCTCAAGTTCAGACTGAAGATCTTACCTTTCTTTAATCACTTTATTTTTTAACCAACAACAGTTTCTGTATACAATACCAAAAATGTGGGGCCAGTAAAATTAGATTTTTCTCTATTTTTTGAAAGAAATCAATACTTTCATTCAACAAGGATGCATTACATTGATCAAAAGTGACATTAGACTTCTACATTGTTACAAAAAAATTAAATTTCAAATAAACTGTGAACTTCCTATTCATCAAAGAATCCTGAGAAAATATGTATCACGGTTTCCACAAAAATATTAACCAGCACAACTGTTTTTACCATTGATAATAATATAATAAATGATACTTAAGCACAAAATCAGTATATTAGAATGATTTCTGAAGGATCATGCGATACTGAAGAGTAGAGTAATGGCTGCTAAAAATTCAGCTTTGCATCACATGTATATATTACATTTTAAAAGTAGAAAACAGTTATTTTAAATTCTAATAATCTTACTGTTTTACTGTATTTTTGATCAAATAAATGCAGCCTTGGTGAGCATAAGATACTTCTATTAAAAACATAAAAAATTCCAACTCCAAAACATTAAACGGCAGATTTTCATCTTAAAAAAAAAAAGACTTGTTCCCACAATATTAAAAGTGACATTCGACTTTTAAAGCTCAGGCGAAAAAGAATTAAAAGGGCTCTCATGATTGCTGGGGTTAAAGAGACTGCCAGGGAACTCCAAATTTTCCGGACAGGGTTTGTGGTTTGGACGCAGCAGTACTTCCAACGTTTGGAGTTTAGATTTCTGAATTAGTTAAGCTGTAAAAAAATGTGATTAAATGCAGCATAGTAAAATTTTGTGAGGCATGGGCACACATGGAAAGTCTGAAAAATTACTGTTCACATAATTAAAATACAGGCAGTCATTGACATTCAACAGGCTTTTTGGAATGACTTAGTGTGAAAAAGAAATGTGAAAAAAAATTATTTGCTTGACTGAATAACTTTTCTCTAATTTCTGTGCACACAAAAGCAAAATCCTTAAAACTCCTGGATCTGTGTCTCACCTCACACAGAAGCATTTGTATTTGAGTGTGTGTGCTGTGTGCATAACACAACTCCCCGCACAGCGGACGGATTTCCGTCAGGAATCTCTGTGAGGAATTTCCTAGATTTCCTGTGCAGACTCTGACAGGGAGCTAAACAGTGCTCCCATGCTCTGCGCCTGCTCCTAAGGGTCTCGTCTGAAATGGAGAGAGGGAAAACCTTCAAGTATAATGTTCCTTCAGCTTAAAACCTCATTTGTAAAGGCATCCAACCAGATGACAGAGTTCAAAGGTAAATGGCTCCACATAAACGGGGCCGCATATGAAAAAAATCATCAGGGGCTTCCCCAAAGAGAAATACACTTTAAGAATATAGTTGTCTGTATTTATATAGAGTCGTAAAACACTCTAAATGTGACTTTTAGTGTGCGTTTTTGCCTCACCAGACATCTGGGCTTTTTGGGAGCTTTTTGAAGACTCAAATAATTTATTTTCCTTTTTTCCCTCCTTTTTTCTCTCCCAGTTTTCATGCCTATAAACACACAAACTATTAAAGAGACTCAAAAGTTTTATTTCAGGATGCAAATTTCACATTGCACATCAGGTGATAACCCAGCAGTAGAACAATTGTTTATCATAAAAAAACCTTACAATTAAACACTGAAAGTTATTTATTTATTTACATATAAGCCAAAATATTCTAAATGATTTTCCAATTTTAAGCAGTCTTTGATTTCAACAAGATATTGGAAATGTCTTTTCTTCCCATTTAAAATTTCAGCAGTGTTATTTTTTCATAAGCTTAATCATTTTTAAACAAACCCTCACCCACAGACCTTAAGTATGTTTTGAAACACTGTGCATTTCTCACAAATGCACTGTCTTTTTATCTCAAAAATAATTGTAATGCTGATGTGTGTGATGTGTGGTCTTCACTGGCCTATAATGATGTCATGATTTCCAGGCAGTCATTCACGCTGATATGCTCACATTGCGGCTGCAGAATTTTTGTGAGTGTGTGTGTGGAAAAAACCAAGATACGAATTTTGCTGAAAGCTAACAAACTGACAAACCACATAAACGTCACATTCATACTGGCTTTTTTCTCTGAATGACTTTGAGAAAGAAAGAAAGATAGCTTATGCTTCAGAGTGTTGATAGATCAAATCAAGATGTGTCATTTTGCAGATCATCAAAACTACCTGAAGAGAGAGAATAAAACAGGGCAAAAACAGGAAGAGAAACCCATAGCATCATACACTGAACTATAAATAAAGTGGTGACCCCACACCATATGAAACAGCTTTTCAAGACTGATATGACTTTATCCCATGTGAGTTTTAAGGATATTTCTCAAACTGTCAATGTACTTTATTATTAGCAAAACGTTAGTTCTAGAGTGCTCATTTAAAGTGTATTATGATCTTCCCAGCTGCAAAAGTGCTAAAATAATGGTGACAGTGAGTTGTAACTGTGATGTGGTGTGCCAATTCTGTCCTCTGAGAACCCCAGACAAATGCATATCTCTACACAGTATGACTATCATACAATGAGACATATCCTGTCGTGTGGTTTTCATTTCATGCAAATCACCCAGCCACGCAGAGTGACATCTGAGGGGACAGATCTTCTGGTTATTTAAGCAACAGCATATGAGACAAGCGTGTACATCATCATAAAAAAGTGATGCAGGTAACCACATTCATGTGGATAGTCAGTTTAAGAGCAGAACTGTGAGCGTGAAGTTTAAAGTTACACTGTAAGAAATAAATCCATAAAAAAATAGAAAATGTATTGGTAATTTTCTGTCACTATATTTTCTGCTAAGTTTATGGACATTTCTGCTAACCCTGAAACACACAGTGCAATATGTAATTTAAAATACAGGTAATAAACCTGTGAAAAATTCTGGCTTTCTTTAGAGTGCACTGTAAAAATGACTTTTTGAAGTTGTAAAGAAAACAAAGATTACTGGAGTATATTTAACAGGTATTTCTATATTCAGTCTTTCTATATATAAATTCCATACTGAATTCAATGTGTTACTTGCTGTTTCCTTCTAAATATTTGTAAACTTTACTCTCAATTTCTGAAGAAAAATAGTAAAAATACCATTTAAATTTAGCTGAAATTAAATCTACAAATGTCCGTTTAACTGATGAGTTCAGTATTAAACTAAAATTACAAATAAAAAAAAAAGAAAAAACTAAACACAGTTTGGTGCGAAGCAGCAGCAGTTAATAAACAAACTTCTGCATCTGAACTGACAGGGCTTTTTATTGACAGCAAACTAAGAGTTTTCTATCCAAACAATCCAGCGTCCTTCAATTAAGCAAATTCAGGTCAGCGATTCAGCGTGAATTCAGGTCATGGATATTTCGGGTCAGATACTATTTTCGGGGATTCACTGGAAGCACAGAAATTCTACCCTTTTCTGAAAACCCTTTTCTGAAAAACCATCCTTTCTCCTGAGGTATTAAGAAGCTCACGGGACAGGTGTGTCTGTCTAACACACACAATCAGTCTGTATATAGTCTCAGCTAATGCCATTGCTTTTCCGTGAAACATGAGTAATTCTCACAACTGTAATTTCACAGTTGCTGGAGAGACTGTTTATAGTAACACACCCATTTCAAGGCAGCATGACATCAGCAATACTTATTTTTGTAATAAAGAATAATTTCCCCTTTGAGTAATTGAAACAAAAAGTTCAGTGCCATCTTCAGGAAGACCAAAGGTGTTGTCCACTCCTTGGGTTTGGCATGCTAGGAATGGCTTTCAAAATGGAAATCACCTTGCTGAGACATTCCTGATTGAGGCAATTCCTACTTTGCATATAAGGCTGACTTACATAAGCTACAGTATTCTTCTTATCATTGTTGTGGGAACTCATCTCAGCATGGCAAAGCACAGAAAAAGCAGATGTCATTATGCAATTATTGTCAATGAGGGAGAAGAGGTCATATCCTCTAAACTCTTTAGTCAGGAATTTGTCCAGGGATTGGGGGCCATGCGACACAGCACGTCCTACTTCAGCAAAAAGATGCTATAAACTGCTGCAGCATATGGGATCTGATTGCTTGGGGAGGCACGCACATCCGTTCTGAAAAAACTCCAATGTCATAATTTTTCCCATTAACTCATTCCCTATTTGGCATTCGTTTCACTCTTCCATTCTTTTTTGGGAAAACAGAAAGGATGCTCTGGAAAGAAAAGCTCCAGCTGTTTAGCTAATGGAATGCTGCATTTAAAATGTTCCAGAGGTTACAACCGTTTTCATCTGCTGAACCCCAACTGATCAGATAGATAGATAGATAGATAGATAGATAGATAGATAGATAGATAGATAGATAGATAGATAGATAGATAGATAGATAGATAGATAGACTGCTTTAAACTCACATGAATTATACATTCATCAACTATTCTTCACATCAATATGTATTTCACCACTGGGCTACTGGGAAAGTATTCTTTAACAGAAAAGGAAAGGGATTGAAATAGAAACTAAAGTATGTCAGAAACAGCTCAAACAGGTAAAACAATATGTCCATAAATCTGGAACTCATCTCACAGACTTCATAAATAACTTAACAGAACATTACTGCTAATGCAGCAAAACTAAGCCAAAACTGTCTCTAAAGACATTCTTAAAACACATAGACAGGCCCTTCTATGTGCATTTGAATCACAGCGCATTAAAACATGGTGATGATTTTAATGTTGTTTTTATTGGTCGCCTTATATTTTGTGATCTCAGTCTTCCTTAACACAACCACATGGAGTCATATTTATCTTCTTATCCGAGTGGTACTTTAATTGATAGGGTTTATTGAGGAGTCACCATTGCAACTGCCTAACACTCAAAACACTATAGTGAAAAAAAAAGAGTTTGCTGGATAGAAAATGAATGTAAAAATTATAAAATGATAAAAATCCTTTCACTTTGTTGAACTAAAAGCTAACAAGTCAAGCTAACACTAACATGGTTGTACAGTATTGTGTTTTTTCAAACACTAGATAAATGTCAAAGAGGTTAAACCTTAATATTTAAAGGATGAAAGATTTTGTCTTTGTGTTAAAGTTGTATTAGCCTCTGTGTTAGTCACCGGGGGGCTAGAAATACTAGTCAACGCCCTCAATGTTGACGCATAAGGAAAAGCCGCAAACTCAGTTTTGGAGGCAAGACTAATATTTAGGGAAACCAAATACTCGATCACAAAGCTGACTATCATCCATACTGCATTAATGCCAGTAGCGACAAAGACAAAAAAAACCCTGAAACAGGGTAGCGACTGATCTGTTCCCCAGCAGGAGTGAAGCGTTTAAGGGAAAGAGAGGAATGGAAAATCATTCACCCTGCAGAGCACATTTGCATTTAAGACATGATGGATCTGGAGAATTTATAATAACAGTGATTCTCATAATCTCCCATCTCATCTGTAATTAGACTCAAGTTCTTTCAATCTCCTCTACCCTATTCATGCAATAACCACAATTTTTACTTGATTTCATGACTCAAGGGGAGCGTGAATGTCTCAATGTAGACATTTGAGTATGTAGCACTGGGATTTCTAATAATTTTTCTTTTAACACACAATGGAAAACAAAAAGACTGAAGTCTTTGCAACTGGGACAAGTCAGCCTAAGTTTATACTATTGTCTATCAGTAATTTAATCTTTTGTCTGGGGTTTCTCTGACATGCACAACATTGCACTGCCACATTAAAACAATGATCTACAAGATATTTCTTTACAAAGCGCATTAAAGAGGAATTTGATTTAGAAGATTGTTAAATGTAGATTTAATCAAGAGATCAAGGTTTGGCTGGTTAGCATGACCCATTTAGTGTTTACTAAAAGCATAGCTGACTTATATAGTACATCATGTCACTTGCAAAAAAAAAAAAAAAAAAAAAAAACAGCCTTTGTAGAGAATGAAAATGTACATTATAAGAATGTAAAAATCCTTTCACTTCACTGCACTGAAAGTATAAGACCTAACATTTTGTGGTTCGTACAGAATGTAGTCAAGTGACATTACACAACAATGAATGTATTTTAAAAATAGATGTCTAGTAGAAACACTTACACAACAGGACAACACAGAATGAAGAAGTTGCCCATATTTGGCATCCAAGTATTTTACTGTTTTTCTGTGAAGCAGGTCTACTATGGAAATGAAAACAGAAATCATACCTGCCATACCTGCCATTGTGTGAAAACTTGAGAAACATAAGATACAATAACTTTCTCAGGACTGGCGTGAGAAATGTCATGATGCCATTTTGTCTAATGAATTTTTATGACACATTGTTGAAATATTTAAGATAAAGTAATTTATCAAGTAAGTAATTCCATTTAGTACTTTCAGTTTTGACATATTATAGCAAGTTAGACACCCAGAGACTGTCCGAAACAATTGTTTTCCTGTAAAAAGAAACAGAAGAATGAAATTCAAAACAAAAATGAGAAGTGAGAGAAAGAAAGGTACCATGGTTCAGTGAGCTAAAAGCTGAGCCGTTTAGTTAGCAAAAAAAAAAAAAATTTTATAAGTAATAGAAAAATGAGACTATTTTAAATACCATCTGCTTTAGATAAGGTGAGCGACACATCTAAACGTTGTGTATATCACATCATATAGCTGTGACAAAAATGGAAAACAAGCAACAGAACTTCATATCTTTGCACTGAATTGATTTATGTAATTGAACTTTCACTCAAACTGGTTTGTTGTTAAATAATTTGTAATAAAAAGGATGTATAAAGTTGCAAAAAACAAATAAGGAGTGCTTCATTAGTGGTTTCAGACATTTGAACTCCACTCTACATGTTTATGCTGGTTGTTCATTTGTGTTAAGTAGCCTAATAATAAAGCAAATACATGTCAAACCTGCTGGGAATGGTGACATAAATTTCAAAGTCAAAAAAATAAATAAATTAAAAAAAAATCTCCACTGAGAAAAATCCGAGAAATCACATGACTGACATACCAAGAATGAGTTTAGGCAGATCTGGCATGAGGCCTTTTGCCAATCCTGTAGGGCCACATGTTGTCGCTCATTTCAAAATGTCATCATCAAGCTGTCTGGAACTGACTCAGCTTTTCTTCTTAGCATTAAGTTATTGTGTCTGTCTTTCTTTTGTTCTGGCTTTATAGCCTTTTTCCTTCAAAGCAGTTGTAAATAATTTCTGTAGTTCTCTCTGAACTCCTTGTTCAGGCATCATATGGAGAGTAAAGTGTCATAGACCTGCAATTGTCATTAATACAGAGGCTAAAATATGTTCTATCAGTATTCAGACTAGAATTCAGACTCGTGTTCAGACACAGAGACACAATGCAGAATGAACTCACACAAATTGGTGACAGGAGTTCAGTCTTTTGGCAACTAAAATCGTTCTATGAATTTCAACTCATGGTGCGTTCAAGTCATGTCAGATAGATCATATTTATGAGTTGAACGCACGTGAACGCCACCACAAAGTCGTTATTATGAGTGGGAAACTCAAATTTTTTTTTAAGCTCTGAGTTTCCCAGTTGGGGGCGTGTCAGTGAAAAAACGTGTCGGATGCAATGGATACAGCCAAAGACTATAGATATGCAGTGTCTGTATTGACAGTAAATTTGTTGAAATTAATAAAATAATTTTTTTGTGATGTAAAATAAAACTATGTAAGTTACATATACAAAATACTATATTATTGCATAATTACCATAGAATATAGAATGATTCAGTTTACATCACCTTCATAAATTGAATAAAAACAGAAAAAAAGCAAAAACACAATGATGCACATTATTTATTCATCATTTTGTAGATGTAGAATTTAAAAAAATCGTTGAATTTTATGTAGAAAAGTTAAATCGCCATCTTGTTCCAACCAAAGTTACTTGAGCGCACCTGACATCGTAATTACGACTTGTCAACTCGTAAGTATGAATGTCCCTGGAGGACTTGAACGCAGCATTACCCCAAGTGGACAAATCTGGTATTGTTACCACAGTAGCTACTTTCACACTACATACCGCGCAATAATGTCCGATATTCGTAAAGATATTGGTGGTTCTACATATAAAAATATTCTCTTTGCCCAACCTGTGAAAGGACCAAAACAGCGTTATTTCACTTACTTGATCACAAATGTAGTATCTCGCGTGCAGTGTCGAGGACGATTTTCGCGGTATAAATATTCCACGAATACAGGCAACATTCGGTTCGATATTTGGCAAACTACATTCAAATGTAGTTCAATACATTCAACAAACATTCAACTGATGTGATCAGTTGGCGAGTCTGTTGATGGGGTTGCAGTGTTTTTTTTAGGGAATTAAATATGTGTTCTGAAAAAAATATATAGTGGGCAAAAAAAAAAAAAACTCTAGAGATAGGAAAAACGAGACAGGACTGTAGGTTCTTCACAGCCTCATTTTCATTCACGTGAATTAAAATGTGTTACCAACACTTAAAGTCCATTATGAATTAAAATTGCCCTTGAAAAGAAAAAACTAAATAACTCAATTAATAAGGACAGAACAATACTTTTTTTCTCTAAAATTGATTATTTCCATGGTAAGAGAATGATTATTAGTTCAACAGCTGAGAGTCATCAATATTTCACTTCTTGTTTTGCATCTTTTTAAGTGGTTTTTAATTGTAATGCTTGACTGGTTCATTAATGTTCATGTTTTATAAGACAATAACATTTTTTTTCCACTGTTTTGAATTTTTCTCTGGTGTACTTGATGTTTCTTCATGAATGGTGATGCGTAAACAGCCTGGAAGTTTATTGTCCTAGAGACGCGGATACACAAACATGCATCAGTAAGTAGCAGCAGTTTGCTCTAGGAGAGAGGCAGGAAGTGGATGTTGTGTAGAGGCAAGGAAGGAAAATAAGGAGTTCTTTTTGGCTACATGTGTGTACCGAAGGACAGTTCCCACAGCACACTTCTCAAGCTCCTTCCACACAAACATGAGCGCAGTGGATGTGCCGAATTCCAGAATGTCTCAGGGGTACAAGGTCATGACTTTAATGGTAATGGATGACGTAGACACTCCTTCCCAGAGACCAAACTACTGAAAGAACGCACAAACATACACAAAGCATGAAGTATGTCAATGAGATGGTGACCGAATGGGTCTAGTGGTTAACCAATGAGAAAACCTTTGACCTTGTACAGTGGGTCATAAATTCCTGGTCAGATCGTGTAAACACAAGCAAGGAACAAATAACAAGACTTGAGCTGATTGTTTCAGACTATAGCCTGACCTAACCACAAAACAGAGTATTGTCTATGATTTCTGAGGACAGTTTTTTTTACTCTAATTACCGCGGTGAAACAAAGGAGGGAATATGACGTGATTCTGTCATTGTTTTCACAAACTTTTGGTGTTTTCCATTAATACTGTTGGAGGGTAAACTGTCAGAAGGGCTGAAAACCTACTTGGCACTGAGCAAATGGATTTTATAACATTTGTAATTGCCTTGCTCAAGGGTACAGAGAAACAAAGCATAATTCACAGCTCATGGATGTCCCTACCAAGAAATGAACCTGCAACCTTTGTATTATCAGGCCAGATCCTTATAAGCACCACCTCTCTTCTATGAATTTTCAGTATATTTTTTACGTTTGTTTTGACATATAGAGTGGGATCCAAAAGTTTCAGACCACATAGAAATTCTGTGAAATTCAAAATTAAATATAAACATGGAATAAAACAGTCTTAGAATAAACATGAAACTTTATACATGAAAGATGCATACTAAAAAATAAAAAATAAATATTATGAAAAAAAAATGAAAAAAAATATTCATATCTATAATTATGAATATTCTTGTCAGGTTTTACATAAGTGCTGCTGTCATTAAAGCAAGGGTGAGAAAAAACAAATATGAAGACATTCTCATGCTAATAATTTCTAATAGAAAAAACTTCTAAATAAAAGCTATATGTCAGTTGCTACTGATTTAGATAAACAAAAGAAAATTAACTCTTGTAAAAAATAAGTTTTATTTTATTTTAAAGGTTATTTATATACTTATCAAATATTCATTCATTCATTTGTATATTTATTTATTTATTTTCCAGTTTTATTCCTACATGCACAATCATGCACACACGAAAACATTACCTGATCAGGACAAAATTCCTCTATCTCCTGTGGTCTCACCCTGATGACTTTACCAGAGAAACCCACATTTGCCCTGTGCTGACAAATGCTGGAAAAATGCAACACTGGAGTATTTTCAAGCATATATCCACACACACAAGCCTCTTCTGCTTTGTCAGCAGGCAATTCTGTATACTCCTGTTAGTTGGGTTTGCTAAATTGAGGCCCATGCTTCAATGTATTGCAGATGAATTTTTTAGCCTCTGGCTCAGATTTTTACTTTCAATCCTTCCCATATACCTAAACTCAGGAAATCAGCACTATATCACATCAACACACTGTCAAATACAGTACATAACCGGTATTGCTCTGTGTGTTAATGTGATGGCTTGCAGTTCCAGGTGTAAAAACAAAGACAGATATCTGCGTAACCTGATCACTGTGGCATCTCTCACAGTCTGCAGGTACACATACTTAGATAAAAACACAGATTATTTAGGACGATCACGTTGCAGAATCACAAAACTGAAAGCATGCGCTTGTTTTGTTCCACTACTTAGTTTATGAACCAAATGTTTTCTTGTTGGAAAGCATCTGGCGATGCAGATTCAGATGACGCTGATGATTAAACACATTTCTTTTCATTTAGCTAGTTATTAAAATTTTATTTACACAGGTTGCAAGAGCATCATGAAAGTAAACTGCTTTCATTTATGCCATATCTGATCATTGCTTAGAAGTTTTAATCAGACAAGATGCCAGTATGTGTACTGTACCATCTTGCTTTCATGGATGAGTGGCTGTCACATGAGTAGAAACTTGATCAAATGAGAATGTTAGTCTGCTTGATAAGATTCTATGGAAAATATATATATACACTACATGCCCTTATCTACCCCACATACCCACACTATAGAACTATAGACGCATCACTGCTTGACATCGTTGTGGTGATTTCGCCATTGTTTTCTATTGTAACCTGCAGCTGATTGCTGTTTGAAGACTTTTCTTATCGGTCCCGAGCACAGCGGGACAGCTGCCAATCTGATCTCAGACATACAGAGAGAACTCTGCAAAATGGCAGGAAATTCCACTTTGAATAACTCCCAACAGCAACACCAGCACAGAAGATGCCTTTAAAACCAGGCCATGAGCCTGTTACATAAGGGTACAGAATGAGACTTCAACAAAAGGTGTATATTTCTCATGGGGACAAGAAAAAGAGAGCATGTTGCGATTAAAATAGAAAATACCAGCAGAGTATGGCTCCAGGACTGAATTATTTTATATGTGTATATATATATATATATATATATATATATATATGTATGTATGTATATATATATGATGAATAAAATGTAATTCAGTCCTAAAGTTCAACTTCAGAATATGGAGGAATTCAAAATTCAAGAAGGAATCATTAAAAAGAGAAAGAGAGAGAGAGACAAATCACACATATAACAGCAAAAATTAAATAGTTTCAAAAACGCATGTCATGCTTTTTTAATATAATTGTGATTTTGTGACTCTGTTCGGATTGCCAGGATTGACCTGCATGTTTTGTTCTCATCACAGGGACGTGAACTCAAAAGTAAAGTGTTTTTGCCACCTAGTGGACATAATGGACAATGAGCTGAGAAAACTGAATTATATAATAATGTTTGTCACTTAGATGTTCTCTTATCCAAACTGACCCACAGTACATTTCATAAAGGACAGTCAATATGGAGGAATATGGTCAAGTTCTTAGTTGACATAATTTAATTTGCATGACAGTTATTATAATTATTAATAAATTGCATTAAAACAATATTTAACATATAAAATGGCCCCTTTTTACTGTTTTATGAATCAGTGAATGAATGGATCAGTATTAAGGTTTTCTGTAAAATCATAATAATCTCATAATTGAAGTGAAAATAGTGTTACTACTATAGTAATATTACTTATTTTGTTTAATGTTTTATTTAATAATAATAATCATCATAATCATAATCATATTGATATATAAAAAAAATAAAAAAAAACATTTTTGGCCAAATTCTGCAGCCCTACAAACAAGCACAAAAAACCTGGTCTTCTTTATCATTTTTGGCAAATAAAGAAAATGTTTGTTTGAAAACATTTCTTGTTAAATTTTGGAATTTATTTTAGAACATTAATGTCCTTTGACAGTAACATGCCTGTTTAAGTGATGAACTGCACTACTTGTGGTTATTTTCAGAAATGGTAACATGATTTATTCTTGTGGTACAATTTTGTTTCGTGTTACAAACCTTTCAACCTCTGTAGCATAAGTGATATGAGCAAAAAAAGTTAATGTACAGCCCTGATTAATATCAAGAGCCTAATAAAGATCTAATTCTGGAAAGCTAATAGTGTTATGTAATACCTTTTGGGACTAAAAGAAGACTAAAACATTTGAAATTTATAGTTATATAATCACTTAGAATTTATTGGCAGTATGAGGGCATACTATACTGAAATATGAGTATATGATAAAGAGGTTAGTGCATATTACTAGACACTGTATGTCCCAAAGACAGGTACAGAAATATAAAAATCTCACCAAACATTTGTTGTGGTTAAAGAAGCCTTTATTTCATTATTATAACAAAAACACAAAAGCTAAATTGAATGAGTTTGATTGAGTGTGTTACAACATTAAGTCAGCATTATTTGTATTAAGTCACAAAAGGATTTTAAAGAGTGATTTTTAAGTCATGCTTTACAATTTCCAGTAATTTTGCTGAGAGTTGCCATATAGTGGCAACGGTTAGATTATTTAAGCCACAGCACTATTGGTACGCTAAGTACATTTTCCTGCCCTTGTTGCCCTCATTCAAATTTTTGTTGATAAAGTTAACACCAGCTTTCTGATACACGGTCCAGGCCTCAGGGTTGATCAGCAGAACCATGTTTTTGATCTGCGATTCACATCCTTCATTCAGGTACCATGCGTAGACATCTTTTCCACCGGTTCCAGAGTTGAGATTAACGCTGACCTTTTTGAAGTCTTCATTCTGAAGCCTTACATTTTCCTGGAAGTCGATGGATACATTAAGAGCAGTGAGAGCCTTGCTCTTATCAGTTGAGCGGCGATACCACAAGAAGACGTAGTTTCCACCACCTTCGCGATTGGTGTCTTCATCCACACGAGTGTAGCCCAGATCAAACTTTTGCTTGTCAGAAGAGAAGTCAACAGTTGCTGTGATCTCACAGATGTAGCTCGGCTTCTCTCTCTTCACCCACAGGTAGATGAACTTTCCTCCCACCTTACGGTTCAGATCGCAGCCCAGTCTCTCCCAGCCATCTTTCATAAGAGCAGGTTCTTCTTTGGCATCTTTGCTTACCTCGAGGTCCACAATCGGGATGTCAGATTCAGTGTTGCCGTAGAAGTACCACAGAAAGATGGGAACTCCACCAGCTCCTGCATTCAGATCCTTGTCCACCAGCTCATATGCAGCATTAGCCAGACCAGATTTCATGCCGTCATTGAATGAAAACTGGATCCTGGTCACAGGTTTGAGGCCACACTCTTTCTTGTACCAAAGAAAGATCCTGTTTTTACCAGTTCCTTCATTGAGGTCAGAATTGATGAGCTGATAACCATTAGCTCCAAGTATTTCCTCCTCATCCTTAGTGGTGGAGACATTGAGCTTTGTTATTAGATGTGTTGCCATTTTTTTCTTCCGCAGAGGAATTAGGTTAACTTTCTGTAAAAAAAAAATAATAATAAAAAAAAGGGAACTTTGTTTATTTTTTGTTTTATTACACAATAAGAAAACTATATAAAAGCTTTATTCACTGTACAATTCATTTCTGACATACATAGTATTTCAGATCTTAGACATTAAATAAAATGTTTTTAAAATGTTCTTGCGTTAATGTTGCAAGCACTTCAGTACTCTTCAAATACATATTTTGGCACATTACATGCTTAAAAATAAAGGTTCCAAAAGGGTGTTTTTGCAGTGATGCCATAGAAGAACCATATTTGGTTCACTAAAGAACCTTTCGGTGAACAGTTCCTAAAAGAACCATTTTGAAGAACATTAAAGAACATTATAAAACCTAAAGAACCTTTTTCAACTATAAAGAACCTTTTCTGCATTTGAAAGGTTCCATGGATGTTCAAGTTTCTTCATAGAACCATTGATGCCAATAAAGAAACTTTATTTTTAACAGTATACATATATTTGCATATATCTACTTCAAACTATTTCAAGGTAGGAAAATACTACATGTGAAATATTCGTTGTAAGTCACATTTATCTGAAGTATATAGTGCCTCATATTGTTTCAAAGCAGCATCATCTTAATAAACAGGAAAATAACAGTGTTAATGTTGCAAAATGAATTGGTAACACTTTGCAGTAAGGTCACATTTGTTAACATAAGTAAGTGCATTAGCTACACTCTTAAAAATAAAGGTGCTTCACGATGCCATAGAAGAACCTTTGTGTCTAAATGGTTCCATAAAGAACCTATAACATCTAAAGAACCTTTCTATTTCACAAAAGATTCTTTGTGGCGGAAGAAGGTTCTTCAGATTATAAAAAGGTAAGAAAGAGATGTTTCTTTAAAGAACCTTTGACTGAATGGTTCGTTGTAGAACCAAAAATGGTTCTTCTATGGCATCGCCTGAAGAACCTTTTTAAGTACCTTCATTTTTAAGAGTGTATCATGAACTAACCATAATCAATATATTTTAAAGCATTTATTTATTATCTTTGTTAATGTTAGCTACAATTTTTGATTTTAAAAATGTACAATTTAATGTTGAAATTAATGTTGACTAATATTAATAATTACTGTAGAAGTATTGGTCAACTAATGTATTTAACTCACATTTCACTGCTGATTATATCACTATATAATCATGTATGTGACAAATAAAAATTTTGAATCTTGAATCTTAACTAATGTTAACAAATTATACCAAGTTATACCAGTTAATCAGTTATGAAATGCATCAATTTCAGCTGTAAAGCAGCTCTACAGAAGACAATAGTGTCATTATTCAGCTAATTCAACTCAGTTCGATAACAGTGTCAATAGTGCCAAATTCATCAACTATGAAACAAATTAAATTTAACTATAAGGCAGCTCTACAGAAGGCAATAGTGTCACTATTCAGCTCAACTGAAGTCAGTTCAATGTTGATTCAATTTAGATCAATACATTATCACCTTACCAGTAAATGCAGGAATGTCTCGCTTGTTGAAGAAGTCACAGCTTTTGGTTGATGATTTTTGGGGAGCTTTATAGGGCTCTCACTTATATATCATATAACCTGCTCCTCACCCGCCCCTTGCTGTTATATTGTCATTAACCAACTTATTTCTCAACCTAGCACATGATCAACCTTTAACACTGAAATGTGGTTAAAGAAATGTCCATTTTTTTCTGAGAATGTAGGAATTTGCAGCTCCTGTCATAAAGATTTTTGTCATTCGTTTCATTTTCCAGTGAAGAAGTGGTTTTATGTCGTGTCTAGATTTGGTGCTTTTTGTTTCTTTTAACCTTTACTGTGTTGATGTTGTTTTAATTTTTTGCAGGTAAAGAAGTTAATGGTAACAAAAGAACATTCTTACCTATCCCTTTATCACACAGAATAAGTTACTCAGACTGAACTCTCCATTATCACTGCCAATGCAAACGTGGCCTTGGAAAACAGTATGTGTATACAGCATATGTTTTCCAAGGCCAAAGGTGATTTGAAAGTTTAAAAAAAATAAAAATAAATAAATAAATAAAAGTCTTCTCTATACCTGTTTAATTTATATTTACAAATTTTTTGTTGCTTTAATTTTTCCTGTGCTCCTAGTTAACAGAATTTCATATGGCCAAAAGTTTTTAAAGAGTAAAAAAAAAAAAAAAAAAAAAAAAAAAAGAAGAAGATACATTTTAAGAGGTCTCACTAAAACAGCTACATTCTATTTACAGTGCCTTGTGAAAGTATTCAAACCCCTTCATTTTTTTCATGCTTTGTTATGTTGCAGCCTTATGTTAAACTGCCTTAAATTACTTTTTTTCACATCAATCTATACTCTATACACCATGACAAAGAAAATAACAGGTTTTTAACATTTTTGCAAATTTATTAACGATAAAAAACTTTAATGATTTTCATTGCATAAGTATTCATACCCTTATCTGGGACAGTTGAAATTTAGCTCAGGAGCATTCATTTTGCTTGTAAATGTTACCACACTTTGAGTGACGTTAACCTGCGGCAAATTCAATTTAATGGGTATGATTTGGAAAGGTACACGTCTTAATAAAAGGTCTAACAGCTGAAAATGCATATTAGAGCGAAGACCAAGCCCTGAGGTCAAAAAAACTGCCTGTATAGCTCAGAGACAGGATTGCATCAAAGGGCTTTGAGAAGGGCTTTGGTTAGAGTGGTGACCAAGAGCCTGATGGTCACTCTAGTTGAGCTTCATGATCATATGTGGAGACAGGAGAAACCTACAGAAGGACAAACATCACTGCAACACTCCACCGATCTGGGCTTTATGCCGGTGTGGCCAGACTCAATCCTCTCCTCAGTGAAGACACATGAAAACACACTTGAGATTTGCAAAACAGCACCTAAAGGACACTCAGACTGTGAGAAACAATATTCTCTGGTTTGATGAATCTCAATTCTAAGCATCATGTTTGAAGGAAACCAGGCACTGTTCATCATCTGCAGAGTACCATCCCAAAAGTAAAGTGTGCTGGTAGCAGCCTCATGCTGTGGGGCTGTTTTTCAGCGGCAGGGACTGAGGGACTCCTCAGAGTAGAAGATCAGCTCAATGCAACAAAATATAGAGATAGCCTTAATGAAAACCCAGTCCAGAGCATTCAGAACCTCAGACTGGGCAGAAGGTTCACCTTCCATCAGGACAATGACCCTTAGCACACAGCAAGAGTGGTTTATAGACAACTCTGTGAATGTCCTTGAGTGGGATTGAACCCAATCAAATATTTTTGGAGAAACCTGAAAATGTGCATCTGCCCCCATCCAACCTGACAGAGCTTGAGAGGTGAAGAGGTGAGGAGAAGAATGACAGAAAATTGCCAAATGATGATGTGCAAAGCTTGTCGCATCATACACAAAAAGATTGAGGCTGTAGAGGTGCTTCAGCTGAATACTGAGTTAAGGGTTTGAATACTTATGCAATGAACTTTTTTAATTTTTTTTTTTTTTTTTTTTTATATTTACAAAGTTGTGACAGTTCTGTTTTTGCTTTGCCATTATGGTGTATGTAGTGTAGATTGATGTGGGGAAAAAAAGCAATTTAATGCAGTTTAACGTAAGGCTGCACATAAAAGTGAAAAAATGAAGGGGTTTGAATACTTTCACAAGGCACTGTATTTGTCATTGTATATATTTAACATTTGTCACTTTTCTTACTTTAAGAATAAGAAAGAGATTTAAGAAGACAGTTTGTTTGAATTAAACAGTGGGGAAAAGTATAGGCCAGAAAATAGAGCAAACTTTTATGTATAAATATTTAACTGTATAAAATGAAATATATATTCCAGTTTTCTAGATATAATGTCACAGTTAAATAACGTAACAGATATAATGTCAGAATCAGTGGAATCTATATGAATTGATCACATTCTTGTAAATGGCATATATTAAAATATGAGATAAAACCACATATATTTCATACAATGAACTGAATAATTCTGAACTGAACTGTTATTTATCATCTCACTCTTGTTATCAGAACAGGGGAGGCTTAAAAGTAAAACTTACACTCTAAACCCCTGTGTCTGGTTTCGCTCCAAGCAGGGCCTGAACCAGCAATAGGAGATAGGCACACTAATAATAATGCTAAAGCCATTTGCCAACACCATTACAGTTTTGATGGAAAGTCCTAAACAATACAGTATACTGTCATCTGATCTGTTGTGTGCTACTGTAACCAATGCTGAGCACAGCAGGTTTCAGATGTAAAAAACAATATCCGTAAATCAGAGCTGTTCAGTTTATTCAGCATAAAAAAAAAAAAAGTTCCTAAAAGACAGTTTCATTCAAATTAATATCGAGGCTAAATCACATATGAATTGAAATTCATAATACTGGACACTGGGTACCTCATAAAGCCTTTATTAGAATTGATAATAGAATTGTGTGAATCACTAAAACACCTGATCACATGAAACCATTTGGAAAACTCGGAGGAACATGGAAATTCTCTTGATCATTTCCATAAAAATTAAAGGAACAAGGTTTAAAAAAAAAAAAAAAAGCCATATATTATTTTGGTCTAAAACTGATAAATAGCACATACTGTACATTTGCATGATGAAAAAAAATAAGTGAACAAATTAATCAAAAGAACTAACGCAAAACTTTTTTCCAGTGGGAAATACCTTTTTACTGTAGACACAAAATTGTCATCTGATCTGCTACATACCACTGAGCACAGCAGGTTTTGGATGTTCATTATCATGAATTAAGAGCTGTTCAGTTTATCAATCAATCAATAACATTTCACTTACTTAAAAACATTTAATAAAAACTGATATGGCAGTTCAGTCCTATACAGTATAGTAACTCATTTTCAATTGGTTCTTTGTCCTAAAGAAACATTTACCAAGCCTCACTTTATCAAGTTTGAACAAACACACAGGTATCACTTATGACACATTTGCATGCTAAATGTAAATTAACCAAATAAATAAATTTAAAATAAGCAGTACTCATTTTCCTTTCCATTTTTACTTTCAGTGGCCATGAGTAATACGTTGTCAAAAAAAAAAAAAAAAAAAAAAGTCATTGTCACGGTTTAAACACAGGAGAAATGGATACCAGGAACGGGAAGAGGGAAGATGTAGAATAAATCCAAAACAAAGTCTTTTAAATATTTAAAAAAAAAAAAAAAAAAAAAAAAAAACCAAACTGAGGAGTACAAATAACAGGCAGGAAACACTCACGCAACAGACAGAGGTGACGATTAATACTCGACAAGAAACACAGGGCAGAACACACTATAAATACACAATGTAACTAGATAATTAAACACACACAGCTGGAACATAATTAACTAATAAACACAGGAACAGGAAACTAACCAAATATGGGCATACAAGAGGAAGGGGAACACAAGACACACAAGACAATCTTGACAATTATTCAGTTTATCAATCTAAAAAAAGTCCCTTTCTAAAAGACCAATCCATTTTGCAAAATGCTTGTCCAAATAGTAGGTGTGCTGGAGCCTATCCCAGCATGGGCCATAGGCAAGCTGTGCTACCATGCCACTCCATTCTAAAACACTTACACAAAATAATATGACAGCTCCAAGACAGTTCAAACCTATATGAATGGTTTTGTAATTGTGCCACATTTTTACAGTATGTGTGCAACAGGATATTTTGAGTGCACAAAAAGGTATTTTGCTTTTGCAAAAATTTCACTTTTTCTGTTGTATCTATTAAGTTTGTATGAAATATTTGTGTTTTGATTAATTTTTTATAAGCAACCTACTAGATTACTGTAATAGTAGGTTATTACTTTTTAGTGCCTGATTCTTTTTGGACAACAGACTTTTATTAATTAATAAAGTGCTTGAGACTGTGCACACTATTTTGATGCCTTTAGTCAGTCAGCGTTGCCAGGATCTTGCCAGGTGCTGGCAACCAGGTTAGGTTGCCAGGTCTTATGCGACTATATTGTCAAATGGCAAATAGAAAAAAACAGACTAAAACAAGCAATTAAAGCCAACACTGTTACAGAGTTGATGAAAAGTCAAGAGCAATAAATTGTCAAAAAGGGTATTAAATCTGCCACATGCCATTTTTAGTGGGAATTTTTTTTTTTTTTTTTTTTTTTGACGCAGAAAAGAAGAAATTAAGACATGACAACAACATCACATTTTGATGGAAAGTCCTAAACAATACAGTAAATTGTCATCTGACCTGCCACATGCTACTGTAACCTACGCTGAGCACAGCAGGTTTCAGATGTTAAAAAATATATATTATCCGGAATACAGGGCTGATAAATTTATCAACCTAAAATATTCCACTTCCTAAAAACAATTTTAAACAAATGAGGAAGCTGAATTATATATAAATGGAAATTCAAAATGCTGGACACTGGATACCTCATATAGCTCTTAATATAACTGATTTATAGATTTTGTGAATCACTAAAACAGCTGATCATTAGATCAGTAAAGGAGACACATATGAAACAATTCAAAAAGACTATAAATTAAACAGAATGTCCCTGAATTAAACAGTTCTATATACAGAGTATAGCTATAGGGCCTAGAAATCATCAAGACCTTGATAGACATATTCAAACATTAATATTATGCCACTCTTGGGGAGCAGGTGTTGCTCTGTCATGTCTACCAGGCCAGAATAACAGTGATAAAAGATGACAGTGACATCTGAAGAGCTCAAGCTCAGTCAAGTGTCGCCTTTCACAAGATATCTGTGCCTTTCAGGGGAACAGAGGGAAAATATGTCCTCTGGATATGTAATGAGTCTGGATTGCAAGATGATGAAGTTATTAGTTGTAGTTTCAATCTAACTCTTATTTTCTTCTTAAAAGTAGACATCTTATACGAGTAATATTCATAGCTGCCTCAATTTTGCAATCTAAGCCCAGATCAGTATTTCAAATTAAATAGGTAATAATATTCTTTACATCATCTCAGGGTTACTGGAGTCTCACAAAGGGTTCATGGTATGTACAACACATGTGTCCCACTTAAAAAGGCATATTGTTTCATCTCAGGAAAAAAACAAAAAAAACTGCAAGGTAACATTTTTTTCAGTTGGTCCTGTGTCCTAAAGAAATTATTATAAGTCTCAATATAACAGGTTACTAGTTGTTTTTAATGCATATTTCTACACACATAAATAATGACAATCACTTTTTAATTATTTGAAACTGTCACAAAACCACCATTTGGATTACACTGGGTTTACACAAAAAAAGTGATTTACAATACTGTTTAATAGTTTGTTGTCAGTAAGACTTTTTAATTTTTTAAAGAAGTTCCTTATGTTCACCAAGGCTGCCTTTGATCAAAAATACAGTAAAAATATTAACATTGTGAAATATGTAAAGGATAATGCACGGCTAAAAATCATTTAATGCACAGCTAGCCATGAATTATCCCGCTTATACCATGGTCATTTGCCAGCATTGACAAGTTAAAGATGTTAATGATGTTTGCAGGCAGCACAATATTTAAACGGAAAAATTACCGGTCAAAATTACACTGCAGTCAAGCCAGCCGCCACTCCGAAATGCATGGTCAATCTAGCCGCCGCGCTGTTTCGTTGTGCGCGCATATACAATGCATCACGGCGATCTTCCGCCGGTCTTTCGCCTGCATTCACTCAGCCAAATATTTGTAGTTATTTATTTTATTTATTTTTTTTTTACTGCTTAACTTATACATACAAACAAGAACAGGGAAATAAGAGTAAGGGTAATATATATTAAGCAAATTAATTATACAAATTAATAAAGTAATATCAGATTAACTGTCTCTAATATTATTATAATAATCTCTAAAAAAAAAATGTGTTTAAAATAGGCCTTATAAAATGAAATTGTCTAAAAGTGTTAAGTAACAGCCTAATAAGTAAGGTTCAAACAAAATGATATCAAAATAACTGATGTTGAATTACAAAATAAAATCCCCCCAAAATCTCATATCCAACCTGTTTTGCTTAGCATTTCAGATCGCTTTAAAACGGAAAGTCCCTGTTACCACAGACTAGTTTCACTTCCGATTGATAGTAGACCTTCTCAGGTTGTCTCACACCAAAAATCATGCAAGTCTGATGTTGCATTACAAAATAAAAGCCCTGCAAAATCTCATATAAAGGGTGATTTCTATTGTGGAACACATGCGATGGCCATCTCTTTGACCATCAGTCTTGATTACTTACCCCAAATTTGACAGTTTCCTTCCTTCATTGGAATTGTCAATAAGTGTTCTTTTGTTTTAATGTTGCAAGCTGTTCTGTGAAAGAGGCTTGTTGATAAGGCTTTCTTCATAGGGCTGCAGCTAGGAATCTGATTTATGACATCCTGTTGTAGCCTTGGGCCCCTCTGGAATTTCGGCTCCTCATGTTTCGATGTTCTGATCGAATCTTAAATTTGTCTGAATCGTTCTGATCCTACAAAGGAATAATTGATTTGTTAAATCTAATGAACAAATGTGTGTCTGATTGGTCCAAATGCTACAACGGATTGTTTTTCTTTTTAAGTGTTTTCACCCTTTTCTTGAAGGTTTTGTGTTTTAGGTTTCTTCAAGCATCTTGGAGACGTTGCCACAGTTATTCTGGATTTAGTCTGTCTCAGTTTGTTCTGTTTCTTCATGTCATTCCAGACGGACTGGATGATGATGAGATCAGATCTCTGTGTGGAGCACTGGCTGTTGTCAGACTCCTAGTGCAAACAAAAATCTCACTGGATTATTACAATTAATGGCAAAAATAATGTTTGGAAATGTAAACTGATATTTCCAACTGACATGCTACAGCAAAAGATAAAAATAACCAACTTAAAACCATTTCTTTTGTTGGTTAAAATACTAGTGGCCTAAGACTTTTGCACAGTACTGTATACACACAGATGCATCTCAAAAAAATTAGAATATCGTGAAAAAGTTCATTTTTTATTGTAACTTGTTTCAAAAACTGAAACTTTCATATATTCTAGATTCATTATATGTAAAGTTAAACATTTCAAAAGTTTTTTTTTGTTTTAATTTTGATTATTAGAGCTTACAGCTCATGAAAGTCAAAAATCCAGTATCTCAAAATATTAGAATATTTTATATAATTTAATATAAATATATTTTATATTTTTATATAATCAGCCTGTGGCACTGCTGAGGCACTATTGAGCCTTCAGCTCGTCTGTATTGTTGGATCGACTGTTTCTCATCTTTCTCTTGAAAATATCCCATAGATTCCATATGGGGTTCAGGTCAGGCATGTTGGCTGGCCAATCAAGCACAGTAATCTCATGGTCAGCAAACCACTTGGAAGTGGTTTTGGCACTGTGGGCAGGTGCTAAAGTCCTGCTGGAAAAGGAAATCAGCATCTCCATAAAGCTTGTCAGCAAATGGAAGCATAAAGTGCTCCAAAATCTCCTGGTAGATGGCTGCATTGACTTTGGACTTGATAAAACACAATGGACCAACACCAGCAGACGTCACGGCACCCCAAATCATCACAGACTGTGGAAACTTCACACTGTACTTCAAGCAGCTTGGATTCTGTGCCTCTCCAGTCTTCCTCCATGAAGGCCTTGATTTCCAAACGAAATGCAAAATTGACTTTTATCTGAAAAGAGGACTTTGGACCACTGAGCAACAGCCCAGTTCTTTTTCTCCTTAGCCCAGGTAAGATGCTTCTAACGCTGTTTCTGTTTCAAAAGTGGCTTGGTAGCCCTTTTCCTGAAGATGTCTGAGCGTGGTGACTCTTGATACACTGACTCCAGCTACAGTCCACTCCTTGTGAAGCTCTCCCAAGTGTTTGAATCGGCTTTGCTTGACAGTATTCTCAAGTTTGTGGTCATACCTGTTGCTTGTGCACCTTTTCCTACCCAATTTCTTCCTTCCAGTCAACTTTGCATTTAATATGCTTTGATACAGCACTCTATGAACAGCCACCCCTTTCAGTACCTTCTGTGACTTACCCTCTTTGTGGAGGGTGTCAGTGATTGTCTTCTGCACCATTGCCAAGTCAGCATTCTTCCCCATTATTGTGGTTTCAAAGAATAATAAGGCGTTAAATTAAAAAAAATAAATAACGCGTTAAATTTATTAATGCATTTAACGCACTTGCCCCACCCCAGACCTATGTGGGTCATCTGACATTTCATACAGTTGATTGATAAAAAATATGAGGCAGGGCAACTACTCACTGCGTGATGAAGCCAAGAGAACGTAGTTAAAATGTCCCTAAAATTCAAGATATGGGGCAAAAATGCCTCTGTTTGAGTTCTTGTGTCATATTTACATCATATAGTTAAGTGCAATATCACACGAGTGCAAATGTGAAACTGATCTTATACAACAGTTCAGGAAGTAAGAAGTTAATACTGTGTTATTTTAGACACAATGTTATCTGTTTTGCTCAATTTTGGCAACGAAAATATAAAGACAAAGCAGCACTGTTCATCTCCGAGCAACACACAGCAGCATTTCATTTCTTTATGCACGTTTTGAACGAATTAGGTGAACCATTTGGCGCGTTGAACCATTGGCTATAGGCGCATTGGATCTAAAGTGCCGCTACGCGCAGACCGATCGATGTACCGATCAGTCGTCTGCTCTCTAATCGCTCTCGCAGTACTTTGATGTCACACACCGATCGGTCTGATGGTGATGATCCACTTCAAGTCGAACAAGCCTAATGATTCAATGAACCATTCAGAAAGAACCATTTACTTCACTCCTGAATGAATCAGCCATTTGAACGAATCATTAAGACATTACCACCACCTACTGGCAGTTTTAGTTTATTATTTAGAGTATAATTTCATTAAAGAAATCATTTCATATTTCCACAGTAATAATAATAAAATTTATAAAATAAATTATTAAAGGTATATTTCACCCACCCAAAAATGACAGTTGTGTCATCATTTACTCACCCTCATGGTCCAAAAGAGTATATGTAATAAATTTTATCAAACAAAATATTTCTTGCTGAAGCTACTTTTTGTAATGTCTGTTTGATGCTTTACACAACAATGACTTTAAAATATCTTTTGGGAGTAATTTCTCAGCCAAATTTGATGTGCGATTAATTTGCGATTAATTAGATTAATTAATCTCCACATCATATAATTAATTAGATTAAAAATTTTAATCGTTTACTAGCCCTAATATATATGTATATATATATATATATATATATATATATATATATATACATATATATATATACACACACACACTACAAGTCCTTATTTACCCCACATAAATGCACAGAGAGAGAGAGAGAGAGAGAGAGAGAGAGAGAGAGAGAGAGAGGGTCCAAAACCTCTTTATTGCTTTTAAAACAAAATCACAATCAGAAACAAAAACAATACAACCAATTCAAACAATTCCAAAAAAAACTACAGAAAAAAAGAGAACTAAACCACTAAATTAACTCAACATCAACCCAAAAAACAACACATTCTCTTCAACAAAACATAACACATTTTTAAGACACCATATGTTTCTAAATTCTTCTATATTATTTATAGTCTTATAAAAGTCAAAATCAAATTTCATTCTGGCTTTCAACAATCTGACAAAAACTGTATTTACATCACAATCTGAAGACTCTTCTATCTTATTTCTTCTGCTCATGTATATAGCCATTTTTGCCTGGCCCAATACAAAATTAAACAATTGGCATTTCACTCTCCACTTTTGACAATATTTAAAACCAAGAATAAACATTTGTTTAGAAAAACTTTCTCCAAACATTGTGAACATTCTTTGTAACAAATAAAAAAAGAGCACTCAATCTGCCAAAATCTGAAAAAGTGAAAAATAGTTTCACTCTGTAAACAAAAAGGACCCTCAGCACTTACATTGGGATTGACAACTGAAATAAAAGCATTGACTGCCACGATACCATGCAGTATTCTCCATTGCAAATCCCCTACTCTCGTTGTCAACGTTGGTTTGTACAACGCTTTCCACACAGGTTTGATCTCATTACCAACCCCTAAATGAGCTCTCCAAGGAGTATCAACTCTACCATTTAATTTACTTTTGTTTAACACTTTAACAAACAGCTTATACATAACTTTTCCTCCCATATACTTCAAATTGTTAGTAAAAAAAACTTTCAGACTCTAAGAGTTGACCAGTACGTTCTTTAAAATTGGGAAAAAGGGTCATAGCAGGAAAAGAAACATCAACATTTGGCTAACAGAAACCATTACAGTAGTCAGTTAATGAAGAGAGTTCAGTCTTTGTGAGTTTACATTTCCAAGTACTGAGCAATTGATCTATGACCCTAATGGATCTAACTCCCACATGAGAGGCTAAACTTGCAGCATTGAAAAAGTTGGGTCCACATAAATTCACCACATGTCCCAGTGTGACAGTTCCAGTTGAAATGAACAAACGCATCATGAAAGGTCCCATTGTATCCTCTACATTAAAATGCGTCCCATACACTACAGGCTCTTTCAACAGCCATAATAGAGATTCACTATCCGTTGATCTATGCTTATGAAGCATCCCCCAAACAGTAAACAGTCCTTGATAAAACTTTGGGAGATTATGCAGCTTATAAGTACTTAGATCCATTAAAAACAAAGACTCCGCAAGACCCGAAAAACTGCCTCTGGACAATATAGTTCTGGCTAAAGGCCTCCAGACAAGGTCTTTGGGTCCAACCAGGAACCTCTGAATAAACTGGAGCCGAAAAGCAGCACCTCTACTGGCAAGATGAATGAGTCCTTGGCCTCCTTCTTCTTTCGGTAAGAACAAAACGCTCTGTGGGACCCAATGCATTCGGTCCCATAAGAAGTCCAATAAAATTGCTTGTACCTTACCTAGCAATTGTGTTGGAGGGTCTATACACAATAATTGGCGCCATAACATAGAAGAAACCAAATTATTAATTACTAGTGTTTGTAGCATTTGGACCAATCAGACACACATTTGTTCATCAGATTTAACAAATCAAATTAGTTATTAGATTAACAAATAATCACAGACCCCTCACCCAACACACATTCTCGGTGCCGGTATGTCTGTGATGACTCCAGGCCCCCGGTTCCATAGCAACCAACCTGATAACACTAGTTTTATTGCTCTAAGGAATGCAGGCCGAGCAACACTCACCTCATTTTCCCTTAGGAAAGAGACATTAAGGTACATAAGAATGGACTCTTCTCTAATTAATTCATTGAAAAACCTTTCTTTGAATGAACACACACATCCTCAGGTCATTGTGTATATTGTTACTGTTCGTGTATATTGTCTTTTGTACTGTTTCCTGTTTTATGCATGCTTATGATAGATCACTAGTTAATATTACCTCACTTATATCGTGTTTGATCTCTATCAATTCGTCTTCGGATGATCTAATTGAGAGTGTATATTATATGTTGCGACCTATGCAACATATAAGTGTTCTAAGAATCTTTAATAGCTTGTATATCAACTATTAATCCAACCCCATGCAAATTACCATGCTCAGAGACAAAGAGTCGTAAAACCTTCCCTCCAAAGAAACTGGAGCCCATTGGCTCTTTGACTCCCCAGAGGTGTGACCTCTATACCAGATAAAGCTCTCACACACAGGTCCGGCTCTCTCTTCTAAAAAAACCTCTCTTCTGCAAAAACTTCTTCTCCAAAAAGCTCTTCTGCTATCTTCTGATTGGTGCGGGCGCGCCCGGCGGGCCCCCAACATAGAGCCGTGGATGATCTCCCCACCCTGGGAGATGACTCTGGACCACAAAGACCCAGTCTGCGGTTCTGTTAGATCCTAAGAGGATGAGGAAGATGTGAGCTAGAACTCTTCTGGACCATTAAGTTTTTGTGCCAGGCTTTACGGCCTTGTCTTTCCACTCAACCAAAGCTCCTGGGACCTCAGCAGATCTCCTTCTTAGCTCTTTTTCCACTCTCTACCTGGAAGAACATTTCTACCTCAGAACATCTTTGGAATTCATCACTCTTCAACCCGGAAGAACGTGATCGCGAGTCCAAAAACCTTGAAACCATCAAGACTTTTCATCCGAGACCGCATTCCGGAAACAAAGGAAGTGCAAGTATAGTACATTTAACTAAACGAAACAGAGGTTTAGTATAAGTTATAGACCCCGTTATAAATGGCGCTGATGGTTTTACTCAGGTGGTTAAATTACTTTTTCCATAACTGCATTCTCTGGTTTTCCTGTTGGTTTCATCCATCAAATCTCATTAGCCCCTTTCCCCATGTATGAGCGATTGTAAGTTTGTGTGTTTGTTTGTTTGTTTGTTAGACTAGTTTTCGTTAGTGTTTAGTTAATAAAACTCTTGTGCACAAATTACATGAGTTTCTGATTCTGCCTTGCATATTAATGTCCCTTTATGATTTTGATCCTTACTACATGCTCTAATGTATTTTCTGTGGCCACGGAAATATCCTTTCTTAGGGTTGATATGAATTTACACTGAATGTTTGCTGGACGAACAGATCAGCTGATGGCGATTTTACTCTGCTACAGTTATTACTGTCAGCCGATATAAATAATTGTAATTAATCATAATTGTAATTATTTATATACAATTCCCTTTTTGAGCTAAATTTGCTACATGTTCAACCTCTAAAAGACATATGTTGAAGAATCCATTTCCACTTTTTTAAACATCCCTCAACTTTCTCTAAGGCATTTTCCCATTTCTTACACATTAAAGTGTCATCGCCAAGATAAACCCCAAGATACTTAAAACACCCCTTATTCCAGGTTAACCCACCAGGTAAAACAAGGTTCTGTCTTAATTTTTCACTGAATGTTATAGCTTTACTTTTCTCCCAGTTAACTTTAACAGAAGATAAAACACTAAAAACATTAATATTTTTAACAAGAGTGTCAATATCCTTTTGTTTATTAACAATTACAACAACGTCATCAGCATAAGCAGATAACTTAAAATCTATTTCACAACCAGGAAGAGACACACCAGAAAGAGATCTCCTTAAATTATGTAAAAAAGGCTCTATTGCCAAAGAGTACAACATACCGGATAGTGAACAGCCTTGTCTTATTCCCCTCTGAACCTTGAAAGGCGCACTTAAACCACCGTTGACCTTCAATATACTCTCAATATCACTGTACAAGACTCGAATCATATTTATAAAACTAGAGCTAAAACCAAAAGCATCTAATGTTTGCCACAAATATTGATGCTCAACTCTATCGAAAGCCTTTTCTTGGTCTAGTGAAATTAAAATGTTTTCGCAGCCCAATGACTTGGAAAGATCTAAGAAATCATTAACTAAAAAAAATGTTATCAGATATTAACCTATTTGGAATACAATATGTCTGATCAACATGAATGATATGCTCCATCACTTTTCTCAGCCTCAAAGCCAACACCTTGGACAAAATTTTATAATCCGTGCAGAGTAACGCCACTGGCCACCAGTTCTTAAAGGAACACGCCACTTTTTTTGAAAATAGGCTCATTTCTCATGCCTGAAAGTAGTCCCCAGCTAGGTAACTAGTTATGATATAGCTGGGGGCTACTTTCAGGCGCTGCGTAATATCATTGCGCCTGCTGCACCCATGGTACGGCAGCAAAGTTCCTTGATAATTACACCGGAATGGGAGTATAGTTCCTAGCCATATCGGCCTAGAAAATCGCAACTTTTCATTTTCCGTCGGTCATAGTACACAATGTAACTACTGAAGAGTCAAGCTTTAAATAGGAAAATTATCGAAACTCTTTGGTCATTTTTGCGCGAGATGCTAATGGTCTAATCCAATTCAAAGAACTATGCTAAGCTAAGCTAAAAGTGCTACCACCAGACCCGGAGATCGGCTGAATGGATTCAAAAACAGTAAAACTCAACTGTTTAACTCTTGGGGAGTTGTAAAATGAGCCTATTTCCAAAAAAAGTGGAGTGTTCCTTTAATCTCTTGCAAGTCCCCCTTCTTGGGGAGAAGAGTGAAAATTGCTCTCCTGCAGCTTAAAGGTAACAGCCCTCTACTTAGACTGTCCCTGAGAACAAGCAGTAGATCTTCTCCCAGAACAGGCCAGAAAGCTTTGTAAAAGTCAACAGGAAGTCCATCGATACCCGGAGCCTTGCCTATTTCTAGGCTCTGCAACGCAGAATACAATTCCTCAGCAGAGATCTTTGTGTTCAAGCCTGCCATAGCTTCCTCAGAAGCCTTAGGTAAGTCTCTATAAAAAGACTCTGCCACCTCAGGATTCTCCTGGAATTCCTTTTTGAAAAGCTTCTCATAAAAAACAACTGCACATTTTCAAATTTCTACAGGCTCTTTCAGCAATTGCCCAGTACTGGACCGCAAAGAATGCATGAGCCTTTTTTGTTCATTCATTCTTTCAAGGTCAAAGAAAAAATGAGAGGGAGCATCCATCTTTACAATATTTTGATACCGTGACCGAACTAACGCACCTTGAGTAGAAAAACCCAAAAGGCTAGATAGAGCTGACTTCTTTCTTTTAAGACCTTTAAAATGTTCTTCATCATTTGTGGAGTTTGCATCAATCTCATTCTCCAAAACTTTCATAGATTTAGACATGTCCCTTGTGACATTGAGAGTATATTGTAAACATAGTTGCTTTATTTTTCCTTTCCCTATGTCCCACCCCTGTTGTAAAGAAGTGTATTCAGCTTTTGTTTTTGTATAACCACTCCAAAAATACTTAAATGCATCAATAAAAACATTATCTGAAAGCAAAGTCACATTAAAGTGCCAATAAGCACTATTACATTTCACATCCTTAACAAAAATGGAAACTTGAACAAGGGAATGATCTGAAAAACCAACTGGATGTATTGAACAGCCTCTAAGAACATTAATTTGATGTTTAAAACAATAAAATCTGTCAAGCCTTGCCAAAGATAAAACATTATCCTTTGCATGAGTCCAAGTATACTGACGTTGAGTAATGTGAAAAGATCTCCAAACGTCACATAAATAATTTATTTCAATTAAACTAATAAGACTTTTCATACTAGCTCTGTGCGGTTCAGGATGGTTTCTGTCTAGAGATGCATTTGCAGTGCAATTAAAATCACCGCCCAAGAACATATACTCATCCACATTACATTTAAGTACAGTGTTTAGGATATTTAAAAAATATCACTCTTTCAATGCCTAAATTCGGAGCATATACATTGATAAAGGACCTTTTCAAAGGTAGCTTGTATTTTAAACAGTCGACCCTCGACTATTTCTTCAGTAACACATGAAATAGGTGAAAAATCCTTAGAAAAAAGGATGGCAACACCTCCACTATTACTGCTCTTATGACTGAGAAACACCTCCCCATCCCACTCCTTCTTCCAGTCAGTTTCATTTTCAGTTGTGCTATGTGTTTCTTGTAAGAAAATAAAATTTAATTTCTTAATTTTAAACAAATTAAAAAGAGAAAATCTTTTCACATCCTCTCTGGCACCATTAATGTTTAAGGACCCCAGCTTTATGTCACACATGGCAAAAAATAGGACTACAATTAAACCAAACAATAAAATAAACAAAAAAAGAAAAAACAAAACAACAAGCACTTAATCGTCATTTACTATTTGTGTTTTAACTTTCACCATCAACTTCTTAAGACAAAATATTTCCTGATCAGTAAAGGTTGATTGGGTAGTGGGTTCTGTGTTTTTCATGAAAAACCTAACTGAGCTAAGAAACGAACTCAAGGTTGGAAAGAATTCATCAACTTTGACAGATCTCATTCCTTTTGTTCTTTGCAAAAAAAGTCTGAATTTTTTGAAGTCTAAACACTTTCTGCATCCACTTGTGTGTTCCCACATTCACGTCCACCCTCCTGTGTACTTGACAAATTTTCTTGAGACTGGGATGAGCAAACCATTGGGTGCATTTTTGACACTTTTGTGACTTGATTAGTATTTGATTTGTTTTCTGGGCTCTTCTTTTGTTTGACATTTTGGAAAAATCATCATCCATCAAAACATCTTCTTCATTGAATAACACTTGACTCCATACTCTAGTAGCTATATGGCCAACCTTTAAATCTCTTTCTGAGATATCTTGCACTTTTTGATCACTCTGTTTATTATATGAATCCTCCACCACCTCATCTCCCGGACCACTATCACCTCGATCATCTGCCTGTGAGACCTGCATAATCTCTCACGGCTCAACCGGTGCAGCAGCTCCGCCATCAGCCCCAGCGGGCGGCGTTTCCGCCGCATCGCGTGCCCCACCGCTCCGCACCCAAAACACCTCATCAGTTCTGTAGTTACATGTACAATATAATCAAAGTCTTCTACTTTGAACTTAAAAACCAAGTTCAACTCTTCATCGTTTTTCTTAAGAATCATATGAACTTGTCTCCTAAAAGACACCACATGTTTAAGATGGGGAGACTTGCAATTGAAAGGAATCATTTTTATAGGTGACACTAATTTCCCATATCTCCATAGCTCTTTTTCCAAAAGCTCATTTTTCAAAAACGGGGGTGCATTCGAAATAATGACCTTTTTTGCAGGACCTGTCAGAGACAGAACCGGTGTTGTGCCCATTTTCGACCCCTGCCAAATTATTACCACCTCTCGTTGAAATCGCTACTTGATTGCCTAATCCTAACCCCACCTCTAATCCTAACCCCTCCCCCACACCTAACCCTTAAACTACCAATACTAGGAGGGTAGTAATCTGGCGGGGGTCAGAATTTGGCACAACACCGGCGCGTTAGCTTCTGAAAACTAAACTGCTCTCTCGCAGCCATGCTGACCAGCTACACCGGCAGCCGCCGCCTCCACAAAGAAAACCAACAGAAAAAAAAACAACCACTAACAACAAAAAAGAAAAAAAAGGGAAAGATAAAGTAAAGAAATTTTGAAAACTCACGCTGCGCCACACTCACACCTCTCACGGATGCGCAGAGAGAGAGAGTGATAAATCACATGTATAAATGCATGGCATACTTTTTTAATATACTTGTGACTTTGTGACTCTGTTTAGATTACTAGGACTGACTTGCATGTTTTGTTCTTATCCTAGAGAGGTGAACTCAAAAGTAAAGTGTTTTTGCCACCTAGTGGACAAAATAGACAATGAGCTGATAATATTTGTCATTTAGATGTTTTGATATCCAAACTGACCCACAGCACATTTCATAAAGGACAGACAATATGGAGCAAGTCAAGTCAAGTCAATGGGCATAACTTAACTGGCATTTAATTAAAATTATATGTATTATAATTATTAATTAATTGTATTAAAACAGTATTTAAATGGTAAAAATTACCCCTTTTTTAAAGTTTTATGAATTACAGTTTTTTACAATCGTTTTTGCACTAATATCGGAACCTTCATGTCATTTTTTACAACTCTAGACAAATAATTCACAACCAATGATCATAATGCACGTTTTTCAAAACACTTAAAATAGTAGTTCACTTCCAGAACAAAAATTTACAGATAATGTACTCACCCCCTTGTCATCCAAAATGTTCATGTCTTTCTTTCTTCAGTGATAAAGAAATTATGTTTTTTGAGGAAAACATTTCAGGAATTTTCTCCATATAGTGGATTTCTATGGTGCCCGCAGGTTTGAACTTGCAAAATGCAGTTTAAATGCAGCTTCAAACAGCTGTAAACAACACCAGCCGAGGAAGAAGGGTGTTATCTAGCAAAACGATCTGTCATTTGTGATGGTTTTCATCAGCAAATTTTTTTAATTCATTTTTTTTTTAATCTAAATTTTTCCTTAGGAAAACCTATGTTGTGATTTTATTATTTCATCAGTAAAGTTCACACTACAGTAATTCAGTGTTACCACTGTGTCTGTACTATTCTCTCTAGTATTGCAGTGATGTATGAACGTGTAGAACAATAATGAAACCTGAATCACATATTTTGTACAGCTATATTTAATGATTGTACTAACACAGTGGTTCTCAAACCTCTCCATGAAGTACCCCCAGCACTGCACATTATTTATGCCTCCTTGTATCTGACACACCCACTTCAGGTCTTGCAGTCTCCACTAATGAGCTGATGAGTTGAATCAGGTGTGATAGATGAGGGAGACATACAAAATGTGTGGGGCTGGGGGTACTCCAGGACAGGTTTGAGAACCACTGTACTAACAAATACACAGTGAAACTATGGGTATCTTGTATAAAGTAATGTTCCTATGATATTTCATGATAAATTAGCTTTTTGAACCAATGATTCTGCAAATGAAAGGCTTCTTTAAAGATTTGAACACAACATGCAAAGTTTTTAACATTGGACAGCCTTTTACAGATAATGACTGTTTTGAGTTTTGTGTCTAGAGTTTTGAAAAATGACATCAAGATTCTGAAACTGGTGACAAAATGATTGTAAAAAACTGTAACACGTGAAAGAATGGATCAATATTAGAGATGTCAATATATATTTTGTCTAGTAAGCAACAGAAAGACCTGATATATTATTATCAAGAACATAATAAACATCTAATTCAGAAAAGTCAATACTGCTATATAAGACCTTATTGGGAATAAAAGAAGACTAAAAGATTTTATTTGTGGTAGTTATATAATCACTTTGAATTCCTTGGTAGTGCAATGAAATATGAGTATATGATGATGGTACACAGTCCAACTCAATTCGAGCAGCTGAGTCCTTAGCCATCTTCAAGAAACAGCTAAAAACACATATCTTCCATCTTTATTTGATCCTCTAACTCTAACACTCTCTATTCTAATTCTTTTTATTTATTTGTTTTCTTTTTTATTAAAAAACACACACTTGACCTCTAACACTTGCGCTCTCTTTCGTTTTCTTTAAAAAAAAAAATTAAATTAAAAAAAAAAAAAACCTTACACTAGCTTTCTCTATTCTATTTCTATTATATATACAGTAATGGCCAAAAATATCGGCACCTTTGGTAAATATGTTCAAAGAAGGCTGTGAGAATTAATCTGTATTGTTAATCCTTTTGATCTTTTATTAAAAAATTCACAAAAATCTAACCTTTCATTGGATAATAAGAATTTAAAATGGGGGAAATATCATTCTGAAATAAATGTTTTTCTCTAATACACAGTGGCCACAATTAACAGCACCCTTTTATTCAATACTTTTTGAAACCTCCATTTGTCAGTTTAACAGCTCTAAATTTTTTCTTATAATGTCTGATGAGGTTAGAGAACACCTGACAAGAGATCAGAGACCATTCCTTCATCCAGAATCACTCCAGACCCTTTAGATTCCCAGCTCCATGTTGGTGCTTCTACTCTTCAGTTCACCCCACTCATTTTCTATAGGGTTCAGGTCAGAGGACTGGAATGGCCATAGCAGAAGCTTGGTTTTGTACTCAGTGACCCATTTTTGTGTTGTTTTTGAGGTTTGTGTTTGGATTATTGTACGGTTGGAAGTTCCAAACATGGCCAAACATAAGATTTCTAACAGAGTCAGTCACTTATTGATTTTTTATCTGTTGGTATTTGATAGAATCCATGATGCCATATGTCTAAACAAGATGTCCAGGACCTCCAGCAGAAATATAGGCCCACAACATCAAAAATACAGCAGTATATTTCATTGTACACATGGGGTACTTTTTATCCCTGTGTTTACCAAACCCATCTTGAGTGTTTGCTGCTAAAAAGCTAATTTTTAGTTTCATCTGGCCATAGAAGCCAGTCCCATTTGCAGTTCCAGTCGTGTCTGATAACTGAATATGCTGGAGATTGTTTTTGGATGAGCTAGGAGAATTTTTCTTGAAACCCTCCCAAACTACATGTGGTGATGTAGGTGCTGTTTGACAATTTTTTTTTAAGGTTTTCTGAGCCCGAGACTCAACTATTATATGCAATTCTCCAGCTGTGGTCCTTGGAGAGTCCAACGTGTATTAGAGAAAAACATTTATTTTATAATGATATTTCCCCCCATTTTAAATTCTTATTATCCAATTAAAGGTTACATTTTTTTAAATAAAAGATCAAAAGTATTAACAATGCAGATTAATTTTCACAGCCTTCTTTTTTGGCCATGACTGTGTGTGTATATATATATATATATATATATATAATGTATGTATATGTGTGTGTGTGTGTGTGTGTATTGTTTTTTTATTTGATTGCTTCTATTGTCCTCATTTGTAAGTTGCTTTGGATAAAAGTATCTGCTAAATGACTGAATGTAAATGTAAATGCATTTTAGTAGACATTGTATGTCCCAAAGACAGGTCACAAATATAAAAACATCACCAAACATTTGCTGTGGTTAAAGAAGCCTTTATTTCATTGTGATTTATAACAAAAACACAAAAGACTATTGAGTGATTGAGTGTAAATCAACATTAAGTGTATTAAATCACAATATAATTTTAAAGAATGATTTTTAAGTCATGTATTACAATTTTCAGTAATTATGCTTATATTGCTTATATATTATTGTCATATAGTAGCACCAATTAGATTATTTAAGCTACTGGACTACTGGTATGCTAAGTGCATTTTCTTGCCATCGTTGCCCTCATTCAGATTTTTGTTGATAAAGTTGACACCAGCTTTCTGATACTCCTTCCAGGCCTCAGAGTTGACCAGCAGAACCATGTTTTTGATTTGCGATTCACATCCTTTGTTTGTGTACCATGCGAAGACATTGTTTCCAGTGGTTCCTTCATTGAGATTAACACTGAGCATTTCAAAGCCTTCTTTCTGAACCTTTGTTTCCTCATGGGAGTTGGTAGAGACATTAAGATCAGTGAGAGTCTTGCTCTTATCAGTTAAGCGGCGATACCAGAGGAAGACATAGTTTCCACCAGCGTTGCGATTGGTGTCTTCATCCACACGAGTGAAGCCCTGCTCAAACAGGTGCTTGTCAGAAGAGAAGTCAACAGTTGCTGTGATCTCACAGATGTAGCTCGGTTTCTCTCGCTTCACCCACAGGTAGATGAAGTTTCCTCCTGCATTACGATTCAGATCACAGCCCAGTCTCTCCCAGCCATCTTTCAGAAGAGCAGGTTCTTCTTTGGCATCTTTGCTTATTTTTAGGTCCACAATAGGGATGTCAGAGTCAGTGCTGCCGTAGAAGTACCACAGAAAGATGGGAACTCCACCAACTCCTGCATTCAGATCCTTGTCCACCAGCTCATATGCAGCATCATCCAGACCGGATTTCATGCAGTCATTGAATGAAAACTGGATCCTTGTCACAGGATTCATGCCACACTCTTTCTTGTACCAAAGAAAGACATGGTTTTTACCAGTTCCTTCGTTGAGATCAGTATTGATGAACTGATAACCATTAGCTCTAAGTATTTCCTCCTCATCCTCAGTGGTGGAGACATTCAGCTTTGTTATCTGATTTCCATTTGACATTTTTTCACTGAGGAAGTAAGTTAACTTTCTGCAAAAAGAAAAGGAACTTTATTTATTTATTGCTTTATTACACAATAAGAAAACTATAACTATAACTGTAAAAGTCATTTCTAACATGCATAGAATTTCAGATCTTTGTTAATAAATAAAACATTTTAGTGCTAATGTTACAAGCACTTCAGTACTATTAATGCAATGACAAATATTTACTCTTTACATATACAGGTGCATCTTAAAAAATTAGAGTATCGTGAAAAAGTTCATTTTTTTTCTGTAACTTATTTCAAAAACTGAAACATTCATATATTCTAGATTCATTAAAGTAAAACATTTCAAAAGTTTTTTCCTTGTGATTTTGATGATTAGAGCTTACAGCTCATGAACGTCAAAATCCAGTATCTCAAAATATTAGAATATTTCCCTAGATCAATCAAAAAAAGGATTTGCAAAACAGATATGTTCAAGTTTTTAAAAGTATGTTCATTTATGCACTCAGTACTTAGTCGGGGGTCCTTTAGTACAAATGACAGCATCAGTGAGGTGTGGCATGGAAGCGATCAGCCTGTGGCACTGCTGAGGCACTATTGGCTCGTCTGTATTGTTGGATTGACTGTTTCTCATATTTCTCTTGAAAATATCCCATAGATTCCATATGGAGTTCAGGTCAGGCATGTTGGTTGGCCAATCAAGGACAGTAATATCATGGTCAGCAAACCACTTGGAAGTGGTTTTGGCACTGTGGGCAGGTGCTAAAGTCCTGTTGGAAAAGGAAATCAGCATCTCCATAAAGCTTGTCAGCAGATGGAAGCATAAAGTGCTGCAAAATCTCCTGGTAGACAGCTGCATTGACTTTGGACTTGATAAAACACAATGGACCAACACCAGCAGACGTCACGGCACCCCAAATCATCACAGACTGTGGAAACTTCACACTGTACTTCAAGCAGCTTGGATTCTGTGCCTCTCCAGTCTTCCTCCAGACTCCAGACCTTGTTTTCCAAATGAAATGCAAAATTGACTTTTATCTGAAAAGAGGACTTTGGAGCACTGAGCAACAGTCCAGTTCTTTTTCTCCTTAGCCCAGGTAAGATGCTTCTGACGTTGTTTCTGTTTCAGAAGTGTCTTCCTTTTCCTGAAGACGTCTGAGAGTGGTGACTCTTGATGCACTGACTCCAGCTTCAGTCCACTCCTTGTGAAGCTCTCCCAAGTGTTTGAATCAGCATTGCTTGACAGTATTCCCTCATCCCTGTTGCTTGTGCACCTTTTCCTACCCAATTTCTTCCTTCCAGTCAACTTTGCATTTAATATGCTTTGATACAGCACTCTGTGAACAGGCACCCCTGTCAGTAATGACCTTCTGTGACTTACCCTCTTTGTGGAGGGTGTCAGTGATTGTCTTCTGGACCACTGCCAAGTCAGCAGTCTTCTCCATTATTGTGGTTTCAAAGAAAAAGAGATACCCGGAATTTATACTGGAGGGATGGTCATTTAATGAAACTCAAATTTAAATACTCTAATATTTTGAGATACTGGATTGTTGACTTTCATGAGCTGTAAAAACTTTTGAAATGTTTTACTTTACATGTCATGAATCTAGAATATAATGAAATAATGAAATGTTACAGAAAAAAAATTACTTTTTCATGATATTCAAATTTTTTGAGATGTACCTGTATATTATGGCACATTACATATATTTGCATACATCTATTTCAAAGTATCTCAAGACAGGAAAACACTAAACATTAAATATTTGTTGTAAGAAAAAGTAAATAGTGCCTCATAAAAAAAGTGTCATTATTCAGCTCAGTTCAGTGTTAATTCAACTCAGTTCAATAACAGTGTCAATGTTGCAAAGTTCATCAATTATGAAACAAAATAAATTCAACTATAAAGCACCTCTACAGACGGCAATAGTGACATTATTCAACTCAGTTCAATGCTAATTCACTTAAGAACAAAACATTACTACCTTACCAATAAATGCAGGAATGTCTTGTGTGTTGTAGAAGACACAGCATTTGACTGATGATAGCAGAAGGTTATATATCTTATAACCTGCTCCTCACCCGCCCCTTGCTCTTATATCGTCATTAACCAACTTATTTCTCAGCCCAGCTGGCACATGACCAACCTTCAACATTGAAACGTGGTCAGTTGTTGTTTCTATGATGAAATAATTTAAAATGTTTGTAAAAAGGTTAACAAAATAGCCCACTTATAAATTTAACAATTCATGTTTAAAAGAAACAAAGTCACAATATCAACGGTAAATCAATTTGCAAAATTGCAACAAAATTAATCAGTGATTCAGCCTTGATCATACATTTGCTTGTGATTCTGTGGAATGACTAACGTGATTTTTTTTTTTTTGATTTTTTTTTTATTCTTATTAATTTTCAACGATTTCAAACAAACTTCTTTCACATTGCCATTATGGGGTATTGTTTGTAGAATTTGGAGGAAAATAATGAATATAATCTATTTTGGAATAAGGCTGTAACATAACAAAATGTGCTGTGAATACTTTCTGGATGCACCGTAAATTGGAACTTTACTTTTTTTACTTTTAAAAACAATGTAGAGGCTATAATACCTTTGATAAGTTATTTGATGATTTTTAAAGAATTTTTTTAAGAAAAGAAAAATCACCAAAAACTGGTACAGTATATTCCCCATGTTTGATTGGTGTTTACAGAATTTTTTCTGTTATGCTCTTTATTTGTCTATGCCAAATGTTGACTACAGAATTCGGTATGGCTAAAATTAAGGGATATATTACTTAGAAACCTCTCCATTCATCTTTAACTCTTATTCACTGTAGTACTGCAGGAATCCCTAAGTATACTGTATCTCAATGACATTGGCAATTTATTGTCTAGATTATAATTGTGCGATTAATTTGTTAAGACATTTTAATATTAGCTTGACCTGGTCTGGCATTGTCTCGATTAAGACTGTTTGATTAACTGTTAATTAATAACTAAAACATTAACATATTCAAGAATAAATGTAAATAAATGTAAAATATTATACATTTTAAGAGTTATTTCTGAAACTCTATTTTAGGGTTAGGGTTAGGGTTATGGTTAGAGTTAAAAACTCAGTTTTTTTCTATTAAACTTCTATTTCCTTACTTTTGGGATAATAAAGAGATTTAATAAGCCAGAACTAAATTCTTACTTATGTTGGTGTCAGTGGAAATTTATGGGCACCTCATATAACTCTTATAATATATATATATATATATATATATATATATATATATATATGAGAGTTATATGAGGTGCCTTATAACTGCGTGATTCACGCAATTCTATTATTATAATAAAATACAATCACAAAATGCAATTGATAATGCTGATCCCATGAAACTATTTGATGAACACATGAGAAATATGGAATTTCCCTGAATTCAGCATCTTAAGCATAAAAAGTAAAACAGAAAAGGAAAGAAAAAGCAAGCCATTAGCCAACATCATCACTAATTTGGCATCTGATCTGCCACATACCACTGAGCACAGCAGGTTTCAGATGTTCTTTATCATTTTCAGGAATTGAAAGCTGTTTGGTTTATCGATTTAAAAGATTTCACCACTCAAAAAAGGATTTTTTGCCTCTTGTTCAGTTTAATTTATTAAAATTAACTTAAGTAACATGATTTTTGAACATTAAAGTAACAACTTAACTTCACTGTGTTCACTGAGCTTGTGGGAATCGCAGATGGATCAGGTGGGGGGAATGGAGACGGGCGAGCCCCTATCTTCTTCCTTTACCACCAGATCCAGCCCCCGCTCTCTGGGATCGGAAGCCTGCCCTGCGGTTTCTTCCCCATGTGAGTGACTGTGCATTCACACCGCCGCTGGCGAGAGCATCAAAATTTGCCCTGGCCGCCCTGCCAGCAACGCTGTAGAAAAATTCCTGGACGCTCTGACTTAGATCGAATGATTGTCTTGTATTTAAAGGAGCCGCAAAGCAAACAATCTTGTTGATCTTGTGCAGACTGACCACAAGTATAAGTTAACCTCATTAAATATTTTAAATGTGAAAGTAAGAAATTGATCGATGGAAAGAACTTAATAATTATAGTTACATGTTTGCTAACGAAATAAACCAATTAAAAGCCATTTGTGTGGTGTGGCTTTTGTGTTCATGGTTAATTTCAACACGCAGTTTATAGGAGACGTTTACTACCCTTGGTCTTTAATGAACATTAACGTTATTTTGTGCACAGCCTACATTACAAACTGTCCTTGTTGAAGTGTAGCCTTAATGTAATTGGTCAAATCGATGTTGTTTTGAGGAAATTAATAGCATTCCCGCTGAAAAACAAAGCGTTCTAGCACTAAAATGCTTGGGAACTAATGGGGTCGGAACCAAAATTTTACAGGGCTGCATTCTCTGGAATCCTCTCAAATGGTGGACTTCTACATACCAATTGGTTGCCGCCGAACCGCTTCATAGCTCGTTACCATAAAGTTGACCTGATTTCAACTCTCCTCGACGCTCTCATCGTCCAAGATGCGCCACGCCGCTCTCGCTGCTTCTCGCTACCGGCTCACATTGAAAATGAATGACTTCCGGCCACTTTGACACTCTTGCCGCCTGCGGTGTGAACGCACAGTGAGAGCTCTCTGCGCAGCTATCTGTCTCCGAAGAGATCGATAGTGTTTGTATAACCGAGTGGCACGATGTTTACTTCTCTTCCACTGAGGAGGTTGAGGTGGTCAGCAGGGACTGCTGGGCGGGAGCAGCCCCAACCGTATTATACCTCATTATATGGTGCCCCGTCTCTCCTCAGTGCCCTCAGGAGATCAATCTGCCAACCCTGCCAGTGTTCCAGGGCGCAGCGGTCTCCAGCGAGCGCTTCTCTCAGTTACCACCCGGAAACGTAGCAGTACTGAGAGGCTCGCCACCTCTTCTGAGGTCTCTAGAGCAGCTAAATCGGCCATCCCCTCCCAGTCATCTGCTTCAGGGCACCGAGCTAGCAGCTCTCAGTACACCGGAGGTCAGTCTCGAGAGACTGATTCCCTTAGGAGACTATTTGGCAGCATGGAAACTTCTGCCAAATGTGTCTCAATGGGTCCTGCATACTGTAGAAAACACTATCGTATTCAGTTTGGTTGTCCTCCGCCGTGTTTCAACGGGGTCTTTTCCACTCTGGTGGGCCCTGAGCAGGCTCTGGTAATGGAACAAGAAGTAGAAACCCTCTGAGGAAGGAGGCCATCGAGGTGGTCCCTCCTCTCGACAGGGAGTCCGGGTTCTACAGCCGGTACTTCATCGTTCCCAAGTAGGATGGAGGGTTGCATCCTATTTTAGATCTGTGTCAATAGAACCGCTCAGCATACGTAACCTGGAGATGTTTTCCATTAAATGTTTTCTCATTGAAAATCATTATAAAGAAATGAATGAACTGCGATCATATTGCGGGCTCATCTGATTACCTCTATAAAGTATGCATCATCAATAAGGTGAGTACTAAATTTGATCTTTTAATATCACTGTTTTAAAGGCACTTCAAGTGTTTTCATATTAAATGTTTTAGAATGTCACACTGTTTTTAGTGATTGAAATATTGCAGCGGGTGTTTTTATAAGTATTGCAAATGGCCAAAACTTGCATTTTGTTCACGTATGGTTGTTTTATTCTTTTGAGAGGTGATCAAATATTTCTGGATTGGAAACAGATGGAAAACTGACAGGCTTGTGCTGCAGTTCTATGGATGTTTTGCCTGCCAGGTCTTCAAGCCAGTCACGTGACTGAAAACTAATAGGCATACAAGAAATTTCCAGGCAGGTGTGTTCAGGTAAGTTGGAGCTAAACTCTTCAGAACAGTGGCTTCAACTGAGTTTGGATACCCTTTAGACCAGTGGTTCTCAACTGGTGGGTCGTGACCCAAAAGTGGGTCGCGGGACCGTTCTGAGTGGGTCGCGGAGTGTACGGCCAAAGAAACGACATAAACAACAAAAAACGTAATTCTAAATTTTTTTATTTTTTTTTTTTCTGATGCAAGACTTTTATTTTAAAAGACGTGCATGAAAGCTGTTGACACTTCTGTCAGATGCAGTAATAATTCCTGAGAAAAACGCGCTGTCCAGATTCAGTATCTGCGGTCAGATGAGATGTAGACAGATTTATGGTCAGTGTCATTATTCTATCGCTATTTTCGTAACTTGCTATGAAAAAGAGTCTCTCACCTCAGAAAAGCGAACTATCCTGTCCTGTCAGATGTTATACAGTGTTCGTAGCGCGCACTCTTCAATAGCACGCGCGAACGCGGCGCCGCGCTGTATATCACTTCACTAAAGAGTAGAAACTACGAGCATGCAACTCGTGAAATAAAAGTACAGTACCATTAAATCCCATAACTGGTACTGCGTGTGTTAGCTGGAAAGGATTTGCATGAGGGTATGATATTTATTCTATTCAGGAGCAGTTTTCACGTGTTATTAACAGTTCATGTTAGTATATTCATGGTAAGGGTTGTTTCCATAACCCAAAAATATCATGTTATTTCCACCTTGTGTTATTTTGTATATGCTTAAATGACTGTGGTGTCTCATGCCAACTTAACTGTATTAACAAAAACTAGTTTGGGACTGCTATTTAATACCCTTACCTTATAGGCTGTTTATTCAGTATTAGTCATATTCTTAACAGTCTTAACTTAATTTTTATTAAATAATCTATATATATATAATGTGGGTCGTGGCTTGATGACCATATATATATATATATATATATATATATATATATATATATCATAAATAAAGTGGGTCGCGGCTTGATGACCATGGGAAAATGTGGGTCCCAAGGCCAAACCAGTTGAGAACCACTGCTTTAGACTATGGGCACTCAGTATTCTAGTGTCTGTATTGTCACTAATTTTTTCTTATTTGTTCATTATATACTTTGTGTATAATGATGAACTGCTTGTTTAAACAAAAGAAAATTAATTAATAATTAATATTAAAAAAAAAACAGACAATACTGTATTGCCAAATGACAGGAAAGAAAAACAACACCATAACAGAATCATGAGTTATGACCATTACATCAAAATGGTATCTGATCTGCCACATGCCACTGTACCGCATTTCCATTTTGACAGTTTATCCTGAGCACAACAGGTTTCAGATGTTCAAAAACATTATCACTTTCATTATCTCTTCAGTTTATTGATCTAAAAAAATTCACTTCCTGAAAGACATGCATCCATTTTGCAAACCGCTTGTCCTTAACAGAATCACAGAGGTGCTGGAGCCTATCTGCGCCACCACGCCACTCCGTTCTAAAAGACAGTTTAATACAAATTAATACAACAGTTCAAGCCTATAACTCTGGACACTGGGCACCTCATACTACTCTTATAATAATTGATAATACAATTGTGTGAAACTCTTTAAACACAACTTCTCTTATAAAAGTACTCTTCTAATAACTGCATAAACAGTTTTAAGTGAGCCTTTTAGCTTTATATTATCAGTCAACAAAATAACCCAGCAGTTTTCTGTCATTCAGAAAGACTGGTGCAAAAGTTTTGTGAACTGATCATGGGGAAATCACACTCCATGTCACTATCACAGAACTATTTATACACTTATAAATTGTTCTCAATTATGGGTCCAGTTCTGGACTTCAGTCATCTCATTTTTGATGCCTGACCTTAATAATTTTTTCATAAATTGTCATTTGTAAGTCACATTGGATAAAAACACCTAATTAATAAATGTAAATGTAAATCTTGAGGTCATAAAAAGATATTTTGCTTATGCAAAAGTTTAGCTTTTTCTATTATATCATTTTTCCATTAAAATACTGTGTATTTTGATTAAGTTTTTTGTAAACAAACTATTTCATTATATTATGTCTTATCACCTTATTCAGTTTTGAGCATTCTTAAAAGTGTAAAACAGGCGTTTAATCATTTATTAGGTGTTTGAGAATGTGCGCATTCTTGTGGCCATTCACCATTGCCAGGACATCTTTTGCCAATGTATTATCAGATGACACGCAGAAAAAGAAAGATTAAAAACAAGCCACTATAGCCAACATTGCCACAGTTTCGATGGAAAATTGTGAGCAATTAATGGTCAAAAAGAACATCTGATCTGACACAATAGGTTTCAGATGTTAAAAAATATATTAGGCATTCAGAGCCGATCAGTTACTCAATCTAAAAGACTTCAGTTCCTCAAAAAAAAAAAAAAAAAACATACATTGAATCATACATGAATGGAAATTAATAACGCTGGACACTGGGCATATCATGTAGCTCTTATAATAATAGAATTGTGTGAATCACTAAAACATCTGATCATCAGATCCCTAAAGCAGCGACATATTAAAACATTCAAAAAGACTCACATGGAATTTCCCTGAATTAAACTTCTCCAAATAGAGTACAACTGCTTGGCCTAAAAATTTTGAAGACCTTGATAGACATATTCAATCATTAATATTACTAGCAGATGTCTTTCATGGGGATCAGGTGTTGGTCCATGATGCCTACCAGGCCTACATAACAGTGATAAAAGATGACATTGCTGTACATCTGAAGAGCTAAGATTTGTGCCTCTCAGGGGAACAGATAGAAAAGATTTCCTCTTGCTGTGTAAAGAGTTTGGATTGCAAGGTGATATAATTAATAGGTGCAATTTGAATCCAACTCTCATACTCTTCTTAAAGGGATAGTTCACCCCAAAATGAAAATTCTGTCATTAATTACTCACCCTCATGTCGTTCCAAACCTGTTAGACCTTCGTTCATCTTCAGATCACAAATTAAGATATTTTTGATGAGATCCGAGAGCTCTTTGACCCTCCAGAGACAGCAAGGGTACTACCATGATCAAGGCACAGAAACGTAGTAAGGACATTGGTAAAACAGTCCATATTACATCAGTGGCTCAACTTCAATTTTGCGAAGCTACGAGAATACTTTTTGTGTGCAAAGAAAACAAAAATAACATCATTTATTCAACAATTCTTCTCCCTGTGTTATTGTCTTCCGCCATTTTGGAGAGTATCACAACGCATGTGCGTGCTTTTCCCTGAGTGTAAACACCATAATGAGCGTTGTTTAGGCTCAGGGAATAGCGCGTAATCTACTGTAAACAACGCTGATTACGCTCAGGGGAAAGCACACGCATGCGTTAGTACCCTTGCTGTCTATGGGAGGGTCAAAGAGCTCATCAAAAATAATTTGTGTTCCAAAGATGAACGAAGGTATTGATTAATATTGATTTAGTCTATAGTATGTGGAAGCTAATACATTAACATACCTAATAGATTAAGTACCTTATAAAGAAAAGAGCCACTTTTTCTCAGAAAAGCATCAGTTTCCTAGTAATAATGTCCCTGCCTGGCCTATGCTGGCTTTTTGCGTGCACAGTAGGCTAGGGCCAGCCCACTCCAAACCTAAACAGGCCCAGTGCGGGCTTGCCCAGGTGAGGCCCACAGCTTTGGATTCACCATGGGCTCTCTGTGAGCAGACCACACTAGCAGACTTCATCTTTTCAGCAGAGGTCAAAGTAATAATTTGGTCTTTTTAATTTTTATGTTAATTTATATTATTTTTAGATTTGTATAGATAATTTGTATTAATATATTGTATTAACCTGAATTGAATATTTTCTATTTTGTATTTAATAAAACCATTGATTTGAAATCCCTTTGACTACTGTACATTTTTGACAATACAGACATTAGTTATGTGGTTACTGGGTCATTCCACGAAATCGGTGCCTTTTCCACTTGGAAAAATTAAAAAATAAAATGTTTAATCAACATTTTTTAAGTATCCATGAAACGAAGACACCTTAAATTACAAGAAACTGTATTGTGCCAGGCTATGTAATTTATTTTTTTATGACTGTTTTTATACCTCATGTTTTGATATTTTTGTCAATACTGTTACCGACACAAGCGGTACTAGATACGATAGTTTAATTAGAACTATGTGATATTTCTCACATACAGGTGCATCTCAATAAATTAGAATGTCATGGAAAAGCTCATTTATTTCAGTAATTCAGCTCAAATTGTGAAACTCGTGTATTAAATAAATTCAATGCACACAGACTGAAGTAGTTTAAGTCTTTGGTTCTTTTAATTGTGATGATTTTGGCTCACATTTAACAAAAACCCACCAATTCACTATCTCAACAAATTAGAATATGGTGACATGCCAATCAGCTAATCAACTCAAAACACCTGCAAAGGTTTCCTGAGCCTTCAAAATGGTCTCTCAGTTTGGTTCACTAGGCTACACAATCATGGGGAAGACTGCTGTTCTGACAGTTGTCCAGAAGACAATCATTGACACCCTTCACAAGGAGGGTAAGCCACAAACATTCATTGCCAAAGAAGCTGGCTGTTCACAGAGTGCTGTATCCAAGCATGTTAACAGAAACTTGAGTGGAAGGAAAATGTGTGGAAGAAAAAGATGCACAACCAACCGAGAGAACCGCAGCCTTATGAGGATTGTCAAGCAAAATCGATTCAAGAATTTGGGTGAACTTCACAAGGAATGGACTGAGGCTGGGGTAAAGGCATCAAGAGCCACCACACACAGACGTGTCAAGGAATTTGGCTGCAGTTGTCGTATTCCTCTTGTTAAGCCACTCCTGAACCACAGACGAAGTCAGAGGCGTCTTACCTGGGCTAAGGAGAAGAAGAACTGGACTGTTGCCCAGTGGTCCAAAGTCCTCTTTTCAGATGAGAGGAAGTTTTGTATTTCATTTGGAAACCAAGATCCTAGAGTCTGGAGGAAGGGTGGAGAAGCTCATAGCCCAAGTTGCTTGAAGTCCAGTGTTAAGTTTCAACAGTCTGTGATGATTTGGGGTGCAATGTCATCTGCTGGTGCTGGTCCATTGTGTTTTTTGAAAACCAAAGTCACTGCACCCGTTTACCAAGAAATTTTGTAGCACTTCATGCTTCCTTCTGCTGACCAGCTTTTTAAAGATGCTGATTTCATTTTCCAGCAGGATTTGGCACCTGCCAAAAGCACCAAAAGTTGGTTAAATGACCGTGGTGTTGGTGTGCTTGACTGGCCAACAAACTCACCAGACCTGAACCCCATAGAGAATCTATGGGGTATTGTCAAGAGGAAAATGAGAAACAAGAGACCAAAAATGCAGATGAGCTGAAGGCCACTGTCAAAGAAACCTTGGCTTCCATACCACCTCAGCAGTGCCACAAACTGATCGCCTCCATGCCACGCCAAATTGAGGCAGTAATTAAAGCAAAAGGAGCCCCTACCAAGTATTGAGTAAATATACAGTAAATGAACATACTTTCCAGAAGGCCAACAATTCACTAAAAATGTTTTTTTTTTTTTATTGGTCTTATGAAGTATTCTAATTTGTTGAGATAGTGAATTGGTGGGTTTTTGTTAAATGTGAGCCAAAATCATCACAATTAAAAGAACCAAAGACTTAAACTACTTCAGTCTGTGTGCATTGAAAAATAAATGAACTTTTCCACGACATTCTAATTTATTGAGATGCACCTGTATATGAGCAGCATTTTAGTCCCTCTTTTCACTGGGATTGTTTCAAATTTTGGATTTTTGAAAATATTTTTATATTTGTCATTCAGATGACCAAGAACATCCTAATTTTGGAGGGTGACCACATGTCAGTTAAGAAAAATATTAATTTTTACAAGAGAGACATTAAAAAGGGCTTTGTCCAAAATAAAATATAGTTAAAGTTAAAATGGAAAAACCTGGAAGGCAGTATCAAATATAATTTTTTAAATTTTTATGAAATTAATGACAGCAACAGGATTGATGTCATAGTCACAGGACTGACAGTGATGTCAACACACACATTCTTCAGCACTGTACACTTTTACAACTTTAAATTGCATTATATTGTTTTGTACTTACTTAGCATAGTTGTATGACTATATTAAACAGTCAATTTTTTCCGTTTAAGTCAGTTCATTGTTGATTTAGCACATTACGTTTCTAAGAGATCTAATGTTTTAAGGGTATTGTAATTAGAAAATGTGTCCATCTGTTTGTCTGTGTCCCCTCACAGAACTTCAAATAGACTGATCCGTTTCAATTATTAGGCAAGGAAGATGATCAGATCTCGGCCTTTCTGTGATCATCTGAAACCAGACCAAGATCTTTTTTGAACATTGCAAGACTGTGGTGAAGGTCTGCAGTCACCTTGCTGCTCTTATGTAACTGAATTTACATGGATGCATTATTGACAATGAGTTATGGAAAAAAAAAAAAAAAGAGTTCTGTTGAGACTGATCATCCTATCCTGGTCATTAACAACAACAGTAATACTAACAATACCAATAAAACTAACTAAAATGTAACTCATGCTCATATGCCACTGAATGATATAGGCATTATCTCAAAATTACACCCAGGGTGGCCTTTAAAAATGTTTGTATGTTACACAGAAAATCTTTTAAAACAGGGTGATACCTAATCTATGTCATTCCTGTTACCCAAATGTCAAAACCTGTTACCCTGAAAAGTAACAGGGATGACAGTAACAGGTTTGATGATTTCAAACTAATTTGCTCATTTCTAGCTAATAAAGTTCACAAAACACATGTTGTACATTTTTAAATGATTCTACTGGTAGATATTGATTATATTAAATGTAATAAATAATTGTTTAAAGTTACATTTTAAAAATGGTAACAGTATTGACACTGTGTGATGGCCCCCCTCAGTCAAGCCTCATAAATCATCAAAAATAGAACATCATAGAAGAGAGAGAAAAACATGCTTGTGTTTTAAGTGTAGGAATCCTGGTTGAGAGATGATGTAACCTCATAGAAATGATGTCACTTGAATGTACATTATTTTACAAGGGTTTTTTGATGAGGGTAAAAGGATTGACATGAAATCAGGGCACATCAATAAAAAGATTTAAATTTTATAGAAAAAATGCATACTTGTGCCAAAAACATTGCTTAACAATGAGACTATATTCTGAACAATATGCAAATGTGATTTTTATATATCATTTTGCCTTCATTTTGCAAATTAAATGTCCTGCTGAAAAAGAAAAATCATAGTGAGGGACAGGCCAAAAACCTTACCCTTATCAACATAAATGCTATTTAAATTATTTAATTAAATTAAATAATATTTAATTGACTTTTTATGTAATATTGATGGAAGAATACATAGTATCGTTATGTTTTTAAATTGCAAATTTATTTGTTGTTATATTAAATCTATGTTTGATTATTTCTGAGGGAATCAAAAGGCACCAATATCGTGGAATGACCCGACTGCATCCATTTCAGATGTATAATAACTGTTTTTCCCAAAGACTATAGTAGTTGAAAAGTATTTATAGTGAAACAGATTTGTTGTTGTAGATTAATAGTGCGGGCCCTGTGTGGGCCTAGTGAAGACCTCCTGGGGACTAAGTGAGGGCTGCCCATGCAGGGCCAGCGCTAAGGGGCCAACATTTTCCCAATGAGCAAAGTCTTGAGCAAAGGCTTGTTTGCAGGGGTCATAAAAGACCTTTTCTGGAATGCACATCCAAGAAGGCTAGAAGGCCTTTCAATTAATTTGTATTTATACATCACTATTCCTTTTGTAGTGCGCATGCATGATGTATCACTAGATATATCCCAAAGACAGGTACACAAATGTAAAAATCTCACCAAAGCATTTATTGCACTTAAAGTTGGCTTTATTTCATAATGCACATAAAAACAAATATGTGAAATAATGTGTTAAAATAATGTGTGCTCTTATTATTTTGTGGACAAAATTCCCCCTTGTAAAAATCCAAAGCTGTATGTAGGAAATGTGCACTCATCTGTTTTCAATCCACTGCTTCACAAGTGAGTTACTACAAAAAGACAGTCAGTGCGACACTGTAAAGTGATGAAAACCATTTTCATAGGTTTAATCTTATGTAATCGGCTCGGAAAATACGTTAATTTTATTAGAAACACCAGAAAGCGGAAATGTAAAGCATTGTTCCATAATGCGCCAGGTGTTTTGTGACTACATTCACAGAATACCTTATTGCTTAATTAAAATACAGGATCTCTGCTTCCATGCTGTATCCTGGCGCATCAAGTGCTAAAAGGAGAAAAAGTTCAACCTGCAACTGATGCATCAAGACTGAAAGTCTTACTCCACTTGAGCTATTTATTGCTATTATTCTGTGTTGCATGTTATTGTTCAATTTAGTATGGCTAGAATATTTGAGTATTGGGTATTGTGTCATAGACATACTGGGAGATGTTGATCATTCACTGGTGAATGATTTACACTGAACAGAGAAGATTTGAGTCTACTATTTGAGCTTTCCTGTAGCTCAAATAGTAGAGCATGGCGCTAGCAATGCCAAGATCATGGGTTCGATTCCCAGGGAAAGCAAGAGTTGATCAAATGTAAAAACTGTAACTTGAATGCAATGTAAGTCGCTTTGGATAAAAGCGTCTGCTAAATGCATAAATGTAAATGTAAATGAGTCAAATGAAATCGGTGAACAAAATGTGATAAAAAGAAATGGGTTTAAGCAACGACTCTCAAACAAGATAAGTGTAAATTTTTCCAAATTTAGATTTATACATCATATTATACTGAATAAATAAGCTTTCCGTTGATGTACAGTTTGTTAGGATAGGACAATATTTGGCCGAGATACAACTATTTGAAAATCTGCAATTTGAGGTTGCAAAAAACTCAAAATACTGAGAAAATCACCTTTAAAGTTCTCCAAATGAAGTTCTTAGCAATGCATATTACTAATCAAAAATTAAGTTTTGATATATTTACAGTAGGAAATTTACAAAATATCTTCATGGAACATGATCTTGTAAGAATCTACCCGCCAGACCAAAAAGCGGAATCCAGCAGCCTGGTCGAAGGTTTAATGCATATTCGGTCTTTTACTTACACTTCTGAATTTATCAGGATTTGGTTTAAATTTTAGTCTAGCTCCGTTTTTAATCTGACTCCAATTTCAAGTGATCATTAAATTTAGACAATATTTATAATTAAAAACTTATCACAGATATCGATTGTATATTAATTTAGATATTTGATTATTGTGGAAATCCCATACTTTCAATTATTCGTTCATTAGCGAACCAGTGCCGCTTAGCAATTCACTTGGCCAACAGTGAACTCACGGCACAAACTCGCCAGTTCTGTACTTACTCAGAGGATACAGGGTGATTAGATACCTTTAAGTCGGCTGTACCCTGCTAGCCTATAACAAAAAGAGTATTTTTTTTTTCTCTAATCACAAAAACTGTAACTTGTTAAGCCAGTGATAGTCAGAAATCAGAAGGTCCCTAAAGATGTCCCCCATGGTCCATTCAGTGGTACTTCGGTATGATCTATCTTGGACGTAGATTTGCGGAAACACTAGACTACAACTCTAATCTACAAGAAAAAAAATGATTTCAGAAGAGATCAGAATAAGTCAAATATAACAATTTATTATTAGTCAGGTAAAGTCATATCACGCCAATTATAAAATGAAACAATCAGAAGCCAATTTAGAAAGGATAATGCAATTGTGAATCACATTGTAGCCGCGTGGCAACCCCGCTCCTGTACATAGATACTGTGGCTATATAGAAAATAGCCAATTGATCTATGCAGGAGACAAACAAATTTAACATAGTCACACATGTTACAGTTATCCTAATTTAACACCTCGGCTGGGAAAATTAAATTTTCCCAGCCGAGGAAGAAGGGTCTTATCTAGCGAAACTATTGGTCATTTTCTAAAAAAAAATAAAAATTTATATACTTTTTAACCACAAATTCTCATCTTGCACTAGATCTGTGATACACGTCCACAACTTCATGCATCACGTTAGAAAGGTCACACGTGATGTAGGCGGAAGTACCAAGCCAGTGTTTACAAAGTGAACGTGCAAAGACTAAGTTAAACGCCCTTTACAAAAAAAGGTAAAACAACGATGTTGGAAGATTTTGAAGTTGGAAGAGAAAATGAGATTTTGAGTTTTTCGCCCTATCCTACCTTTTTGAACTGGAGTACACAGATGAAGAACTAACCGTGCGTGACTTTTCCAACGTGATTACGTAATGCCTGAAGTTGTGGATGCACATCACAGAACTAATGTAACAAGTGACAAGCATTTGTGTTCAGAAAGTATATAATAAGTATATAATTTTTCATTTTTTTTTAGAAATGACCAATCATTTTGCTAGATAAGACCCTTATTCCTCAGCAGGGATTGTGTAGAGCCCTTTGAAGCCTGTTGAAGTCCATTATATGGAGAAAAACCCTGGAATGTTTTCTTCAGAAACCTTAATTTCTTTTCGACTGAAGAAAGACAGACATGAATATCTTGGATGACATGGGGGTGACTAAATTATCAGGACATTTTCATTCAGGAGTGAACCAATCCTTATACAGGGCCTAAATATCATAAAGACCTTGAGTGACATATTCAACCACTAATATTAGTGACAGAAGTCACAAATGGGGAGCAGGTGTTGGTGCCTATCCTGCCTACCAGGCCTAAACAACAGTCACAAAAAATGTTGCTGACATCTGAAGCATTCAAGCTTAGTCAAGTGTTGCCCTCCAACAGATATCTGCGCCTCCAAAAGTTTCAAGGCTTCTTCTCAGGAGAACACAGAGAAACACTTCCTCTGGCTGTGTTAGAGAGTTAGAGTCCTAATTGCAAATGTGATGTAGTTATTGAATGTAATCTGAATCCAACTCTCCTTACTCTGCTTAGAAGTACTGAACCCAAGCCCAGATCAGTATTTGTCTTTGGATACAGTATGATATACATAGTCTCAGGGTTATTGAAGTCAAAGTTGAGCAAGAGAAAGAAAACCCTGTAAAAACCTCTAAGCATCTAATATATGTACAGCTTGTGTTTCCTATTTTGAAAGGCACATTCTTTAACACAAGCTTTATCACTCATATAAAAATTAACATGACTTTAAAGTAACCTCTTTTTCAGGAGGTCCTTTGTCCTAAAGAAATGGTTCCCAGAGTATAAAAATATCAAGAATGAACAAACATTCTCAGTTGTTTTCAATGCATATTGCACCATGCCATTACTTTTTTTTTTTTTTTTTACTGTTTACTATTTTCTTTTTTAGGGTTGTCAGGACATCAAAGAGATCCTCCCTTATTACATGAAGCCATGAACTATGATTTGCTAGCTGCTACTGTTAGTCAATACCACGCTGTATTTGTGGGAGGGATATTTTCATTCTAGAGAGTTTATGATATCTGTGTAGTGCAGGATGAGTCATGAATATTTTGGTCTGTTTTTATGTAAGAGAACATAAAGGTGTATATCTGCTCAAAATAAATTTTGACTTCTAGATGACTCAAAGCCAACAAATATCAAAAATATTAGGTCTTGCAGTTTTGGAACAACGTGAGGGTGAGTAATTAATGACAGAATTTTCATTTTTGGTTGAACTATCACTTTAATAAGCACAATGCAATAATCTTTATTTTTCATCTTATCATTTTAAAAAAAAATGTAAAAGTAGTTTCAATATTTTTTTTCTTATTTAGGTTACAGCCAGGTGCTACGTGTCAGTGACTCCCCAGATGTGCCCTGCCTGTTTGTGAGAGACTTGAGATACTCCAGATGACGAATAGGATCTTCTTGGTTGTGCCTTACATAGTACACTAAATAGGATATAACCATTGTAAACCAGCCAAACATTGTTATTAGCATAGTAAACTCAGTGGTCCTCCGGAGTTTGAACAGCAGTGGGAGCCCTATAAATGAATTAGATGGTATGGTAAGAAGCAGGTTCTTGTCTAGGTATAGATGTCGAGTCGTGTTTCGGAAGGCCATGTGCCACCGCAATTAAGTTCATGTCGCTACAACGGACCATCAGCCCACCGTCACAGCTCTCTGGGCATTCTGCTTGGCGGGACTCTGACATACACACATCCAAGATATGGAGAAGAATCATGAAAGTGAGAGAAAGGCAGTTGGCCCCAGCATGACCCTCCCAGAAGAAGCTGGACATCAGGAGGAGGAAGAGCACACCAGCTCAAAACTCCAAAAACAAACAGGAAACAGGAAGAAAACAAGAAGTCATTACAACTGACACCCCGCTATCATAATAACTCTTGCTGATTGCGGAGTTATTGTGAGGATAAATAGGCACTTATTAGGTTAATTACTATCAAGCAACTGCTGGTTTTGTTACAACACAAACTTGCCTGTATTTCTCAGATGTGCAGGAATGAGTTAGAAATAATAATAGAAAATAATTGATACACATCTATTTTGTATATATTATTTGCTTTGTTATGGGTTTCAATGTATCCCTTATGAAAATTAACCATGGTTTTATTATAGTAAAAGTGTTTGTTTGTTTTTTTTTTGGCGTAATTGTGATTACCATTTGTATAACCACAGTTTTACTGCAAATATTATGGTTAAACTAAGGTTAGTGTAGCTAAACCATGGTTAATTTGTGGTTACCATGATTTAACCATAGTAATTGTCTTTTTATTATTATTATTATTTGTAGTAAAACCATGGTTAATTTAACTAGTATCTCTATACAAATACTCACCAAGTCAGTCAATATATATGTTATCTGCACTATATATTCATCTATTATATTCAATTTGTATATTCAATAAAAATGTATGAATAAGTTTGGGAACTTAATGGGAAAAGGGATAAATAGGCTACTTACCTTACAGAAAAGATGAAAATTCTCCTTATAAATGCTGGTGGTTTTGAGCGCAAATACATGTATTGCAGAGATTATTTCTTTCAGTTTTTCTTTGAAAATTTGTCCTTTATTCACTAATAACCTCCTAGCGTTGGGATGTGAACGTTTTTTTCATTACCCAAACAACGTCTGTGATGTTTCCAATATCTCCATTATTCATTCACAGATTAAACAGGTACAAATTCATTCACCGCAGAGAAGCCTCTCAGTTCTGGTGTGGTCCTCATACATAACAGAAGATAAACTACAGATGGCGCTATGCGAACGTGTGATTTTTCTGGACGCAGATCTATGCACCTAGTTTAAAATCACTGCAGTTCACAGTACAAATGTTTTGTTAATAACATTATGAATTTACTTTTCATAATAATTTAGTCTATTAAGATCCAAAATATTAAACTATTTTTTCCACAACCTAGTAAAATGCTTTTTACTTTGTTATTTTACAATTCTATTATAAAATTTATTATCAAATGGTAATATCTGATTTTAAAAACACACAAAGTTGAGAATTTCTTCCTATGCTTTTATTTTATTTTAAAAGTGGTCTCCGACTTTTGGACCCCATTGCATGCCACAAAAACTTATAAACACAAAAACATTCCATGATGTTTTAGCCTAAATAAGTCTACTGATATATTCATTACGTAAAGTCAACAGAATTACATTTTGACATTTTTCTTTTACCTGCAACTAGACCACAAAAATACCATGAATCAGTCAATAAACACAAATCTGTAACACACTGTGACTTCATATGCTTTATTTCTACACAAGTTCGACAGACTCATCTCTGCTATAGAAAGGTTTCAATGTGGAGCATTTGAACATAAATATTTGTGTTGGACACAAAAAAAAAAAAAAAGTATTTAATAAGCTGCATTTAGCAACTGTATGTAAGATTATTATCTTGAAATGCCAGTTTCAAAATCATTCTGAAGGTACATTGACTTCTAATAAGGCAAAAGGAATTCTGTTTCTTTCTCACACTAGCCCCAAACATCTGTTCTGGGAATATGTATTTTTTGTTGAGCGGGTACGAAATTCCGCGAAAAGGGGATTGCTTTATGGCAGCAACAACGAAAATGGTATTTACGACAGTGAATTCCATTCACTTAACTGTAGGGGCCTCGCAAAAATACACAAAACTACATACAGTTGTTTCAAATGGAATCAAATCAATTCAGTTCAGCACAGAGTCTGTTAGGCCGAGTTCATCTGCTGTAGCGAAGCTAGACGAAAGTCTTAGTTGACAGGTCAGACTGTGTAATATTTCTTATATTTAGGGATGTACAGTAAACCATGTCAACACAGTAGTTGTGCGTTTACTGTGAAACAGACACAGGTTTATCCAAAGTGGCCCGATTTTATACAGTGATCAACCCTTCACTGAACCAACGTCCATCAACAGCAGTCTTATGATCTCTTCCATTTGTGGATATCATCAGCATCCTGCTCCAGCATTGCCTTCACGTCACCCAGCGTAATCATCAGCTGTGCCAGGTAGTATGTTGTCATAATAATGTGCTTTTTGTATTCTACATCAACGACATTGAACTTTGTCAGTGCAATCGTGAGGTCAGAAGCCATGAAGACCAGGCTCCCCAGCACGATGAGCGGCCGCCTTGTGCGAGCAGCCAGTGTGGCCATGATGACAATGAGCAGTATGTAACCCCCTATGGCTGGGACGAGAAGGTCAGCTTCTGGATCACGCCATAGGAAGGGCACCAGGTAAGCATACGTTCCAATGCCGAACAACCACAGGATGAGGTAGAGGATAAAGAATGAGAAAGACGAAGATGTTGCAGAATATCGAGAGGACAGAAAGGAAATAGAGTAAAGCAAGTGAGCCAGAGCAAAACAGCCCATTCCTAAAAAAAAGACAGAGATAAGACTGTGAGGCAGAGTTATAATAGTTAACTAAAACTACAACCATAAAAAAAAAAAAAATCTATGTATATGGTGGCCAAAATTTATTAGAACACTAATGTTTTCAGCAGCTAAAAATGGTTTTAAGTCAGTTATTTCTATCTTTTGCTGTAGTGTCAGTAGGAAATATCAGTTTATATTTCTAAACATTCATTTTGCCATTAATTATAATAATCCAGTGAGAGGAGTCTGACAACAGCCAGTGCTCCACACAGAGATCTGATTTCATCATCATCCAGTCTGTCTGGAATGACATGAAGAAACAAAACAAACTGAGACAGACTAAATCCAGAAGAACTGTGGCAACGTCTCCAAGATGCTTCAAGAGACCTACCTGCAAAGCTACCTGAAAAAACTATGTGCAAGAGCACCTAGGGCAAAAGCTGCTTTAAACGCTTTAAAGGATGGTCACACCAAATGTTGATTTAATTTAGTTAATAGAAGTTAACTGATAAAGAAAATCTATTTATGACATTATTTTTGACAGCATCCTCATTTTACAGCATTTTTACACAAGTGCCTAAAACTTTTAACAGTACTGTAGCTTTGCAGGTAGGTTTCTTGAAGCATCTTGGAGACGTTGCCACAGTTCTTCTGGATTTAGTTTGTCTCAGTTTGTTCTGTTTCTTCATGTCACTCCAGACAGACTGGATGATGATGAGATCAGATCTTTGTGTGGAGCACTGGCTGTTGTCAGACTCCTCTCACTGGATTATTACAATTAATGGCAAAATTAATGTTTGGAAATGTAAACTGATATTTCCTACTGACACACTACAGCAAAAGACAGAAATAACTGACTTAAAACCTTTTTTTTTAGCTGCTGAAAATACTAGTGTTCTAATAACCACTGTATTTTATATCAGATAGGTGCCAATGAAACATTTCTCTTTTTTATTTGGTACTTAATGTAGTAAAATAACTAAAACTAAAATAAACATTAATAAAAAACTATATAGACATTTAAAAAAAAAAAAAGTCAAAAAACAACAAAATTATCAAAACTAAAATTAAAATGCAAAAAATTAAAATATAAAAATAAAAACTAATTCAAACTATTAATGAAAACTGATACTACAACAACACTGCTATGGAGAAATTAGTAATTAATATTAAGTAATCAGTTGTTATAAGTGTATATTAAAATAGAAATAAAATATAAAGTAATATATAAGTATAAAGTCGTAATAAAATAAAATATAAAGTAGTTTAAAGTAAGTAAAAATAAAATATAATAACAAATGTGAATAGAAATTAATATAAAAAGTTTTTTTAATTATTAACCATTTTTTGGCAAATTCCATTATTCTGAAAGCTAATTCTCATTTTATAATTATTACTGTAATACTGTATATACACACACACACACCCATATACACTCTTAAAAATAAAGGTGCTTCAAAAGGTTCTTCAAGCGATGCCATAGAAGAACCATTTCTGGTTCCACAAAGAACCATTCAGTTAAAGTTTCTTTAAAGAACCATCTTTTGCTGACCTTTTTATAATCTGAAGAACCTTATTCGCCACAAAGAACCTTTTGTGAAACAGAAAGGTTCTTCAGATGTTAAAGGTTCTTTATGGAACCATTTAGACAAAAAGCTTCTTCTATGGCATTGTGAAGCACCTTTATTTTTAAGAGTGTATAGGCTTAAAACAAAAACAGAAACAGTAATAATGTGATACACAAATACTTTTTACAATTTATAACATATTATTGTGCCTTTTGGTCTTAAAATAGTAAGAAAGTATGAAAAGTAAGAAAAGTTTTTTCCCCTCTTGACATTATAATGAAATATGAAGGTTTTGGTAGGCTTTGTGTCAATAACCCTGATAGTCTTAAATAAAGATATGGGACAGGAAGAAATAACCTTTACCATGGATAAAGAGTTCTGGCCAAATAAGGCAACAGTCTCCGCCCGCTGAGAGCAGCAACCCTCCAGCCACGCCCACTAGACTCCGCCCACCATTATAGCTGACCACCAGAAGGACCAGACAGAGGATGGGAGTGGCCTTAATGCCAGCAGCCAGAAGAGAGGGGGCGGAGTCTGGGATCCACAGGTAGAAGTATATTGCAGAGGATGCAAAAAAAGGGAGGAGATAAAGAAACAGTACACAGGTCTGGAAATGAAGAGATGGAGAAAAGAATGAAAACAATACAGGCATGATTTATATATACACAGTCTGCACTTATTGTGCTCTAAACAGAATTCATTCAGTATTACAATGCTTTTATTGAACATTAAATACAACCCAGACAGCAACATAGTTTTGGCCCAGATCCGACCCACATCTGGCCCGTGTGAAATCCATGCGGGCCAGATGTGGGTCGGATCTGGGCTGACACTGCTTGCTGTCTGGGAAATATCTTTATTGTAAAAGAAAATCACATAGAATATGATAGAAAAATGATTTTGACCAAATTGTGACTAAATGTGGATCTAAATGAGTAAACTGGATGTGCTGGAAGTGCACAAATAAGCCCACAAGAGCAGAACACAGGTGTGTGTATTTGTGCGCAGGTGTGTGTTTGCTGTGATTACCGTGTTCCTGCGTTGTCTGCGGTCATAAGCACTTGTTTCCAGGATGTCCATCTCTCTCTTCTGACCTAAACGCAGCGTCCTCAGATGTGGGCCACCTATTCCACAGCTGAGAGGTCTGTAATGCCTCTGTCAACTGCATGTATGCCAGGGTGTTTCATTGGCTGGGGTAGGTCCGGACTTTGGACCATTATGAGTGATGCGTTATCTGTCAGATTGTTCTGTCATAAACAACGTACACCCCTCACTCTCTCTCCCTGTTTCTGTGCCTGTCTCTCTCTCTCTGCCTATGTTTCTCTCTGCAGTATGGCCTATTACCCTGTAGTGACATCATCGCTAAGAGCAAAGGTTTGATGATTGAGACACAAGTTCAGAGAGATAAACTTTCTGGGGGTTTTTTTTTAGATTAATGCTAGAAAATTATCTTTCCTAGTCTGTTTTATGTCTTCTCAGCTTCTTTCATTCACTTTATCAGCTTTTTTGATGTATGTGTAGGTGTCAGTAAGGATAGACAACACATATAGTTTTTATATACACTATATTGCCAAAAGTATTGGGTCACCCCCTTCTAATGAACAGGTTTGACTACTTTAGTAATTTCCATGAGTACAAATCTTAATGTAAGATTATAAATTATAAATTATATATTATATATTATAAATTATAAGCATATAATGATATTCTGAGGAATTGTGTGCTTCTAATTTTAAAGTAACAGTTTGGACAGGACCCTTTTCTATTCTAACATAACAATGCCTCTGTGTATAAGGCAAGGTTCAAAAAGAAATGATTGATTCAGTCAGTGTGGAAGAACTTGATTGGTCTGCAGAAAGCCAAGTCCTAATTCAAGCTGAACACCTCTGGTGTGACTTTAAGTGCAGATCTTGAGCCAAAAACTCATCACCAAACACCAATGACTTGTACATACACTATATGGACAAAAGTACTGGGACACTCCCTTCTTTAAAACAGAAAAAGGCACTTCCAAAACTGTGGCAACAAAGATGGAAACATAATTCATGTATTTAAAAATTGTATTTCCATCTCTGTTGCAACAGTTTTGGAAGTGTCTAAAATGACTGTACCCATATGTACAAGTCATTAGTGTTTGGTGATGACTTTTTGACTCAAGGTCTGCACTTAAAGTCACACCAGAGGTGTTCAGCTTGAATTAGGACTTGGCTTTCTGCAGACCAGTCAAGTTCTTCCACACTGACTGAATCAATAATTTATTTTTGAACCTTGCCTTATACACAGAGACATTGTCATGTTAGAATAGAAAAGGGTCCTGTCCAAACTGTTGCTTTAAAATTAAAATTAGAAGCACACAATTCCCTAGAATATCATTATATGCTTAAACATTAAGATTTGTACTCATGGAAATTACTAAAGTAGTCAAACCTGTTCATTAGAAGGGGGTGACCCAATACTTTTGGCAATATAGTGTATATAATATTTTACATTTTATAATTATTCTAATAATTATTATAATACTTCATTTTATTTCTTATTTATCATTAGCTTCTCTGTTGTTAGTGTTTTTTTATTTATTTTTTTTTAACAGCATGGTTGTAAAAACTGTTGCAATTCAGGAGATATTGCCATTTCCCATCACTTTTACCTATTTGAGGGCGCCACAGGGCTGCAGTATGATATTAAAAAAGGGGAAATTATTGTCATTCTTTTGTCAATGAAAGTATAATGTAACAATATAACATTTTTGTCATACATTTGATCATAAGTGTGATTTGAGCCGTGTAGATATGTAGATTTTTGTTACTTGAAATAAAGTAAACGAAACTAACATTAAAATAAAAACTCTATAGACGTATATAAAAAAAAAACAATTTTACAAATGATAAAAACATCAAAATGACTAAACCTTTAACAAAAATGAAATAAAATAAAGCCAAATATAAAAATTAAAATGAGTCAAACTAATAATACATGTAATAGTATCTCAAAGATACTAAAATAAGTGTTTCAGGATCACTGTTTCCATCATGAATAATAGCCTACTGCAGTGCTCTTTAAAATATCCAAACGCTGGTGGATTCACAGTCTAATCATTAACAATCCTGGCCGACATGCACTTTAACCTGCTCTTTCCCACACTCTCTCAAATTCAAACAGCGAAGACAGAGATCGACGGACATCGAGAAGAAAGAGAGAGTGATAAACAGAGAAAAGGTGAGGAATTAGCAGGTAAGTGAAGGTTGTGAGGACGGATTGTGTCGGTGAGATCAGTGTTCGAGATAAAGGAGAATATATAGATGGACACTGACAGAGAGGTGGAGAAAACGGAAAGGGGAGGAGCCAAAGACTGAATCAAGTGCGTGTGTGGGGGAATATACAGTGAAAGCAAATCTAGTACATGCTGGTTTGATGTTCTAGAGTTTACAAAATTACAGTTATTGTTGTTGTGAGTAATAGATGTTGAATAATGTGGATGTGAATAATAATAAGCTCTCTTGAACACTTTTAGCAGACCAACAAATTAGAAAAATGATTTCATGGTTCATCTGCTGAATCCCTTTTCTCACTTGTAGATATGACTGACAGAGCCTTAAAAGTTGGAATTGTGGGATATGGACATTTAGGTGAGTTCTCCAATGAAAACCTTTGTTTCAAAACCCATGACTTTCTCTACTTTGATTAAATTTGCACATCTAATATATATATATATATATATATATATATATATATATATAACATTGACAAAATAAGAACTTTCCATACTGATAGTGATTACTATTTTAAAATAATAATATTTTTTATTTTTTCAAGGAATGAGCATAGAAGAACCATACATGGTTGCCTAGGTCATGTAAATCCCGGAAGTATCAGGGAAATTAATAAAATATTAAAAGTCATAAATGTTTATAGAATATAGTGACTATGCAGTTTTACATATGAACTGCACATTAAAATTTGTTAGCTGATAGATATTGCTCATGTGTTTGTTTTAAGCCATAGCGATGTCCCATATGTGAATGTGTGAGTCTGTTGAGTTCTGTCAGACCATGAAGCTTATATTTAATCTTTTCTCCTCATTCAGGCCAGTTTCTTGTTGAGAAGATCCAGAAGGAAGGGCCCGATGCAGGGCTGCAGTTAGCATTTGTTTGGAACCGAAATGCAGACAAACTTAGAGATTCATTGCCCAAAGAGCTGATTTTACAAGACCTCTCAGATTTCACACGCAGGTAAATTTGTATTTGAATATATAGAGATTGTATGCACATGTATGTTCCATATTTGTTTAAATGATTGAGAGACAGCAAAACAGAGTGCAGTACTGTGGCACTTAAAAGTGTTTTATGTGTGTTTGGTGTTTCAGAGACATTGATGTAATAGTGGAAGTGTGCCATCCAATGATAGTGAAAGAGTTCGGGGTCAGATTTCTGTCACATGCTCACTTCCTGGTAACTTCATTGTTTACCTTTATATTATCACCTGAAATCCTGTCTGCCATAGTATTTACATTCATTTCATAATGATTATCAGCTGTGTTGCCTAAGTGTAACTGTCCCTGATCATGTTTTCCCCTTCCTCAGGTGGGCAGCCCTTCTGCCCTCTCTGACCCCCAGCTTGACCAAGATCTTCGCACTGCTGCAAAACAACACGGGAAAACACTTTATGTACCCAGTGGTGCATTATGGGGCGGCCAAGATATTCAAAAAATGAATGACAGTGGAACTTTACGGGCAAGACTATTTTCTTATAATTATTTTTAAATACAAGGAATTAAAGCACTGTTCAAAATTAAATCTGTCCATCAAAAATATTTATCTTCAAGAGGTGGTATGCTATTTTTTTAATGGAAATACAATATTAAGTTAACAATCAAAACTGAAGTTTAGCTTAAGTTTCATTGTACATTTAAAATGTCTCTCTTGTAGGCTCTCTCCATCCGAATGTCTAAACATCCCTCTTGCTTTCGGCTGACTGGTGGTCTGCTCTCTGATTGGAAGGAGGGAGAGGGGAGGCAGGTCTTGTACCACGGCTCAGTAGCAGAGCTCTGCCCTATCGCCCCAAATAATGTGAACACTATGGCAGCTGCGGCCATAGCTGCATCAAAGTTGGGCTTCCATGGGGTTACTGGAGAAATCGTCTCAGACACTGCGTGAGTCACAAAATGGACCTCAAATATCTGACGTTAACATTCAAAACCTTTCCTTTACACAGAAAACTCCATAAAACTGCCTCCAAGTCGGCATGAAGTTAAATCGCATTGATCTTACTGTAAATGATTAATTTATTCATGTTTCGATTTTTCATTTTTTTAATCAAGCTTGTAATTCTTAATCAAAATATGGACCTACTGGTGAAACGCCAGACTTCTCCAATCATTCAGTCAGCTTAAACTCTGTCCCCTTCTTACAATCGACCTTTAAACTCGCATTTAGATCTGCCTCCATCTAATCAACAACCATTTGATAGTCCCCGCCCTATAATTTTTATTTTTTGATAATCTGTTTTACTCGGATGTATGTCACAATACAGAAGAAAAGATATATCACTACTTTGGTTTCATTGTGGAAACTAGATCAAAAGGCTATGGCATTGCTATGTCATGTAATATCTAAAGGATTCAGTATGACTTTTATCATGCTGCTAGGTGGCTCTAGTAAAAAAAAATAATACTTCAGGTTAGGGATTTTGTTCAGATCCCTAACTGTCAGTATGAGGATTTGTAATGCGAGCATTAGCAATCTAAGAACATGAGCCATTACCGGAATCTCTCTTTCCCCATCTCTCCAGATTATCAGACTACCATATTGTGGAGGTTGAGGTAACTGGTCCAGATGGGTTCACAGTGAAAACTGTGAGACAAAACCCCGCCAAACTGGGAGCTGTAACAGGAAATGCCACATACAATTCCTTCTGGAGCAGCTTACTGGGTATGTATAAGAAAGACAGATGGAGTAAACTGACGGAGTGCATAGCCAAAAACCCCATGAGCTGAACATCCTTAGCCAAATCTGGATTTACGCAGAGAATGCAGGCATAAAAAGACATTTTTTGGAACTGTACTATTTGCTTTCTGTCCTAATAAAATTTAGCGAAAAGTTCAAAATGGTACATGCTGTTACATATCTCTCTGTCTTATTATATCTGAATACCTGTTTGTCTTTTTTTCAGTCTGCAAGGGTCATGGAGGGAGGGTATATCTGTGTTGATAACAGTGGATTGCTGCAGAACGTGTACAAATTAACCGAAGAAAAACACATGATGTGGTACATGATGAATTAATAAAACAAGTGTCATGGTAATAACGTTGTAGACTTTAATTTCAGTTTTACAGCCGTGATAGACAAGACAAACTCTAACAGTGCTGGTGTATATTTGTATTACAGTACCAATGATGTTCCAGTGTATTCGTTTGGCTGGTTAGCTTTAGCTACATCACTTGCTTGTCATTTAACTTAAACCGTTTTTTAAAAATAACCCTAGAAAATGGCTGGATAGTCACTATGTTTGTGACGGTACATAATACTGTGAAGGGAAATCTGGCAGTGAGTAAAGCGTTGTAAGAATGTTTTCAGATAACAGTATATTCTGTCACGTATGCAATCTAAAGTCTTTTAAAAGATGTATGAATTTCTTGCTTTCGTGAAACACACAAGGAACAGTTTAGCTCTTTGAAATAAGCACAGTGAAAGTGAATATGACTGTCAAACCATGATTTAAAGCAAATAACAGCTTAAATTTGGGTCTGTTCTTCATTTAAAGATATTGTATGACTTTAGAAGACTTAAAGTGCACATTTTAAGGACTATTTGTATGATATTGTATTGTCATTTTTTTGGCCTTGGTCCTCCTCTGTGTTTATTTTGTATATAGAAATATAACATGAACATTCTTCAAAACCTCTTCTTTTGTGTTCCATAGAAGAAAGAAAGCAATACAGCTTTGGAAAGAGTGTATAAATAATGATCTTTTCTTAAAACTAATGCTGTAAAGAGTTTCTAAAAAAGTCTCTTTAAAAAAAAGTTTGTAGCGTTTATATTTATCATTTCACATTTATTTGTATTGTCTTTTAACAGTGGCCATTTGAATGTCAGCTTTAGACTGGCATCACTGGCACACAGCTAGATGTCAACTTGGTATGAATCCATATGAATTGTCAAATGAATAACTACAGCTACTATTTAATCTTTTGCTCTTTGTTGTTGTTGTTTTTTTACTAGGCTTTGTATGAAAGACACCACAGAAATCTTTCAACAGAAAGTCTTAAAATCACCAAATACTTTAATATCTTATTTATTTCTCTTCAGAAAACCAACATGCAGACATACTGTTTGCAGGCTTTACGTTCACTTTTAGATGTGTGTGTGTGTGTGTGTGTGTGTGTGTGTGTGTCAGTGTATGTAAGTGCCTCACAGTATAAGCTACAGTGTGTGTATGCATGCATGTAGGGGTGTGTTTTAGTTTTTCTCAGGAAGACCAACTGTCTGACTGTTGTTCCGGTTTGGCAAGTTGAAAGGTTGGCGGATGTTGACCCGGTCTTTCTCTGCCTCCAGATCTTCATCGTACGGTTCCTCTTCATCCTCAGCCTCACTGTGATGAGGAGACGAGTGAAGCGAGTGGGCGGGAGACGGGGGCACTGAGGCAGGCCGCGGGTAACGGAAGCCTGTGGCCTGAATTATGAAAGAATAAATGTCAACAAATATTTACATCTAGTTTTTAGACGGTTGTCAGAGATTCACTTTTTGAAAATTTCTACCTGATGAAATATTTTGTGATGTGATATCACATTTATAAAATCTCATATTTCAAAGGGGAAAAAAAGGAGGTGAATTAAAACAAAAATATCTAGACTATTTTAGTTTATGGTAATGCTTGTGTTTTCTTATTTAAAATCATTTTAAGTCATGTTGAATCTATTGGGCCCCAGATCCTGATTGAGAATCACTGGTCTAGATATTAAACTTCAGACTTTTATTAATATAAAACTAACAAACTCAGTTTCAATTTCACTCTTCATCGTTTTAACTTACCGAAGTGGGTTCTTGAGGCTCATAGATGAATGTGTCCGGGAAAGCTTTCGCTAAAGCCATATGGCGGGCAGATACATAATACTAAGAAACAGAAATATGCTATATTAGTTCATGAGCAACAACCTGTTAGATTTGTTGTTTTGACACAGAAAGTTAAATGGACACAACTTGTGGCCGACAGTCCTAGGTGGTCTGAAAAGCAATTCACTGTGCGTTCTGTGTGTGTGTGGTATCTGACCCTGCCCAAATATCTCCAATCTAGCAGGTCACTGAGGCGCTCTGTTCGGTTCCTCTGAATGATCCTCTGCCTGCGGCTCTGCTGACAGAACTGAAACAGGAAAGACGTCAGCTGATTGCAGGACTCATCTACCCCACGGCACCGCCGATCCAGAATATAGATACCTGAAAGAGAGGGAATTTAGAAAAATTTGCATTACATTTAATGAAACTAAATAGAGCTGATTCAAACAAACATTGGAGAATCTTGTAACTGCTGTTCATCATTTCCATTGTATATGTATGACTCTCACCATAAGCTGACGGGTCGGCAATGTGCTCCTCCATGAAACAGCCAAACCCAGACAAGTTAGTGGAGACCGATGGGATACCCATCACTGTACACTCAGCTGAGAAAAAGACGTGTGCATTGTATTGAGTGGATGTTATTAATACATAATTCATAAACTACCATTCAAAAGTTTGAGGTCAGTAAGACTTTTTCATGTTTTTGAAAGAATTCTCTTATGCTCACCAAGGCTATATTTATTTGTATTAAAAATACAGTAAAACCAGTAATACTGTGAAATATTATTATAATTTAAAATATCAAATGATCCTTCAGAAGTCATTCTAATATGCTGATTTGGTGCTCAAGAAACATTTCTTATTATCAAAGTAAAAACTATAAAAACGTATTTACTGTCACTTTGATAAATGTAATGCATGAATTCTGAATAAAAGCATTTCTTGTTACTATAACAAGATATGTAATTTCTTGTTTATATACTAAAAAAAAATGTTACTACGTTACTGACCAAACTGTGTGTATATATATATATATATATATATATATATATATATATATATATATATATATATATATATATATATATATATATATATATATATATATATATATATATATATATATATATATATATAATATACACACACCGTGGAGCATATATGTACATATATATACACATGGTACACTGGTAGTGTGTGCAGTTTTACCTGGTGTGTATCCCCATGGCTCATAGTAGGATGGAAATACTCCAAGATGGCAGCCTCTCACAAACTCCTCATAGTCCATCGGCAGGAGAGGAGAAGTTGAGGAGAGAAACTCTGGATGGAAGATCACCTAGCAGAAGAATATGAGGCATTAAAGGTATATTCAGTATTTTTTTTTACATAACAAATTACCTTTGAATACATCCATTCTAGTATAGCGTTTGTGTGTGTGTACCTTGACTCTGTCCTGAGCAGTATTAAAGAGGCCGATACGGCGGATGCAGTTGAGGATGGCGTCACTGCTGTCCTCCAGCATGTTGTGAGTGCAGACGGGAGGCAGGCACTGGCGCTGAGTGGCGAAGATGGCACGTTTCATTATGGTGAAGTCTTCTTTATCTAACATCTTAGACACATCAGGCAGCTGCCCTCTAAGAACGAGAAAGAGAGCAATGTCACTCCTCTGAAGAGATGACATAATACAGTCGAAACACAAAAACCAACTCACACTAAAAGTGATTCATAGAGTTTCTTCCCAAAGCGCTCCTTCACAGTCTGTGCAGTGTCCCTGACAATATAACAAAGATGCAATGTTACAACAAAATTCATTCACTGCTTCAACAGTCCCTGAGTCCAAGCAAAAATTTGGAAAAAACTGTATATGGGTTTTTGAACAACATGAGTGTGAGTAAATAAAAACAGTTATTTATTTACTAAAAACAGTAAATAAAACAGTTAGTTTTAATCATTTTAACTACTCTTTTCAATTAGGTGACATTATGACTACTGTTTAAGTAAATAAATAAATAAATAAATTCCTTTCTAAATCACACATCCATCACTGCAGAATGGCAACAGAAAACAGGCAGTTGTGTTAGGATGCTCTAGACCAGTGTTGTTATTGTTAAGTAAAACTAAAACTAAAATGATTAAAAATTGTTTTCATTAATTTAATTTAAAAAAAGCTGAAATACATACATACATACATACATACATACACATATATATATATATATATATATATATATATATATATATATATATATATATATATATATATATATTAGATGAGATGCTTAAACTAACAAACATGGCAACTAACTGAAAACAAGTTGACTAAAAAAAACAAGTTGAAGCTGAAGTAGTAATATTACTAAAACTACATTAAAAATAAAGATAAACTGAATTTAAAAAATAAATAAATAATATTTTAAAAACAAACTAATAAAAATTATAAAAACATACAATTAATAATCTAATCTAATTACTAAACTTAAACTAAAATTAAAATCAGGGTTCCTACACATTTTCCATTTCAAAATTACATACTTTTCCAGATTCAAATTTCCAAACCTCTCGGTAGATTTTCAGGCCTTATTTAACATAAATGGTTCATAGAGCATTATTTTCAGCTTTATATTTGGTATGTAGTACAGTCATCTGTAAATATTTTTATTTTCTCAGGGTTTTTTTCATTGATTTTCTCAAAGAGAACACATATAGTCCCTAAAATAATAAATAAATAAAAAATACAGACTTTTACATGCACACAAGAAACTTTTTTGAGCCCTCGAGAAATTATTCACATGTGCATGGTAATGTTTTGCATGCTTACGCATTAGAATTTCTAGTTTTATAAAAGCTATTTCCTTTGTGCATCACTGCCATCTTACTATGTATAAAACGAGAGCATGGATGCATATGAACTAACAGAGATCTACCTGCTCAAAATGTTGCTTTTCTTATGGTAGTACCTTTAATATAAAGGCCTGATGTCCAACTTAACACATCCTCTGTGGCGGCACAAAAACCATGACACGAAATGGGCTGATGACATAAAATTTGCCAAGTTCAAGGGTCTATAAAAAAGACTGGTACTGTAAAAAAAAAAAAAGTGTTTAAGATTTGGCTTTCACTGGGGCAGTATGCCATATTTCAAGGCCTTAGGTAACGCATACTCCTTGGCGGCCAAGAAACCACACCGCGAAATGGGCTGATGGTACAACACGTGACTCAGTGTGCATATATGCTAAATTTAATGGCTCATTGTGCACACATAAAAGTCTATATATTTTTTATTTTTGCAAAGGTCCTTGAGGTTGTGAAATATGGTAATACGGTGCTAAGAATAAAGTGTGAAGAAACCTAAAATGCTTTTAACCTGCATTTTGCATACTAAAAGGTAAACCTTGAATTCATTCAGTCACATTTGGCGATCACTAAAGAATCACTAAACAGCTGCCATGAAACCTCACTTCTTGTACGATAAATTTATTTTCATTAAATTCTTAATTTTCTATTATAAAAAAACTAAATAGGGTCAAAAGTCTGGAAATACAAATATTTTTCTATACTCTGCTTTCTTTTTTCCATACTTTTCTAGACCTGGAAAATACTTAAATCAAATTCCATACTTTTCCAAACCCCGTAGGAACCCTGTAAAATGAATAATAAAAGGTAACTGAAATGATTAATAAATACTATAACAGTATATAAATAATTCTAAAATAAAACTGCTTTCTAGACAACTTGATTGAACTTGGTTGTTTATGTAAGTAGGTTGAGCTAAACAGTGTCATTCAGGTTAGCAGTCCTCACAGTGCAGTTGTCATGGTTACCAGAGCTGTTTCCGTACGGCTTGGCCCTTCAGGGTCTCCACGTTGAAGTTGTTGGTACGAGCAGGCATGATGAAGAATGCTATTACGGTCACTTCGCTGTGATTCACCTGGACATACAAGAATACGGTTTCAAGTCAACATCAAATTGAAAACTTCTTTTTACATTTTGTGTTTGTATTGTGAGTTATCAAATGCGCATACACCTTAAAACACAAATACTGACCCTCAGTAGGTAATTAAGTCTGGCCAATGCTTCAAGAAAGATATCAGCTCCTTTATTCGAGAATTCATAGCGTCCAGCAATGAAGAGAAACACTGTCTTGTCAAGGTTAAAATCTAAATGCCTGCACAACAAGAGAAAACATGTATGAGAGAGTGTTTTGCATATGGACTCATGAATATGATTGTGTGTCTTATGAGCTCTGACCCGTAGAAATGGCCTCTGACAAACTCCTGGATGCGCGCTTTACTCTGAGCATGGAGGTTCTGGAACTCGTGCATGGCTGAAAACTTCTTCACATTCAGGCCGTTTGGAGTCACAATATCTGACAGAGAAAAATGAACATGGGCATCTTTAGCAAATAGACCAAATGAGGTCAAAAAGCAGCAGCTTCCTGGAAAAAGTTCAGTTCTGAACTAAATCAGGAAGCATCCACAGTGATGAAATGAAGCCAGCATCCCTTTCTAATAGCAGATCAATCTGCACATGACGACGTTTTAAATTGTCATCTGACTGACTCATAACTGCATTTTGTTGCCATTAAGATGTAGTGTTAGAATCTCTTGAGAAAACAGTACAATCAGGAACTTAAGTCACCTGGTTTCCGCTTTAGTAAGTGCTCGGCCTCAATGGCGGTGATCTGAGAGACGGTGGTGAAGACGTGTGCACAGCGGACTGCTGAGCGCTCCAGACAGTACCGGTGATAGATCTGCCTGTCACCTGCCTCTTTATCCACGTTAAACTACACATGGAGAAATAACCACAGACACTTCAGGAAGCTTTCTTTAAATTAATTCCATGAACTCTGTTTATCCATTTAGAGCATCATCTTGGTGTCAAACCAATATTTTGCTTAAAAAACAGAGAACATTTTCTAAAGAAATCTGATTCTATCTGGCTAGGAGGTGTACGTAATAATAAACAGCATAAAAAAATAATGAGGACGTATCATATATCCACAAAAACACATTCTCTCGCACAAACCTCAGCAAGGTTGTTGTAGAAGTCAACGTTCCCAGCACACAGGTATCGGCCGAGCAGCGTGGCGTGTGTGGTGAAGATGGTTGCTACAGGTAATTGGCGCTGCCTGCATAAGACAAGCCCCAAACCTGCCAGCCACTCGTGAAAATGCGCTACAATGTGAGGAGGTTCGTCACACTGAGCTGCATACTGAAACACACATATTCAAATTATAAGTAAGTGAGAATTCACAATATTGTGTGTGTGGGGAGGGTTGTTTCTAAGTTCCAAGGTGATGTATCTTTTATAAAAAATGTAATTCACTGGATAACCAAAAAATAGGAAATAGGTATGAGTACATGGTAAATTTTTATTAAATAACTATATTTTTTTTCCCCATTGAACTGAAATAACATGCACATTTACACTCACAAAATTAATATTAATATAGATATTATAAAAAGACAGAATGACACACACCTCTTGTGTTGTTATAGTTAACTAAAATATTAACTAAAATTAAAACCATTAAAAGGTTTTTGTATTTGACTGTGTTGGATATGTAACTCTTAACATAACTTTGTATAGCAGAATCTGATCGAAATGTAAATATTCATGAATGCAGTAGAAGTTGTACTTGGTGACCGTTGTATGTTTATGTCTGCTATGTGCATATGTTGTTCTTTTATATATATATATATATATATATATATATATATATATATATATATATATATATATATGTGTGTTAATTTTCTTCTGTAAAAAAAAAGGGGGGGGGGGGGTTAAAAAAAAAGTAAAAAAAAGATTTTGTAAATTAATATATATATATAACGTGAAAAAGTAAACTTAACTGAAATAAATAACTTTGATGTTAAAGTACTAAAATTACTACAACTAAAGCTAAATTAAAATAAATTAAAACAAAAAAGAAATATTAAAATATATAATAACATAACTAACACAACAAAATTTCTAAAACTAAAATTAAAATGAAAACTAAAAATACAAAAATAAAGCGATTTCAAAATATTAATAAATACTACAATAGTATATAAATAATACTAAAACAACACTGCACACCTCTCCCAGTAGCCATGCAGTGAGGAAGCCAAAGAGAATAGCATCGTTAGCCTCTCTGTCGAACCAGGGCACACCAATACTGCAATTCTCCCAGAGTTCACTCTTCCAGCGGTCCAGAGACCAGGCCGTGAAGCCCACGTCTAGCAGAATCACATATGGAGAGCCTTCAATCAGCCATCGACCAAAATATACCTAGAGAAGAAAGAAGAGGAAGGAAGGAAATCAGAAATTGTCACTTCGCTAGAGATTTAAAATGATACCATTCAACAGAAATAGCATTCTGATAACTGAGCTCGCACATGCTGATACGATCTTCATACAGTTTCGCCTCAATTTTTCAATGATCACAATTCAGTTTGTTAGTCTGAGGACATCACTGTGTGTCAACAACACATGAAACCACTTAATACCAGTTAATACCTTCTATGAGAAACCTGGATGTGTGGCTTTGATTTATACAAACTCATTTCTGTTCATGTTGACAGCAAAGTGACTGCATAACGCTGGCACCAATTCACACAGCGTCTCTCAGGGTGAAATTTCCACAAAGAACTGAAATAGACCTCAGTCTGGCTGTCGCACACTGATATAGCCTTTAACCTTTAACGCACACACACACACACACACCAAAGAGATGTCACACAAACACTCTCCAGAATGAAGGTTTAGGGTTTCACTGCAGATAAGAGCAGATTAAAACGGGCTGCGTGGTGTGTGTGCACACATATTAGTGTTGATAAATGAGAGGTGAACAAACCTAACGTTAGAAACTGTCCTTCTTTTTTGATATTAATAATGAAGTGTGTAAATGTGTATACCTTGCACCCACTGCTGTTCATTTTATCAATGGTTCTCCTGAGTGCCGCATTGCAGGGTTCGATCAGCTCCACTTGCGTCCTGACACTGGACTCCATATACGGGCCCACCAGAAAGTAGTTCTCGCCCCATTCTTCACAAGTCAAACGTGCCTTGGTCTGGATCACCGTGTAAATGCCACCAACTGCCACAAAACGAGGGTGGTTAGTTAACCGTTAACAAATGTTTAGGTCCAGAAAAGAGAAGGCCACCTAACTCTTTGATCTCAACCTCCTTGACCTTTATCTAATCTAGCTGTCAATAATATATAATATTCACAGAGTGCAGCAAATACCAACACCAGAGTCACATGACTCTTGCGCCCCTGAGTATGTGGATACTGTATCTGTGAACGCTTGGCAGCTGAGTCATGTGGAGTATAGGTTTTTGTGTTGTGACAACAACAACAGCATCTGGTTTCTCCTTTCCAAAACTGTAGATGACTGTAGATTGTGTTAATAACTCTCATAAAGTCCTTCAAAATAATTAGGATTAAAAAAACGTTGTTTTTGTTAAATGTTTTTTTTTTTAATACATTTTAGTATTAAAACATTACATTATATCAAAAACCTCTTGTCTTAAATATTTACAGAATATATTGACACTTTCTATGGAAAATTCAATAGGCTACATAAAATGCAGTATGGATTGTTTAGTAGTTCAGCTTTTACTGAAGCTTAACCTTTAACCTTTCATGAAACAGAAGATAAACTGCAAACAGTCAAATATTATAACCCTTAACCTCGTTATTTAAAAATGAACAGTTTTAAGAATTTTATTAGGTCAGGACAATAAACTGGACATATACTTTTAATAGATTTTTATACAGTATTCTCCATCTAGTTCTATTTGTTTTCTGTGCATAAAGAGTAAATGGCATCAGGTGGTTTCAGGTATCAAGTCCATGTTTAAAACAAACATGATATTATGCCCAAAAAATTATAATATGATACTTTTTATTAGGGGTGCGCCGATCCGATATTCAGTATCGGTATCGCTCCGATATTGGCATTTTCTGCCGGATCGGGTATCGGTCAGAGGAGACCGATCCAAATCCGATATTGTGCGTATACTATTGTGTTATTGTTAAGCCCCACAAAAGCCACAAACACATTATAAAACACCATAAAGTTTTCGTGCACTATATTCCAAGTGTTCTGAAGCCGTTCCACGGTTTAATGTGAGGTAGATGAATATTTAAGTCAAGTTGAGTAAACTTTTCTCTCCGCTGTCATCCTAAATACAGCATTCAAATTGCGTGTCGCGTTCGGTTACTAGAGTCAAGACGATGAAACTCTCTGAAATATTATTAAATGTTCCTAATATTATACTTGATCTGCAAATAAAGATAAATGGTTTTGCATAAAAGGACTTTATCTTGCAGGACTTTATCTTCATGCTGTATTCAAAATCGTCTTGGTGTCTGTTAGATCACAACACTGGACTAGAGAGCACTATGTTCTTAACGAGCACAGTAACTGAAATTTAAAACTGTTAAAAGAAAAGGCTCAATAAACTATCACACAGATTTAATACACTACGCATTAATATCTCTTCACTTTGTGCTTTGAACCTTTCTATGTGGAGCGCTGTGACTCTGTGTTGCTTCAAGCGCATCATTCTGTGCATGGGATGCGCATAAGCGCTTTGTGCCACTCTGTATTGGAGCCTTTCGTATCATAATACTTTTGCACAATGAAAGATTATTAATAGCCTTTCTTGTTCGTCTTATCTATCGTATTTCTGCCTCATTACTGTGCTATACATTTAAAAGAAATGTCTTTTAACTTTACAGTATATATATTTATATATAAATATATTACTTGTTTTTCATGTATTTTACAACAATACAAAGAGCAATGTATATCATTTTACATTATCATTTTAGATTTAATCCTACACTTATTCACTTTTATTTGTTCCCTAATAATGTTTTTTTCCCACTAATTTTAGATTTTAAACAGTTGTGCACTCATGATTTTTCTAGAGTAACTTTTGCTACTGAATTATCCACTAACATAGTTTATAATAGTATTTTTGTCTTAGATTATAATTATATATGCATTCAGTTGTTGTTTTTCTTTACAATAAAGTTGTCTATATTTAGTAGATTGTGTTTAACACACAAAAAAAGTCATGATCAGGTCAACACACATTGAGGTATAAAAAGTCAACACTGATTAAAAAACACTGCACTGGTATCGGATCAATATCGGTGTCGGCAGATACTCAGAATTTTTGGTATCGGATTGGTATCGGTTCTGAAAAAGTCGTATCGTGCCACCCCTACTTTTTATAGTATCATAGTATAGTTCAACTACAGTATGATACTTTTTAGCACTTTTTTTTGTTAGTGCACTCATGACATGTCAAGGTAGCAATGCTGTAAATATCTTAAAACTAATTTTACACTACTGCTCAGGATCAGTAAGTTCAGATAAGTTCAGGATCCGTAAGATTTTTTAAAGAAAATTTATATTTTTATTTATCAAGAGAACATTAAATTGATCAAAAGTGACAGTAAAGATGTTTATAATGTTAGAAAAGATTTTGATTTCAAATAAACACTGAACTTTCTATTCATCAAAGAATCCTTGTTGATTTTTTTTTTGTGGAGATAAAACCTAAGTTTCCGCAAAAATATGAAGCTGCAAAACGGTTTTTAACATTTACAATAATAATGAATGTTTCTTGAGCACCAAGTCATCATATTAGAATGATTTCTTAAGGATCATGTGACACTGAATACTGGAGTAATGATGTGCATATGTAAGCTTTGCCATCACAGAAATAAATTACATTTTAAAATGTATTAAAATAGAAATATGTTATTTTAAATTGCAATGACATTTCCCAATATTACTATTTTAAATTAAATAAATGCAGCCTCGATGAGCATAAGAGACTTCTTTGAAAATCATTTAAAAAATCTGACACCAAACTTGAATCTTAGTGTAGATCTTTGAAGGTATGAGTGCAATGATGCATTAGCAATCATATTCAAGAAAAGAAACATGCACACCTTTATTAGCGACCTCCCATGCAATCTCGAACAGGACGGCATCCTCCCGATCGAACTCTTCGTCCCATTCCTCCAGGCCAGACAGGGAGGTGACCGACAAACTGCGCGCCAGTGGCATTCTGGGTAATAAAATACAACAATATTATCAATCGATCTCTCCATGTTTTTAGATTAACAGTCTCATTTGTATTTAACTAATATGTAGCTTATATCCATCATACAAGTGTGAACCTTATATGGTGTACCACTGCCAAAAGTCATCTACATGATATGACCTTCAAGCACATCACACACACTTCCTCATTCTCTCCTGACACAAAATTATATCAACAGCAATTCATCAAAATGACTCATCTTCCAACATTGCTCACTGGCTCTTCCTCTCTCGGATTTGCACACACAAACACATTAGAAAAAGCTTCTTTAGAACTATAAGCAAGTGGATGTTCAAATCATATCATAAATTGAGATGTCTACAAACACACTGTGACATTGTGCCTTCACCTCAAGTCTAGGGATTAGCTTTTATACATCATAACACCATGTAATCATTCAGACCATCACTTACACACCCTTCACTTGCAACATATACCTTGAGCAACATGAGGCCTGTTTTACAAGAAAGACAGAAAGTGATTGAGAGATGAAGCTTACAGTTCCTATAAACCCAAAGAGGCTTCATTAATGACATAACGGTACTTTAAGGTCCTCCATACAACATAAACACACCTTCACGCAGTGGCTAGACGAATTATGAGACCCCTATGCAGTGTTCATAAATATTAGTGAAGTGTCATTCATGACTGAGACGTAATCTCTCTCTCTCTCTCTATCTCTCTCACACACACTCTCTCTCTCACACACACTCTCTCTCTCACACACACTCTCTCTCTCTCACACACACACACTCTCTCTCTCTCACACACACACACACACACACACACACTCTCTCTCTCTCTCTCACACTCTCTCTCTCTCTCTCTCTTTCACACACACACTCTCTCTCTCTCTCTCTCTCACACACTCTCTCAAACACTCTCTCTCTCTCTCTCTCTCTCACACACACACACTCTCTCTCTCTCTCTCTCTCTCTCTCTCACACACACACTCTCTCTCTCTCTCTCTCTCTCTCACACACACACTCTCTCTCTCTCTCTCACACACACTCTCTCTCTCTCTCTCTCACACACACACACACACACACTCTCTCTCTCTCTCTCTCTCTCTCTCGAGCGTACGTGCGCGCTGACCACACAGGAACAGACTGAAGAACGTCACAGTCACCATAACAACAGAGCAAGTAAAGCGCTTCGTGAACATAAATATAAAAGTACATAAAACACACGGGTGCACACGATCAAAAAAGCCGCAAGCTTTTCCTCTGCACGCTTGAGGAAGGACAAAGTGGCCAGTCGAAGTGGGTTTGACCCGGGTAAACGAAGAGCACCGCGCGTGACAGGAATCACGAGCTTTGCGGATGGATGGTAGCGTGCGGGTTTTAAAACACAACGACATGTAATTTCAGACTGACTACACACAAAAGTAGTAAATTATGCACTCACCCTGCGGTAGCGTCCTTTCCTCGCTCAGCGGCGCAAGCCTCACATCTGCTGGAATCAATCACCAGGAGGATGATTTGACAGTGGGCGGGGCCTCTACGTAAATTTCCCTTTTATTATAGGACAGTTTGGCTGTCTGTCAGAGTGACAGCTCGCACGCGACAAGGTACGTCATAGATTATGGGCGTGTCTAATCTGACGCCGTCTCCTCCTCCTTGATCTCTCCGTGAAGGAAGAAGCAGCGTCTCCTGCTCACTGCTCCCTTCCCCAAAGAGATAGGCGTTTACCTGTATGAAGAATTTGATTGGTTAAACAGAATGTTGGGGAAAAATTTGCATCCCTGCTATTTTCCATCCTTTGGCAACTCGCAGGGAAAGTTTTGCGTTTTGTGCGCGTTTTCAGCTGCACAGCCTCAGAAACCAACTACTTCCTTGATCAATATACTCAAAGACTATGCATGTACATTACATTTACTACATATTTTTTTGGTTCTGTTGTCTTGATAAATGTTTATTTTTTATTATATATACATATATTCTACTATTTTTCTACTATTCTGTTACATTTCTTATTTTGTTCATTATTTATTGTTTTTTTATTTTAATGTATATTTCTTTGTCTTGTAATTACTTGTTTTGTGTATAATGCTTTGGTAATATTGTATGTAAACACAAGCATGCAAGTAAAGTAAGCTACTTTAAAATTAAATTGAAAGGGCAATGAGGGTATTTACAGCACTTTGTTGCAGATAATGCAATAACAGATCATAAATACATACACACAAACAAATTCTTGAATCTGGGAAGAGGAGATGTTGACACAAAAGTAACTTAATAAAAAAAAATATTTGTATTATTTTTATTATTATTTATTAACATGATAGATTGTTTTCCCTCCCTGTTACTATTAATGTAGCCTATATACTAATGCTTTGGCAATATTGTAAGTAAAACAATCATGCTCAATAAAGTACTTTGGTTTAAAAAAAAGACTTGCATAGTATAATAAAGATTTAAAGTAAATGTACTAATTATTATGTATGACATATTTTTTATTTATTATTGTTTATAAAATGGAATGTAATAGGCTATTCAGCCATTTCATGTTTAGGTATAAAAGCAGCATCAAGTATTCCAATAAATATCTAGATAAAAATTGGGGAAAGTACAAAGAGCTATTTGGCTGCATTTAAATTGTAAAGTCTAATTTGTGGCTTATATTCTGACACACATTTGATTATTTATTTATTAAAACATTGTTTTTAATCACACTTTTTTAATGCTCAAAAATCAAGAACAGTACACATAAAATAATATAACCATCAACATAAAAATGATAAACAATAATAACAAAAAATAAATAAATAAAGCAGAAACAAATAAAAAAGAAGAGGGAAAAAGGGGGGGGGGGGGGGGGGGGGGGTGTTTAATACATTACAAACTGAAAAAATAAAATTGAGACTTGTGTCATTAAAGATAGGAAAAGAGTTGCAGACAGATAAAGTTTGTAAAGCTTTTTTTTTTTTTTTGTTCTTAGACAACTGGATTAATAAAAGGTATTGCTCAAATTCTTTTATAAAAACAAAAAAGAGAGGTCTAGACTCTAGAGTTTGAATATTTGCATCTGTGGATGTGAAATTTTGCAAGACACAAAATCAGATTCACTACATAAAACTGTTTCCTTTTAGATTGTTCATACTCAATAAAACGCAATACTACGTCCTTCCAAAACAGAATACATTCATTATAAATGTTACTCCTAATGAAACTTAAAACATCTTGCCAAAATTTCTTTGTAAATGTACAGTTCCAAAAGAGACGAACAACAGTTTCAACAGAGTCATCACAAAAAGAGCAACTGGAGGAAATATCACTTTTGAATTTTTTCATGTAATGCTTTGCAGGATAGAACTTATGAATTATTTTGTAGGAAATTTCCTTTACTTTGTTAGTTAGTAAATAATTAAGAGGAAGCATCCACACTGTTTTTAATCGCTCTTCTCAAACACGACCCTCTCAACATGGCAGTCATCGTCGTCCATTTACAAGCGATTCACTTCCTATATTTCGACCAATTGCAATCCTTCGTGGACCCTACGCAATTTTCCCGGGAAAACGGATGTTGCTGAGGTCCGGTGGAAACTGACACTCGCTGTGAAGAGGCGGGAGATTTGTTAAGTACACATGTGGAGTGATAGCGATCGAGCTGGAATAAAAGGTGAAAGATTGTGCATTTGTTCAGTAGCAGGAGCTCACTTTAATATATTACATTGCCTGATGCTTTTTAGCAAGAGTTTACTGCCTCTCTTTGTTGTTTTGGATGTTACTAACGTGCTCTTTTAAGTTTCTTGTTTGTCCAGTTCGCCTAGTGTAGCATTTAATAATCCGCAATGTGAACGTAAACATTATGAGCCTAAATCTGGTTTATGCGATCTTACTGTTGCTGAATAAATGTTTATTTTGATTGATGAATTACCAGTGAAGTATAATTATAGCTGAAAGAATACTTGTGCGCAAAAGTTAAATAACCTGTTCGCTGTGTATATTGCTTGTTAAACGAAATATAGCTGATTATGCACAATACTTTACAACATCATTGGGTCATGTTGAAGACAACCGTCAAAAACAATAGATCCTAAATAATTCTAAGTAGGAAGTATGTTTTGCAAATCACTATTGTTTTATACCTAACGTGTCGGTCAAACTCCAGAAACCTATGAAGAAACGATTAAGCAGCTTATTTTGAAAGACACCTTTACTAATTTGTATGCCTATTTCCTTAACCCCGCCCCTTTTATGCAAATGCTGCTCCGTTTTAATGTTATTCTTTAAGGTTTTGATGTTATTCTTTATTTTTTAGACGTTTAATCGTAGGACGTGCACTATATCTTCATTTTATTATATTCCTTTATAAATACTTTGTTACCCATTCTGTGTTCAACACACATTCAGTTGGCAAGACAGAAGTGACTGTTTGTAATTGCTTGATTTGCTCATAAAAAGCTGACATTGTTTTTGCAGAGCTGCTTTAGAATGGAGTTTAAAAGGCGCAATGGAGGCCCTGTAATGGGCGGGGCTTCACAGGCCAAGAAGGGGAAGATGAACACTGAATGGGAGGATAGTCCCTCCCAGTTTGAAGAGGAACTCGCTCTATTTGATGAAATGGAAATGGAGGCGGAGTCAGGGGAGGGGCAAGCAGGTCATGATGTCATTCCAGTGGGTATGTTTTGTTAGTTTGTTCGTCATTAATTGAATTGCATTTATTATTATAAACAAAATATTTGTCTAAAAAAAAAATTAACTACATTCTAACCTATACATTCGTTAAGTAAAAAGACACACACGTGTTTGTTTTCAACATAATCTACCCTCTTTTGCTCAGGTGACTTATTCTCTGCTGATCTTAACCCACGTTGGAAACGACCTCATGCGCCTCCTCTTCAACCAAACTCAGACACACTAATTTTCCAGCAGATAGACCTGGATTACTACTTGGGTGAGATACACATGCGCTGTCACAAATGCACACATAAAAATCCATCATTTCGTCTAGATCTTTCCCTCAGCGTGTTGTTGTCTGGTGTTTAGGATCTGCAGTAGCGGGGATGCCTGGGCAGGTGCAGGGCAAAGTGCCCATAGTGCGTATGTTTGGTGTGACGGACAATGGAAATAGCGTGTGCTGCCATGTTCATGGATTCGCCCCGTATTTCTATGTTACCGCCCCCAACGGTGAGCTGCCAATTACAGGACTCTGCTCGTGGTCATTGACACGTATTAAACACATCTTTCATGATTTCACGGTATGTCTGTGTTTTTCTCAGGTTTTACAAATGCACACTTGGCTGAGTTTCAGAGAGAGCTGAACTCTGCTGTATTGAAGGATATGCGGTCCAATAAAGACAATATAGCGGTCACTGTGCTGGCAGTGGACATCACCAAGAAGGAAAGTAAGTCATCTTAGTGTCAATTTTTGTATTTATACACAACCATTCAAAAGTTTGAGGTCTGTAGGATTTTTTTAACACGGTAAAAATGATAATATTGTGATATATTATTAGAATTTAAAATAACTCTTTTCTATTTTAATACATTATTCTGGTTTTCAGTGTCACATGATCCCTCAGAAATCATTCTAATATGCTGTTTTGGTGTTCAAAAAACATTTCTTGTTATTATCAATGTTGAAAACAGTTGTGCTGCTTAATATTTTTGTAGAAACCATTGCACTTTTTTTCAGGATGATTAATAGAAAGTTCAAAAGAACAGCATTTATTTGAAATAAATCTTTTATAAGATTAGAGATGTCTTTACTGTCATTTTTGATCAATTTTATGCATCCTGCTGGGAAAAAAGTGTTAATTTCTTTTGTTAATAGTAATTAATTTATTTAAATTTCTTTACAATCTTACTGACCTCAGATTTTTAACAATACTGCAAGTGAAACTGTTTTTATGAGGTGTTATAGCTGACTGACTTTTCCCTATTTGTGCTAAGGTATGTATCACTACCATGGGAACAAAGCTCTTGATTTCCTGCGCATCACAATGGCAATGCCGCGTCTGATTGCCCCGGCGAAGCGTCTTCTTGAGCAGGGTTTTAAATTTGCCAACTTCGCCACACAGAGCTACCAGGCCTATGAAGCCAACATTGACTTTGAGATCAGGTGTGTTTGTGTGTACTTGAGTGTTTCTGTAACTGGTGAAGTGTGGTGGACATTGTTTGCCTGACCCGATAAAGCATGTGAGATTTGCTGTATGTGCGTGCGATGACAGGTTCATGGTGGACAGTGATGTGGTCGGTTGCTGCTGGATTGAGCTTCCTAAAGGGAAGTACAGGCTGAGGGAGGAGAGAAGTGAAGGACAGACAGACTCAAAATATCTAGGAAAGGTAAAAACATTTAAAAAAAATTCAGTCACTCAAGGCATTAGAGTGATTTTTTTTTAAAACTGCCACACTCATCCAGTGTGTCTTTAATGTATTTCACTCTCAGGTGTCCCTGTGTCAGTATGAGGTGGATGTGGCATGGAATCACTTGGTCAGTCATCCAGCTGAAGGAGAGTGGCAGAGGATCGCTCCTCTCAGAGTCCTGAGCTTTGATATTGAGTGTGCTGGCAGAAAAGGTGTGTGTTTGTTTGTTTAGGCTCTTTTAGTTTAGCTTATTCTGTGTTAGATGCTTTGGTTTTAGTGGTAGCCCATAAAACCATGTGGTAGAAAGTTGTGAATCTGACACACTGATTGTGTTGGACCTCAATATTTCTGGTAGAAATCAGCATTATCACTCTTTAGCAATCCACAAGTTCAAATTTTCATTGTTAAAATAATATATTTTTTTAACAGCTAAATATATTTTTAATATTTTTTAAATAGAAAAAACATTTTAATGTTTTTATGGTAATACTTTAGTATAGGGACCAATTCTCACTATTAACTGGTTGCTTATTAGCATGCCTATTATTAACATATTGACTGTTTATTAGTACCTATAAAGCACATATTCTGCATGACCATATTCTGCATCTCTAATCCTAGCCAATAACTTAATCCTAAACTTAACAACTACCTTATTAACTATTAATAAACAGCAAATTAAGAGTTTATTGTGGCAAAATCCATAGTTAATGGTTTGTTAATAGCGAGAATTGGACCTTAAAATAAAGTGTGACTGTTTTTATTGTTAAATTATTTAAAAAATGTTACAATTACTTTTCCCCCCCAAATCAAATAAACTAAAAACTCAAAATTGAAAATTGAAAATTTTATACCACTAATTTAAAGTTTGTACCAAACTACATTTCTAACAAATTGGGTTTTTATCACTTTTTGTCTTTTCTTTTTATTTTTTGTATGTATATCAACCCATTTGTCAATGTAACACCTAACCAAACTAACATTAACAAGTAGCTTTGTTCTAAGTAATAAATAGTAGCCACAATGTGCCACTTGTGTGCTTGTGTGTGTTACAGGTGTGTTTCCGGAGCCTGAGATCGACCCTGTGATTCAGATCGCCTCTATGGTGCAGCGTCAGGGAGAGAAGGAGCCGTTTATCCGGACGGTCTTCACCTTACAGAGCTGTGCCAGTATAGTGGGCTCCCAGATTCTCTGCTTTACTCAAGAGAAACTGCTACTGCAGGTACATACTCACAGATTCTCGCAACTATACTTACACTGAAATGCTTACATGTGCATTTTCTTTTCAATGTAAATGTACGTGGTGCAGTAATAAAGATGTGTATGTGTGATTATCTCAGAGTTGGGCTGAGTTTGTGAGGACAGTGGATCCTGACATCATTACCGGCTACAATATCCAGAACTTTGATCTTCCGTACCTCCTCAACAGAGCTGCAACCTTAAAGGTAACTTGTCTTTTTTTTGTGTGTGTGTGTGTTGGAAAGTGAACACAAACCCAGTGGGATTAGTGGGGTACATGTCAGAAGGCTTTATATTATAATTCAGGCAAGTGAATGGTATTGTGAGCCACTATTTTCTGTCCGTAGGTGAGTTTGTTCCCGTATCTGGGCCGTGTACGGGGCATTAAATCGGTCCTGAAAGACTCTAGCTTCCAAAGCAAGCAGATGGGCCGCAGAGAGAACAAAACAGTCAATATGGAGGGACGTGTGCAGTTTGACCTACTACAGGTACGCACACTTAAACTCAAATTGTGGCATCATATTGATTCATGACTGCACATGCTGTGACTCACCGAGTTTTTCCTGTGTTGTAGGTTTTGCTGAGGGATTATAAACTGCGCTCTTACACACTAAACGCCGTCAGTTTCCATTTTCTGCAGGAGCAGAAGGAAGATGTGCAGCATTCTATCATCACAGACCTACAGGTGCAGCCAATCAGATCCCTGTCCTATTCTTATAGCCAATCAGATCCCTCAACTCCATCTAAAGCAGTAAATCTCAAAAAACCTCTTTCCTTTCTCTTGTTTTTTTTTTTTTTTTCTCGATTAGAATGGGAATGAGCAGACCCGCAGGCGTTTGGCTGTGTACTGTCTGAAGGATGCGTATCTGCCCCTGCGCTTGCTGCAGAAGTTAATGTGTGTCATTAATTACATGGAAATGGCCAGAGTCACCGGAGTGCCCCTGACCTACCTGCTCTCTCGTGGACAGCAGATTAAAGTGGTTTCACAGCTCCTGAGACAGGTCTGTGCATGTACCTTTGTAACATATTTTAATATAACAAACCTAGCAAACATTATGTTTAAATGTATTTTCTATGGCTTATTTATAGGCTATGAAGCAGGATCTGGTGATGCCAGTGGTGAGGACAGAGGGTGGGGAGGACTACACCGGAGCCACTGTCATAGAGCCAGAGAAAGGGTTTGTACCTGCTTCCTTTGTGATCGAATTTTCATTCTCAAATCAGAGAATATGTAAATCTTGAGTACTAAAATAAAGATTGATCAGACATGAAAAGACATTTATAAAGTTATGAAACATTTGTATGTTAAACGTTTTGTTCATCAAAGAAACTTGAAAAATGTTTCATGGTTTCCACAAAAATATTAATTAGCACAACTGTTTTCGACAAAATAAAAATAAATATTTTTTGAGGAACAAATCAGCATATTAGAATGAGTTCTGAAGTATCATGTGACACTGAAGACTGGAGTAATGATGTTGAAAATTCAGCTTTACCATCAAAAGAATAAATTACATTTCAAAGTGTTAATATAGAAAATATTAAAATAGAAATTGTAATAATATTTTACAATATTATTATTTTTACTGTTTTAGCCTTGGTGTGCATAAGAAATTTCTTTCAAATACATTAAAAATTCTTTCCCGAACTTTTTAACTGTGCTGTCAAAAAAAAAAATCTTTATAGTGAGTGACAACAGATTCTTGCAGTCTTTTCATTTTGGGTGTTAATTAAAAAAATCTGACCGTAGCTAATATTTTGTGTATTATGTAATGTGGGAATTCATTAATGAGGTGGGAAAGTTAAAGCAACATTTAGATTTTGTAGATGATTCACCAATGTGAATACTGTGTGTTTACAGGTATTACAGTGTTCCTATAGCGACTCTGGATTTCTCCTCACTGTATCCCTCCATCATGATGGCTCATAATTTATGTTACACTACACTCCTGCAGAAAAGCCAGGTGGACAAACTCGGGTGAGAGAAGTGTGTGTGTATCATGTAAAGTGATAATTTCTTCAAATTGCCTTTATTTTTCTATTTATTAATTTTTGTGCCTTTTATTTTTTTTTCTGTATATTGTGTGTATGCATGTGCACATTTTTAGTCTGGCTCCAGAAGATTTCATCAAGACCCCGACAGGTGATCTGTTTGTGAAGAGCTCTGTGAGGAAGGGGCTTCTCCCTGAGATCTTGGAAAACCTGCTAAGTGCCAGGAAAAGGTGAGTTAAACAATTAAAAGAAATGAAGATTGTTAAATAAACTATTCACTACTGATGATGAATAGTTCAGTGTAATTAAAAATGTATTATTTTACCTCAAATTTGTGTCTTCTGTATTTTTATGCTTATTTTAAAGGGATAGTTCACCCAAAAATGAAAATTCTGTCATTAATTACTCACCCTCATGTTGTTCCAAACCCGTAAGACCTTCGTTCAACTTCAGAACACAAATTAAGATATTATAGCCATTCACGAGAATATCACGATGCTTGCGTGTAACATTAACATTGAACTGTTGAACCACTGATGTCACATGGACTATTTTAACAATGTCCTTACTTTACTATCTTTCTGGGCCATAAAACATTTTAGTTGCGTTGCTGTCTATGCAGGGTCAAAAAGCTGTCAGATTTCAGCAAAAATATCTATTTTGTGTTTGGAAATAGAAGGAAGGTCTTACGGGTTTGGAACGACATGAGAGTGAGTAATTAATCATTTTTGGGTGAACTATCCCTTTAACATCACATCATTAACTAATCAAGTCACACCGTTATTTTACCAAGATTTGAATATGAATATATATAATATATTCAAATTTTAACTCTCAACTCTTTGATGTGCCTGTAGGGCGAAGGCAGAGCTGAAGAAAGAGACAGACCCCTTTAAAAAGCAGGTGCTGGATGGTAGGCAGTTGGCTTTGAAAATCAGTGCGAACTCAGTGTACGGGTTCACCGGGGCTCAGGTGGGCAAACTGCCCTGTCTGGAGATCTCACAGGTCAGTTTCAGCACTCACACATGGACAGATACCATCAGATGGTTTTAAACAGAGGTGTGTTAAACGGTCATGTTTTTTTCTTTCACCTGTAGAGCGTCACAGGCTTTGGTAGGCAGATGATTGAACAGACCAAACAGCTTGTGGAATCAAAATACACAATCTCTAATGGTTACCAGGCAGATGCAAAGGTATTTAATTACATGAACGTGTTTTTACCTTGCACTGAAAACGTGCAGTGATGCAAGTCAAATGTGTTTCAGGTCGTCTACGGAGACACAGACTCCGTGATGGTGAAACTAGGTGTGGCCACAGTGCAGGAAGCAATGAATCTGGGAAAGGAGGCAGCTGATTGGGTCTCCTCCCACTTCGTTCCACCAATCAAATTAGAGTTTGAGAAGGTACAGAAAACACTGAAAAATTTTACAACAGAAAATTTTACATGCCATCAAATATTGTTCCTAAAAAGCTTAATAATCTTTCACAATTTTTCAGGTGTATTACCCATATCTGTTGATCAATAAGAAGCGGTATGCCGGGTTGTATTTCTCTTCTAATGCTGAACATCATGATAAGATGGATTGCAAAGGAATTGAGACTGTCAGACGAGACAACTGCCCTCTCGTGGCCAACCTTATCAACACATGCCTCCAAAACATCCTCATTGACAGGTACAAACATTGCCACATTCAGAAAACCCCCATGTGCTTGGACACGCAACAGTGACGCACAAACTAGCATGCGTAAGAGTGAAGACATGACTCCACAAGCCTTTATAAAAGCCATTTTTGTTTATGTTCTAGTGGCAACACACCTTGGATTTACCAACACGCACATTAATTGACATGGCATGACGATGTGTTTTGTGTTTCAGAGACCCCGATGGAGCGGTAGCTCATGCTAAAGAGGTGATCTCTGACCTTCTGTGCAACCGCATTGACATTAGTCAGCTGGTCATAACTAAAGAGCTCACACGAACCGCACAGGAGTATGCCGGCAAACAGGCCCACGTCGAGCTAGCTGAGAGGTGCATGTTTTTTTTAATTTTTTTTATTATTGTCTTGACTGTGAGTTTGTAACTGCAAAATTCTCCATTCTGACATTGAAATATGCCATTCGCGTGATCGAGACAAATCTGTTTTTATTTGTGAGTATCTGAAGGGGGCTGTGTACAGAAAAGTTTAGATGGCATACCTCTATATGATGCCTGATAAAGTGGTATTTATAAGTACAGCTGCTATGTGCACAGGGATAATCTCGGTAACCTCTGTTTTTTTGTTTTTCGATAAGCGCCACCTACTGTCTGAGAGTAAATTAGCATTTCCATTTAGATGATCTGCTGTTTTTTTTCAGAACAGGGTTTAACTAAAACAAAAAAAAAAATGTAAGAAAACAATTTTGTTACTTAGAAATAAAATAAACATTAAAGGGATAGTTCACCCAAAAATATAAATTCTGTCATTAATTATTCACCCTCATGTCGTTCCAAACCCATAAGACTTTCGTTCATCTTTGAAGCACCAATTAAGATAGTTTTGATGAAATCCGAGAGCTTTCTGACCCTCCATAGACAGCAGTGTAACTTAAATGTTCCCAGACCCAGAAAGGTAGCAAGGACATCATTAAAATAGTCCATGTGACATCAGTGGTTCAAGTGTAATGTTATGAAGCTATGAGAATACTTTTTGTATGCAAAGAAAACAAAAATAAAGACTTTATTCAACAATTCTTCTCCTCCAAGTGACCGTCTTCCGCCATTATGAAGAGTACCGTGACGCATGCGTGTGCATTCCTCTGCACATAAACAAGGCGCAGCGCATGCGTGTTCTACGTCAGCAGCATGCATAGTGATACTCTGCATAATTTTTGGGTGAACTATCCCTTTAACAGAAATTAAATAAAATATTTTTTTAAAAAGTACATTTATTTTTATTTCAGCTAGCTGCCAAGGTGACATTTCTCATTTTTTTTAGTTTGAATAGAAGTACTAGAATAACTAAAACTAAATTAATAAATAAAAACAGTAGCTCCTTTCACACATACAGACTTTACTGGTAAATTACTGTTAATAGCTCATGTGTGAACAAGACTTTTTCAAAAATCCTGGTAAATTTGTGTAACATTACCAGTAAATTCCTCTAATAATCTTAATAATCTCGTTCTGTGAACACAGAACAAGATTACCAGTATGAGCACGTAAGAAGTCTACTCCAATGCAGAGCCATTGAAATTCAAAATTCAATGGCTCTTGGCCAATCATAACATTCTGACGCATTTACTCTGCGCTGTGTAGTTCAGTTTGAAGTCGTCTAATTTGATGTCTCTGGGCTAAAAGTAGCTGTAGAATTGAGAACATTTGACACAAAAATGAAAACATCAACAAAAACACTGACCGCATATGCCCCTTCATGTTTACAAACACAACACGGGGAGGCACAGCCATTTAGAGGTCATTTCTGGTTAATGATGTCACAGAATTTACCAGTATTTTGAAACAATGTGTGAATGGTGCTTTACCGGTAAAAAAAAACAGAATGTCAATGCCTATGTGAACAGCGCATTTTTGCTTTTAGCGTAAAGTCGTTCCGGTAATTTTACAGCAATTTACTGGTATTACTGTGTGATAGGGGCTTATATTTATATTTAAAATAAAACTAATAAAAATGCAAATTCCAAAAAAAAAATTTAAAATAAAGTGAGAACAGAAAATATGAAATAAATTCTAAGAACTCTAATCTAGAATTATTTATCAATAATTCTAAAATAACACTGGTTCAACACTGGTTTGTTTTTGTTGAAATTTGTATTATTTAAACTGTGAAGTTGTTTAAATCTTTTTAAAAGTTTTTATGGTAATTTTACAGTTTAGGAGGATGTTATCGTAGACATTGGTGTTTTTTCAAACGAATGTTGCCAGTTAAACAATATTGTAGTTCTATTCTAATATGAAAATATTCCAAAACTATTTCAGCGGCTTATTCCAAGAAATTTTTAGAAGAAAAATCAATAGTTTACAGGTCTGGAATTACTTTTAATCACTTAACGGAAACGTGGGTTTTAGGATGCGGAAGCGTGATGCTGGTAGTGCTCCAAACCTCGGAGATCGAGTCCCGTACGTCATCATCAAAGCAGCAAAGGGAGTGGCAGCATATATGAAGTCAGAGGTCAGTGTTGTGTATTGCCTGATTTTATATGGTGGATTTCCTGTACTGTAGTTGTTTATGTTGAGTTATATATCTCAGGACCCCATTTATGTGCTGGAGAACAACATCCCTATAGACACACAGTACTACCTGGAGCAGCAGCTGTCCAAACCTTTACTGCGCATCTTTGAACCCATACTGGGCGAGAGCAAAGCTGAGAGTGTGCTGCTGAGTGAGTATCACATAATAAGCTTGCAAACATAGCATGTTTGAAGTTGGCATGAAATGAAATTGATCTGTATTGTAAATGCATGTTATAGATCTTATTGCGAATGATTCCTTTGTATGTGTTTTATTTTGAAACTTTTTTGTAAACTTATAATGTTTCATTAAGATGTCTTGTGAAATGATAGACTTCTCTCTGTTGACGTTTGCCAGTAAAAATACTGATTTAAGTTCCACAAACCTTAAGTACTCCGAACAGTTCTTGCTTCATTTCAAGTTAGAAATCACTCAAAGTAATGACTTGCAGTTTCATGAAAGGTGTGTTTCATTCAGGTGAAATTTTGTGTGCAAAAAAGGTCTATTGTTCATTTGCAATAATGTAGCAATGAATGAAGCACAGCTCACACAGGAGTCACTTTCAATCAAAGCAGCTTTCTGTGACCCACTTGAACCTGCTGCAGAATCTCTCTGGGAAAAAGTTTGGCCTTTGTATGAAATTCTCAATTACATGGATTCCTGTTGAAAGTACTGGATTTTGCCTGCAAAAATTCCCCGAACAACAGTAATTGTGTGACCTCACTTTAAGTGAGTCGGACACTGCTCTGGCCAATTCAGTGAGTTTGTTCAGTCTGATTCAAACTCTTCAGACCCTTGTGAGTCTTTATGAATGATTCAGTAAAACAGCCAGCTCATAAGAGAATTTATTTGTGAAACTACACTCTTTGTTCATTTGCTTTTGAATGCAGCCAGCAAGAACTTCAGAATAGAAAGACATTTTTAGTTTTGTGATTAAAAACACTTTTATCTCATCAAATTCATTTCAAACTGCAAACTCTGGTACAACAGGATTTCATTCAGAAATGAATTCGCTAATACATCTGCTTTTGATGTTTTTTTTTTTTTGTTTGTTTTTTTTCTCAGAGGGCGATCACACACGCTGCAAGACGGTTTTGACATCTAGAGTCGGTGGTCTCATGGCTTTCGCTCAGAAACGAAGCACTTGCATTGGCTGCCGAGCTGTGCTCAAAACTGATGGTATGTATTAGGTGTGTGTGTGGGGGGGGTCTCAGTAGTACCACAAATCACAAAACTGATGTATTTCTGATCTTTTTCCTCTCTACAGCGGCTGTATGCGACTTCTGCAAAAAGAGAGAGTCGGAGCTTTATCAGAAAGAGGTGTGTTTTGTGTTTTTATATGTACAAATCTTGGCAAACTTGTCTTCTTAAGTGGGGCTGAAGATTGTAGATCTGTCTTTTAGATTGCTCATGTGTCGACTCTGGAGGAGAAATTCTCTCGTCTGTGGACTCAGTGTCAGCGCTGTCAAGGTTCACTGCATGAAGACGTGCTGTGTACCAGGTATTTACACACAAGTGCACACTAGGCCTGGACAGTACATCAAATATTCACTATATAGGTATAATTACTTTGTTGGTGATAGTGAATATACCAGTGAATAAAATAACGTGTTTTTGTTCTTTCTTTTTCAGTCGAGACTGCCCCATCTTTTACATGAGAAAGAAGGTGCAGAAAGATTTAGACGATCAGGAGAAGCTCATCTCCCGTTTTGGTTGGTGATGGACGAGGATCTTTTCTTTTACCTTCAGCTTTTTCAACATTCATTCATCATCTTACCTCAGTGAAGGAGAGTCTGTCTCCATTTTGTAAAGAATCTTCATTTTATAGTGGCTGAATAAATAAAGTGCATTTTTGTAAAATGGTTGTCTTCTCTTGGCTTGATTTAACATTATACTTAAATATTTTTTGATGTTTTTTTTTTAATGAAAATTTTTATTCATCACAGGTTTTAAGTGTGAAATAAAGGCATAATGGCTGTTCCCATAGTCATGAAAAAAAAATTAAAATCATAATTTTATTGTCAATATCACTTTTATAATGCTATGATTAGATAGAAGTGAATTTTTATGAAATTTCTGATTTTTATCAGAAAAAAGTGCTTGTCCAATAATCGCAGTAATGGTGACCAGGTTGGGGGCTTTAAGTAAATGTTATCTGAGATTCAACTCATAGCTTTTGTCTTAAAAGTGATCCTTTACCATAAAGCTATTTTTTATTAAAAAAATTTTTTCCTCAGTTCAGCAGGGTTCAGAAAGCTTTAAACATCACCCTAGGCAATATTTTATATATCCCACATATTGCATTCATGCATGTTTTGTTTTCTGTCATTATATTCATAAGTCCAAACTATATTAAGTGTTACATACAAGTATTTAAAATCCCACATGGATCACACCAGAACAAGAATTTTTCTCAGGCAACGTAGATCATATGGTGAAATTATAGGAATAAAAAAGGGAGTATTTCTTGCTAACAGTTCCTTAATGTTTTAACTTAAGCAATTGTTTTTGTCTCCTAACAAACCTGTATTACCCAGAGCAGTTACTACTGTACTTGAGGCCATTTATAGCACATATCTGATTTTTAATGATATTTTGAGAATAACATTTCAAAACTACACATGAAAAAATTCTCATACTCACTAGATCAGCTTTTCTGATTATATTAAGAAAACTGATGTGCCTGCTCTGGTATTACCATAATAACACGATATACCTGTTGTAACACTTTACAAAGCAGATATAATAACTGAAAAGTTAGTTTAAACTACAATTGGAGGTTTGAATATTGAGGAAATCACAGTCATCTAGCCAAAAGTCTCTTTATTCACAAAACATATAACTACAGTTATCAATGTGGCAAAGGGAATGCATCAATCACAAGTTTTGGTCACATGTTTAGCCTGAACCAAAACTATTACTTGTCTCTCCTGTCAATTAAAAAAAAAAAAAAAAAAAGTCTTGCCCTCCCCAACCAAGCCTCACCACAGGTGGGAACAACTGGCATTTTACACAATTCATCATAATACATGAAATGTTAACGTCCAATACAATGCTGGTATGTGTACTGAAATGGTTCAATATTAACTGTTAAAAAATACAGGAATTTACCATAAAATACTGCTATAAAAAATAAAAAAGCGAGCTTGATTTTTCTGAATTTCATAATTACAGAAAGGCTACATTAGGTGTAAGACAGCTAAGTTTTAGTCCAAGCCATGACAACAATAGAAACTTGGGGAGAAATGGATCAAATGTAAATTTTGTACAAAGACACAGGGTGAAAACCCCATTTGATGGTGAAATACATTTTTAGCAAGTGCTAAAAATATTTTCTGAATAAATCCCACAATGCATGAGGTGGAAACACTTCTTAAGGTGTATAAAATATTATATTAGTGGTATATTAGTGGCTCTAATGTGCTTTCCCACAGGCCAAAAAACTTTAGGGGACTTCTGAGCTTCCTCATTCCCGACCACCGTTAACAAAACCACACGGACATGCTGACTGGCTCACAAAGTTGAGATGAGACATGATCAAACTTACTTAAAAAAAGCTACCCATTACCGACTTAAAGTATATCCCTTCACCACCTCATGAATTTGTTATAAACGTCAAGATTCCTTGCTTCTGTGACTCTAAAATACAACTATGACACACATCAGGTTGTTTTAGCACAGAAGGGGAAGCAGCGGCTCAAAGTTGACGAGTCCACTTGAGACCAGCCGAATTTGATAATGTGACATTAAAATATATTTCCCAAACCAATTCCACAGTTGCTCGATTCTCATTGAGGTCTCATACGCACATACATACAAACACATACAACAGCCAGTCAGGTTCTTATTCCTCAAAGGCTGGTGGCATAAGAGAGAGTGGTAAGAAAAGGAAATGGGGTGTGTATGTATGTGTAATGCTACAGTAGTGTGTGTGTGTGAGTGAAAGTGTGTGTGACCTTGAGTGCATTGCGATCACATGGGGGTGCAGTGCGAGGCTGTACGCGTGTAGCGCTATAAAAGAGTGCAGCGTCTCTGTGTGTGCTTTTTGCTCTTCTTATTGCTGCGGTTTGTCTCTTTGTATCTTCGGATCTCCCGCACGAGAGAGTAAAATGCCTCCTCAACTCCCTGTAGACAGAAAAAGACCAGACAGATTTAGAACTAATGGGGCTTTTTAGCAAGTTTTGGTTTTGTCAAAAAGTCTAATACGCATTATGAAATTACAAACATGATACTTTTACTCTGAATTGGGAACATTCTTTTCTGTTAGGGAACATTCACATTATTTGAGTGTGACATTGCTTTTATACACTAGTTCAATAAACAACAATCAAATCCTGCATGAAACAGACATAAAATGCCTACAAACATGTTTTTGAACTTATTTTAATTGAGCACTGTGTTTTCAGAATGGTGAGTCATGTGCAAGATGCAAAAGACCCAAGACGTGAACGTAAGTTTACATGCAAAAAACTGTTTTGTGTAAATGACCTCTTAAACTTTAAAATCAGTGCCACCCACCTGTCGCGTCTTGGCAGATGTTTCAACAAACGGTACCCCGTAACTTCTGGCAAGCTCTTGGGCTTGACGTGTCTCTACATTACGAGAGGCCAGGTCACTTTTGTTCCCCACCAGCACCATCGGGACATTGTCGCTGTCTTTGACACGGTTTATTTGCTCCCTGCACAGACACAAAACACAACATGGTTGATTTTTTTCCACACAGACTGATTTGTGAAATTCTACTAGGCTTTTCTCTAATCCAACAATGGTTTCTTTACTCATCAACTTTAAAAATCACATAAAAAAGGAAGTTGGTATACTAATGCAGTTCAGTGACGTCATTCTGCTGAACTGATGTTTCATTTTTTAGCTTAAAATCAGTCGAGCAACTTTTCCACTTGATCATATTCTAAGTTTTCAGGAAGTAAAAAGCTATATTTGCCATTAGTCAAAAGACCCAACCCATGGATCTTGATCATGCAGTCTAGGTCCACGAATCCTAAATATAATATAGGAGTATTAAAAGAACAGTCCACCAAAAAAGTTTCACTTCCATTGTATTTTTTTGTCCATACAACAGAAGTGAATGGGACCCGAAACGGTTAGGTTACCAGCATTCTTCAAAACATCTTTCATCTTCCACAGAGGAAAATAAACCATGCAGGTTTGGAATGACACAAGGGTGAGTAAATAATGACAATCTTCCTTTTTGGATGGATTATCTTATCGCATGAAAGACTATTTGATGGTAATCAATGCTGAATATTGTTTACGTATATCAGTTTGTCCACACGTGTTTGGCTATGTACCTGTAAAGATGTACGTCCTCGAAGGACTTGGCATTGTTGATGGCAAACACACACAGAAAGCCCTCTCCTGTCCTCATATACTGATCTCTCATGGCACTGTACTCCTCCTGACCTGCAGTGTCCAGGATGTCCAGCAAACACGTCTCTCCGTCAATCACAACCTGCTTTCTGTAAGAATCCTGCATGTAGTAGACATAAAAAGAACACGAGCTCAGTTATCATATCTGAGCTTTTATATGCTATGATGATCAACAAAGTATTCACTTGTCAAATGCTGAATACACTAATAAAAACAAACAAACAAACAAAAATCTTAAATTATCTTAAAGGGATAGTCCACCCAAAAATGAAATTTGTTTCATCATTTACTCCCCCTCATGTCATTGCAAACCTGTATGCATTTCTTTCTTCAGTGGAATATGAAAAAGAAAAATAAAAATACTTTGAAGATTGTTGATAACCAAACAGTTTTGGGTCCCACTGACTTCCAAAGTATTTTTGTCCATAATGTGGAAGCCAACTGTACACAAAACAGTTTGATTACCAACAATCTTCAAAATATCTTGTTTTGTGTTGTACAGAAGAAAAACATTCATGCATGTTTGAAATGAGGGGGGAGTAAACAATGACACAAATTTCATTTTTGGGTGTACTATCCCTTTAAGAAAGGTGAACTCTCACCTCAATAGTGGGGTCATACTCGTCTACAAAGTGATTCTGAATGAGCTGGATGGTCAGTGCACTTTTCCCAACGCCACCAGCTCCAACAACTACCAGCTTGTATTCTGTCATTCTGGATGGAAGAGAGAGAATGTGAATGAGGAGAGGGTTAGAAAGAGAAAATAGCAGTCTTATTGCATTCAATCAGGAGAAACTTGGGAAAAAACATAACCTTAACAGACACAAGCTTCTTACTCTGACTGATACACTTTATGGCAGCGTTAAAAGACTGAACACAAAAAGATAGGTCACTCTTCTCTTTCACTGTATGGAAAACAAACTCAGTGAAAGTGAATGGTGACTGAGGCTATCATTCTGCGTAACATCTGCTTTTGTGTTCCACGGAAGAAAGAAAAGTCATACGGGCTTGGATCTACATGAGGGTGGGTAAATGATGACACAATTTTCGGTTTTTGGGCGAACTGTTCCTTTAATAACCGGAAAAGAACATACATAAGATGGTTGATTGAGATTTTACGTTGCTGCATTATGTCAACAAATCATACTTAAAGACATTTAAGACTGAGGTTTAAGATAAGGTTTAATCAGTTCATATCGCGTTTACTTAGCCGGCAAGAAGCAGACTCAAACAACAGCTCCTTGTAGCTTTATCTCAACTTCTGTCAACAGGTAAGAAGTTATTTATCGGCTTATTTTTGTATTTTACCTCGTGTGTGGTTGTTAAATCGGTTCGTCTCGCCCAAACGAAGCGCTTCGAGATGAATTGGTATTGAATGAAGTCCAAGGATTAGCCCCTGAGCTACATTACGATCGACCAGACAAACTAAACTCTCCCGAGAGTCGAAGACAGGCTGGAATTATTCGGGCTGATGAAAATTCAGCCGTAAAAACACACAAACAAATTTTCTTATTTAAACTGTTTCTCCACTCTGTTCGAATTTTACGATAACCCAAATAAATCCACCCGTAGAGGCACTAGCTCCTCTCGGCTAAGACTCTCCCAGATTCACTGAGGGCGAGGAGGGGGCGGGATCACTGAGGGAGATGACCAATGAGATTTAGCCGGCCCGTCGGATTTTTAAATTCTATTGGGCAAGAAATAAAAGGAAGTATAAATTGACCAATGGTAGTGCAATGCCTCTTTCCAATTTCTCTCTCTCATGTCCCGCCCCGTGAATATGGACCAATCGGATTAGTTTTACATATTAAAAGGCCAGAGATGCACGTCAAGCCATCAAAGGTCTCTGTTTATCCAATTATTTTATTATCGCTGAACGTTTCACCTAGACCTTAAAGGAAAATAAAAATAAAATATACATCAGAAAATACATTTAGCGCTAGTTTCTTAAACCCAATGTCTCATTGCATTTACAAATAATGCATATTGCAAATAATAATAATAATTATTATTTTGTTGTTACTTAATGCAGTCTGCAGAGGGTTTACAATGATTAAGGAATTAACCATGAAAGAGTAAACGTAGCTAATTGCTAAAGTCTAATAAATAATGTAATAAATAATAATAAAAATTATCCCAGTTAAAAAAAAAAAAAAAAAAAAGTCATTGTGTAGGGCATTTAAACAACTCATTGTGTAATGTTTTGCCTTTTCCTTATTATTCTTATTATACATTCTTATTTATTTTTTAATATGTATGTCTATAATTTATTGTTACAAATGGTTTGGCCTTTTACCAAATTTACCTTTTTTTTTCCATATTTACTTGAATATGGTAAAATCTAAAGCGGTATTTCTTTAGTTTATTTTATTTTACTCATTTCAACCACTAGATGTCAGTAACAACATAACGACAAAAAAAACCTCTGGTGCAAAGATGCTTTCTCTCTCTCTGAATGACAGATGGATAGAGGGATTATCTTGGTGATTTGAGGCAAAGATTAGAGGACAGCAGATGCCCTCTGTGGGTGGAGAGGAGCATTAGGGAGGCTGAATAAAGGTATAAACAGAAAAAAAAAACTGATGAGCGTCCACGTGGGCAAGTAATCAGAGTGATGCTGGAAAAAATGGAATTTGGTTTATATTGTAATCCAGATTCACACAAACACATCGCCTACAACACTTCTGCTATCTCGAGCAGTTTCTTGTGCCTGTTTGATCAGTTATTAGTGAAAATAATAAAGAATACACAGTTGATACATTTAATTAGTTTTATTGTACACAGGGAATTTTCACATATACAATTTGTACACATTTTTTTAATTATATTATTATTTATTCAGCATTTTCTCCAAAGGGAAAACATTTTTGTTGTTGTTTTGTTTATATTGTGCTGACAAGTCAAGTTACATTAAGGAAAACAAAATAAAGAAACAAATGAAAGGTTCAGGAAATAAGCGCAAAAAATACAAACACATGAAGCAGAATACCATCAAATTAAGGAGCAGAATCCTCTTTCCATTCCCTAATGCTGTTTTCTGACTGGTTCCCTAAGATCATACTGCACTCTGACTGAATGGCCTCTAAATGGATGCACATGATGAAGTGAAATCTGCATATGCTGAAAATACAACCCATCAACTTCTGATCTAGAATCTCAGGATTTCGGCACTTACACCTTGTAATTCTCCTTGCGTTTTCTGTGTTTGTGTGTGTCTATATATCTGCACTCATGGCATTACTGTAGCTCAAACATCAGAGCGTTGCATCAGCAATGCCAAGTCATGGGTTCAGTTCCCGTGTATAACTTTTGGATAAAAGCATCTGCAAATGCATAAATGTAAATGTAATGTGTAAATGACTATAAATTTGCCTGGCAGTAATATCAGTAAACCTTCAACGTGCGTAAAATAGATTCATCCACAGATTTATTGAGTATGTGTGTAAGCTTGTGAAAATGTGTATATGTAAGTAATATAGTATATCAAAAGATGAAATCACACTTGTGCACTGACCCAGTGATGAGGATCTGGGTCGTTTAAACTCGCACACACATTCAATCATTTTTAAAGGAATAGTTTAGCCCAAAATGAAAATTCAAGCATTATTTATTAAACCTCATTTCTAAAAATATATTTAAAATACTTAAAATTATATATCTGAATATATATATATATATATATATATATATATATATATATATATATATATATATATATACCACATAGAGTTTTCATTTTTGGTAACTGTCCCTTTAAGGATATTGCGTATAAGTGCACAAACTTATGATCAAATATGAAAAAATGTCTACACATCCATAGATTTACTTGAACCCTTTTACCATTTAAAGCACTGGATAAAACAAAAGGAACTGAGCACAATATGGAAACTTACACATACACACTCACCATGAGCACACACACACACACACAAGGTCATATACTGTATACTCGCACACCACAACCATGAACATGTCTAATATCACTGTGTCATTTTAAGTGCATTACAGTGATTTTGGCAGGAAGCCTAAAATACTGAACATATAATTCACAAGAGCACCACTGTATTCTCAATCTGAAACACAAATAACTCACATGAGAACACACACTTCAGTGTGTATGTTAATAGAACAATCATCACATAATCTGATCATCAGTGTGGAAATTCATTTTCTCTGTTACTTATTCACACACTCACACATTCACTCACTCTGTGTATTTATTTACTCCGTATTGATCTTTATTCCTTTAACTCTTAGTTAAAGACTCTGTTTCTTCCCACTATGTGAGCTCTCTCTCTCCCTCTCCGCCATATAAATAATTATTTGTCCCGACTGGTTGAACGTATTCTTCTGTTTTATCCCAATCTGATACCCATCCTGCCCCAGCACCTCCTCCATTCGGACCACCAGCGTGGGGATTGTTTATAGCTCCGTACTGTCCGCCAGTCCTGTACAGTTCCTCCGTTTCATTGGCTAGTTCGTCCTCTCCCAGAATGCCACACTTCTCCTCACTGGTGTTCTCAGCATCTGCCCATGGCTGCTTCTCACCTGATGCAAAGATCCCTGAGAATTTCAGGAGAGAAATGACAAAAGTAATTTGGAATATTCAACAATTGTGAAATAAAAAGAGATTTAAATGTGTTTGCATGTTGAAATTATTATTTGCTGAACACAACATACCATAAAAGATCACACCCCCATAATGCACCAGTGCTGCAATGAGGAAGACATACTGCCACTCTTCACGTGTCTACAGGCAAAAATAGATAAATAAATAGAACCAATTAACAACAATACAAACAATAGAAATCAATTATTTGGCATGTGACGTTTGTGTGATATTAGTATGTACCTTATGTTTGGTCATGGCTCCAACTATGAGAGGACACACCATTCCTGACAAAGTTCCCACTCCATTGGAGATTCCCATCAGGATACTGGCATAACGTGGAGCAATGTCAAGATGATTCACATTAAAACCTAAAAGGGAAAGAATGTAAGAGTAATGTGTTTGTCACACACGTCTTAAGTATCTAAAACTGCAAATTTATCTCTTACAGTTAGCAACTTTATTTCTCATAATTGCAACCTTATATATTACAATGAGACTTTATTTCTTTTAATGTGACTTTAAATTTTGTAATTGTGACTTTATGTCTTACAATGTTACTTCATATCTCGCAATGTCACTTGTATTTATGATTATAATCATTATCCTACAATTACCTTTTTATTTTTTAATAAAAAGACAGAAATAGGCTTCCATAGAAGATATAGTATCTGAGAACTAAGGATAATATTTGGCCTCAACAGATGCAGCACAGTTATATACAGTACTGTTCAGGGTCATTAAGTATTATTTTTCAAAAATTTGGGGTCATTAAGATTTATTTTTTAAAAAGAAATGAATACTTTTCTTCTGCAAAGACACATTAAATTGATCAAGAGTGACAGCAAAGACATTTATAATGTTAGAAAACATGTCTGTTTAAAATAAATGTAGTTCTTTTGAACCTTCTATTCATCAAAGAATCCTGGAAAAAAAAAGAAGTGTCATGCTTTTCACAAAAATATTAAGCAGCACAACTGTTTTGATAATAAGAAATATTTCTTGAGCAGCAAATCAGCATATTAGAATGATTTCTGAAGGATCATGTGACAATGAGGACTGGTGTAATGAAAATTCACTTGAAAAAAAGTTATTTTAAATTGTAATAATATTTCATAATATCACTGTTTTAGCTGTATTTTGATCACACAAATGCAGCCCTGTTGAGCATAAGACACTAAAAACATGAAAAAATCCTACTGACCCTAAACTTTTGAATGGTACTGTACACAAAGGCTAAATTAATTCTTTAGTGTGTTTTGTCTTTATTCTTTTCTGTTACTAACCTGAAATTGCAAATCCACTGAAGCCAACAGCCAGTACAAGGAAAGAAATGGCTATTCCTTTGGTATGTGAGAAACCGACAACCAAGAGTAGAGTGGCTTCCATTCCAAACCCTAAAACACACACAGACACACACAACAGTGTGGATAAAACATGCATGGTTTACTGTGGGTCATGGTGTACCTATGTCTGAGTATACCTGTGCTGTCCATTTCCTGCAGGCTCTGGTGCATCTGTCTCTGTGTTGTGTGTGTGTTTGTTTGTATGTTGTGTGTGCAGATGATTGTGAGAGACTGAGTGTGTCATGCATTGATGCATCAGTGATTATTGCCCCAGCTGCCATTGCAGGACCAGACAGAGCAAAAATAGGCAGATAATCTGACTTGCGTCTCACACGCATATACCGTTTCTGACTCTACACATCCTCTGTTGATTAAAACACACTTTGTGTGCTGGATTCTATATTTATTACTTTTATTAAAAGAGAAGTTTACCCCAAAATAAAAAAATATTTTTTTTATTTTGGGGTAAAATGAATATATATTTTTCCTTATCTACATTCTCACCTCCACAGTTCATGAGTTTACGGACATTTGTTGTGGTCATTAAATTATGTGTTCTCAGATAGTCAGCAAGTTGTCCTCCAATTGGCACGATAATGGTCATCACTAAATGAGGAAGTGCAGACACCAGCCCCACCTGAGCGACAGAACAAAAAGAGTAATTACTGAACAAAACATCTTCATTCAGCTGCATTATATGTGTGCATACTGTCTTTCTCAACTGGTTTTGTTTTAGGAAATAAGTTTTACTTATAAACACTTTACTGTCTATTAGAGGTAAATACAATTCTCTTCAAATCAAACAATAAAATCTGTTAATATTACCTCCATTGGTCCAACAGTATGCTAAATTATTAGCATGACACGGTAGTCATTCAACAGTTTTAGTTTCTAAATGTTTTATTCTCTTGGCAGCCAGTAATTCACAGCACAAAACACAAAAACCATGTTTATTCTGATTTCAATTGGTATTTAATGTAGTCTAGGTTGTTTTCTTATACAGGTGCTGGTCATATAATTAGAATATCATCAAAAAGTTGATTTATTTCACTAATTCCATTCAAAAAGTGAAACTTGTATATTATATTCATTCATTACACACAGACTGATATATTTCAAATGTTTATTTCTTTTAATTTTGATGATTATAACTGACAACTAAGGAAAATCCCAAATTCAGTATCTCAGGAAATTAGAATATTACTTAAGACCAATACAAAGAAAGGATTTTTAGAAATCTTGGCCAACTGAAAAGTATGAACATGAAAATATGAGCATGTACAGCACTCAATACTTAGTTGGGGCTCCTTTTGCCTGAATTACTGCAGCAATGCGGCGTGGCATGGAGTCGATCAGTCTGGCACTGCTCAGGTGTTATGAGAGCCCAGGTTGCTCTGATAGTGGCCTTCAGCTCTTCTGCATTGTTGGGTCTGGCATATCGCATCTTCCTCTTCACAATACCCCATAGATTTTCTATGGGGTTAAGGTCAGACGAGTTTGCTGGCCAATTAAGAACAGGGATACCATGGTCCTTAAACCAGATACTGGTTGCTTTGGCACTGTGTGCAGGTGCCAAGTCCTGTTGGAAAATGAAATCTGCATCTCCATAAAGTTGGTCAGCAGCAAGAAGCATGAAGTGCTCTAAAACTTCCTGGTATACGGCTGCGTTGACCTTGGACCTCAGAAAACACAGTGGACCAACACCAGCAGATGACATGGCACCCCAAACCATCACTGACTGTGGAAACTTTACACTGGACCTCAAGCAACGTGGATTGTGTGCCTCTCCTCTCTTCCTCCAGACTCTGGGACCCTGATTTCCAAAGGAAATGCAAAATTTACTTTCATCAGAGAACATAACTTTGGACCACTCAGCAGCAGTCCAGTCCTTTTTGTCTTTAGCCCAGGCGAGATGCTTCTGACGCTGTCTGTTGTTCAAGAGTGGCTTGACAAAAGGAATGCGACAGCTGAAACCCATGTCTTGCATACGTCTGTGCGTAGTGGTTCTTGAAGCACTGACTCCAGCTGCAGTCCACTCTTTGTGAATCTCCCCCACATTTTTGAATGGGTTTTGTTTCACAATCCTCTCCAAGGTGCGGTTATCCCTATTGCTTGTACACTTTTTTCTACCACATCTTTTCCTTCCCTTTGCCTTTCTATTAATGTGCTTGGACACAGAGCTCTGTGAACAGCCAGCCTCTTTTGCAATGACCTTTTGTGTCTTGCCCTCCTTGTGCAACGTATCAATGGTCGTCTTTTGGACAACTGTCAAGTCAGCAGTCTTCCCCATGATTGTGTAGCCTACAGAACTAGACTGAGAGACCATTTAAAGGCCTTTGCAGGTGTTTTGAGTTAATTAGCTGATTAGAGTGTGGCACCAGGTATCTTCAATATTGAACCTTTTCGCAATATTCGAATTTTCTGAGATATTGAATTTGGGATTTTCCTTAGTTGTCAGTTATAATCATCAAAATTAAAAGAAATAAACATTTGAAATATATCAGTCTGTGTGTAATGAATGAATATAATATACAAGTTTCACTTTTTGAATGGAATTAGTGAAATAAATCAACTTTTTGATGATATTCTAATTATATGACCAGCACCTGTATATGCAGTTGCATTTTATTGTTTACATTTAGCATTGCTTTTTCCTGCTGTGTGCAACCCTTCATAACAGACCTGTAATTTATTTTTGGTTTGAAGCACTGTTTTAAAGCATCATGAAAGCGTGTGTTTCACCTTGCTGATTTCAAAGCCAAACACCTCCTCGAAGTAAGCGGGCTGGCTGATGAGGAGCAGGTAGAAGGTCCAGCTTCTGCAGAAGTTGGCCACGATGATGGCATACACCGGCATGGAGGTAAAGAAGTGCCGCCAAGGAGTCTTAAATTTCTGCAGGGTAGCAAACAACCAGAGGTCGAACATATCCAGAACATTGCAGCACGTAGCAATTAGAGATGAGAAATGAGAGAAGATTTAGAGTGTGTATGTGTGTGTGTGTGTGTGTGTGACAGAGGGAGGAGGAATGTGTGAAAGAGTGATTAAGAGAGAAAAATAATGCCTGTGTTTGTACCTGCAGGGGGTTGACCAGGCCGGCGGTTTCTCCGATGGCATCCTCAATGTACTTCCTCTCCTCTGGTGAGATGGTTGGGTGAACAGCTGGACTCTCATAGGACACTAAAATCCAGAAGAGATACCAGAATATCCCAACACTCCCTGTGAAAAGAGAAAAGGGATGAATTACTATGTATAATGAAAATTATATATTAAACATTAAAGTATAAGTTTGGGGTAAGTTTTTGGGGTCATTAAGATTTTTTTATTTTTTTTTTAATTTTTGAAAGATATTTCTTACGCTCACCAAGGCTGCATTTATTTGATAAAAAACAGTAAAATCAGTAACAAAAGTTTTATATTAAATAGCATTGAATATAATTAAAATGACATATGTATATGCTACTTACCATACACATAAAACACTGAGGACCATCCAGTGTACTGGACCAAGACTCCAGCCAAAGGCATTGCAACAACAGCACCGGCATATGAACCTATAACATACAGTTTCTTAGTATGCTTCCTCTTATAAGTACTATTCACTAACATTATCATCAATTTCTGCTTTTTACAAAATCAAAACTTGATTCAAGGTTCAAACTCAATTCTATTGATTATATCAGAAGGTTTATATAATTTATGGATTCAAATGATTGACAGACATCTTACCACAGAATGCTGTTGTTGCCAGTCGACTTCTTTCAAGGGGCGGAGCCCATTTGGCCCAGATGCCGTGACATGCAGGATATGACACGCCCTTCCAGCAAAGAAATAAACTGATTTAACGTGTATGTTACCATAAAATTCCTTAACGTGATGCTATGCATTTGGATGAATAAAAGATTAATACTTCAGACTACTTCAGATCCACACAAATCCATGCATGCACACAGATGGCATACCTCCACAAGCCCCTGGCAAATCCTGACCATGATAACACACCCATAGTGAACTCTTGCTGCTGCTGGGATCAGCATATTCAGCATCGACGTGGCCACAATGGCAAAGCCAAACACCCTGAGACCAAACACACATGCAGTACAGTCAACTGAGGTCTAATCCCAATGAAATACCATGCTAATATCTCATCACATGGGGCTGGTTGTCATTTTCAGTTCACTGAATATTTATCAGGGTGATTTTTTTTTTTTTGAAAGTCAATCTCTGTAAATAAGCAAGCCTATCAAGTCCACTAGGGTCAAAAAAAAAGTTTCATTTTTGGCTTTTGCTAAACACACTTTCTTTATCTAATTTTATTATATATAATTATATAATTTTGTCATTATATATAGGGTAAGTTGCCACAGTGCAACAACAAACAGCGAGTGCGAAAGACAACACACATTTGCATAAATTAATGTTTAACTCAATCGGACTCCTCCCACTTAAATAGCAAATTTTCATTCATGAAACTTGAGAAAATGAACACTTGAGAAAACATCAGTTCGCTGATCACATTACCTGTTAGCGGCAAACTTTTGACAGATGAATCCCCCGGGGATTTGCGTGACGATGTAACCCCAGAAGAATGAGCCATGTATCATCCCTACTGTCTCGGGGTCCCATGTGAACTGAGCAGCCTAGGAGAAAAAAAGAAAGTCAAATTCTTCGCATCCATTCAACTTATATTCAAAAGCATTCTGTGCACTTCTTGCATAATAAAAAATGATTACACATCTTTCTTCAAAGCATCAAATAACCTGAATTAACCTCAGTCACTTTTTCTGTGTTATGTTACATTTAGAAAACAAAAAAAGTAGAAAGTGAATGTGAGAAAGGAATGAAATCAATAAAGCAGTAAAATCAATCGGCAAATATAAAAGTTACAGCTTCATTTAAAAAAATAATAATAATAATACAATAAAATAAAATAATAACATACCATAAAATAAACTGATTAAAATTTGTATAATAATAATAAATAATAATAACATACCATAAAATAAATTGATTAAAATTTGTATAATAATACATTTATATATATTAAAAATAATATAATTTATTTTAGAAATCATATTTTCTCTGTCAAGTTTATTTTAACAAAGAATTTATGGGGTAAATTTGCTGTGTGAAATTCTACAGAGAAACCTCTCACAGTGCACACTGGGTCAAGACAAAAATTTAACTAGTTAATGACAGTAAACTGGGCTTTGAAGTGACCAAGTCAATTTGCATATATTTATGTATGCTTGTACAGTCATGGCCAAAAATATCGGCACCCTTGGTAAATATGATCAAAGAAAGCTATGAAAATTAATCTGCATTGTTAATCCTTTTGATCTTTTATTTAAAAAATTCACAAAAATCTAACCTTTCATTGGATAATAAGAATTTAAAATGGGGGGGGGGGGTATCATTATGAAATAAATGTTTTTCTCTAATACACATTGGCCACAATTAACGGCACCCTTTTATTCAATACTTTTTGAAACCTCCATTTGCCAGTTTAACAGCTCTAAATTTTCTCCTATAATGCCTGATGAGGTTAGAGAACACCTGACAAGAGATCAGAGACCATTCCTTCATCCAGAATCACTCCAGACCCTTTAGATTCCCAGCTCCATGTTGGTGCTTCTTCTCTTCAGTTCGCCTCACTCATTTTCTATAGGGTTCAGGTCAGAGGACTGGAATGGCCATAGCAGAAACTTGGTTTTGTGCTCAGTGACCCATTTTTGTGTTGTTTTTGAGGTTTGTGTTTGGATTATTGTACGGTTGGAAGATCCAAACATGGCCCATTATAAGATTTCTAACAGAGTCAGTCACTTATTGATTTTTTATCTGTTGGTATTTGATAGAATCCATGATGCCATGTGTCTAAACAAGATGTCCAGGACCTCCAGCAGAAATATAGGCCCACAACATCAAAAATACAGCAGTATATTTCATTGTACACATGGGGTACTTTTTATCCCGGTGTTTACCAAACCCATCTTGAGTGTTTGCTGCTAAAAAGCTCATTTTTCAGTTTCATCTGACCATAGAAGCCAGTCCCATTTGAAGTTCCAGTCATGTCTGATAACTGAATATGCTGGAGTTTGATTTTGGATGAGCTAGGAGAATTTTTCTTGAAACCTTCTCAAACTACATGTGGTGATGTAGGTGCTGTTTGACCTTTTTTTTTTTTTAAGGTTTTCTGACCCCGAGACTCAACTATTTTCTGCAGTTCTCCAGCGGTGGTCCTTGGAGAGTCTTTAGCCACTCAAACTCTCCTTCTCAACGTGCATTAGGACGATATAGACACACGTCCTCTTCCAGGCAGTTTCGTAACATTTTATGTTGATTGGAAATTCTTAATTATTGCCCTGATGGTGGAAATGGGAATTTTCACTGCTCTAGCTCTTTTCTTAAAGCCACTTCACTAATTTGTGAAGCTCAAAAATTATCTTTTGCTGCACATCAGAAATATATTCTTTGGTTTTTCTCGTTGTGATGGATGATTAAGGGAATTTGGGCTTTGTTTTCCCTCCTATTTATATTTCTATGAAACAGGAAGCCATGGCTGGATAATTTCATGTTCATAATCACCCTGGAGTGCTCAAAATTGTGAATATGAATAGGAATATACTTCAGAGATATTTTACTCACAAGAATTTCTAGGAGTACCAATAATTGTGTCCAACGTGTATTAGAGAAAAACATTTATTTCATAATGATATTTCCCCCATTTTAAATTCTTATTATCCAATTAATGGTTAGATTTTTGTGATTTTTTTAAATTTTTTTAAATAGGGTGCCGATATTTTTGGCCATGGCTGTATTTAGCTATTGATGTTTATGACATTACTGACATATTGAGCATATCAAACTGACAGTAGGCTACATGTTGATGTAACTTTATTTCTAATAAACCGGTGTTGTATCTATTAATGCTTAATGAATCTTATTTGTATCTTAAATTAAAAATGGTCCAATACAACTATTTTTTCCGTTCTGTTTCCAAATAACTTTTCTGACTCCTGTCCACTCTTGATATTAATTTACTTAAGTGGATGCCCTTTATTAATTGAGCTGAATTCCAGCAGTGACACTGACCACTATGACGGGTTTCTTGCCGTAGTACACCGTGTGATCGTTGACCATGCTGACGATGGCCACACCCAGATTACAGCGGATGCCGAACGAGATGCAGAAGCCCAGGCCTGACAGGATGGCGATGATGTATCGACGCGGCAACCCGAAACACGTGCAGTCCACGACGGGCAGCTCCTTCTCCTCCACCAGCTCCGGACGACCCTCCGCTGACAGCTCGATAGTCTCGCCATTCTGCTGCCGCTTCTCCAGGAGTCTGGACGGGGACACAGAAAGTATTAGGCCAACATAGGTTGAGTACAAATAAAGAGCACAACAATGTGTGAAGATTTTATCAATTCATATAAAAACATTAAACGCTGCGCATAAACCCGAGTTATCGTCGTTCAAAACCCCGCGTTTAACCCCGAATAAAGTAACGTTTCACACCTGTAATTTAAAAGCGGGGTTTTTTACCTGAGTTTCCAGCAGATGTTGCACCTCCACAGATTCGTCAAAGAGAATTTTCTACGGAACAGATTTCAAAGCTTTCCACATTATTAGTTTCCCCTGTCGATGTCCCAATGTATCAGACGCCGTTTAAGGGAAGTTTTAATGCGTTTTCATGTCGCGTCTCACAGACCACGCCCAGATTATTTTGTTTCGGCTACATTCGTTTCAATGGATTTTTTTTTCTAATGTCAATTGTAAATGTATTAAATAAGGTGTTTGTTTGTTTGCAACGCGTGTGTAGGCAGCTGTTCAAAAGCATTCCTTTTTTGTGTCAATGTAATTTGAGCAGCAATATTGCTGTGGTTAAAGGGACATATCAAGCATTTCATTTTCTTTCTTTTTTTATTTATATTGCTAAAGAATGAGTGATGAACAAGATATAGTTTTGCATTATGCATATAATTTTGAATTAGTGACATACAGATAAGATGCAGTGAATTATCCCGAATAATTATTTAAAGGAATGTTCAACAATATACATAGCTAATAGGTGTTGAAGCAAAATCACAAAAAAAAAAAAAATTAAAATAAAAAAACACCTTTTAACAATACATAGCTTCAAAGCAGCTTTACATAAAATGCATGTTTCTTTTACTATGAAGAGAAATCTGCTATGGATGTAATGTCCAGTTTTATAATAGAGATCTGTCAACAAGTCAAGTGAGGTCACGTTGATTTAGATAGGGCTTTATACAATACAGATTGTGTCAAAGCAGCTTCACAGTGTTAAATACGGAAATAGTGTGTCAATAATGCAAACAAAGTTCAATTCTGCTGTAAAGCAGCTCTAAAATGAGGACAATATAAACAGTCAGTTTCTCAGTTAAAGTCAGTTCATGGTTGATTCAGTGATGCCATCATTCAGCTCGGTTCAGTTGTGCTGATGGCTGTCGAGGTGAAGAGGTCTTCGCTGGGGACCTGTCTGTAGAGCACACCTAGTTGACATGGTCTCCACTGACATTTACACAATGTTGTGGTCTTCTCTAGTTGCTGATCCACCATCTGGTCTGGATACAGACTGGATCTGGCTAGTTAACATCATTCAGTTAATCACAAACATGTTGAGGCAATGATTTACATATTGTGATCGTAATGATTACAATATAAGGATAATTTTGTAGTTTTGCATGTTGCTTCAGAGTTGGGATCATCTGACGTTCTTGCAGGGGTTGTTGTCATCTCTTTACATGTGTTAGAGTCATCTAAAATCTTCACAAAGGCTGAATCCAAATGTTAGTGAGGTTGTTACCACTGAGAAGAAGATAACTGGCATAATTCAAAGTTATATTACATATAAAGAGGCCCACACTCATTATTTATGAAACTGACAGACTTTTGTGTTATATTTTTAGTTCAAGAAGTCTGCAATAAAGTAGGCTAAATATTGAACGTTTTCCTATTCTAATTAACGTTTGGGAGAGAGGTATCATATTAGCGTGAGATGCCAAATGTTTATGAGGTTAGCGATGTATACCGTCCTTTGCAATATTGGCCATATATGTAATAATTCATCATCACAGTATCATGCTCTGCCAGTCATGAAAAAGTTGTGGCTGCTGAGTGATCACAGGACTTTCATACAAAAGACAGTATGGAAACTAGAAAAAGAAGCTATGAGTAAGTAAGAAAGATCCTACAGCATGGTTCACTTTTAATAAACACTTGTCAAACATTTTGGCACCTTAAAAATGTAAACATGCCATACATGTGACACATATCGCTCATACAAATCGTGGGAAAAAAAGCCTTCCTGTGTTTATCACACATATTAAAGAGTTTGGCTTTGAATCCTGCACTGCTCATAACATGTTTTCTACGGTCGGAAACGCTAGTAGTCTGGCAAGAGACCAGTAGGCCTATATGTAAAATGAAAAGCAGGAGTCATGAACCTAGAATCTACTTTAGACAAAGTGTTCTCTACATGTTCAATGAAAGACAACATATTCATAACATTTAAATTCAAGCACCTAATTGAGTATAATGTACAGTACAATACAGAAACACTATTAAGCATATAAATTCAGTTAATTTAATTGATGATATGATTATAAGAAACTGAATACAGAATTATTCTAAACAGAGTTCTAAGCCAATGCAAAATGTTGATTTCAGATCAGTCATAAACCCAGAATGAAATTTTTTATATCCAGGGAAGAGGATACAGAGGCACCAGAGCTGGTTGTACAAGCAAGAGATCTCAGATAATAAAATCAGCAAAGTTAAATCACACAAACTCAAGCCAAAGTAGCCCATCTCCTGTTTTTTTTTTTTTTCTTTTTCTTCATATATATATAATTTAGAACAATAATAAACTACAGATCAATGAACAGGCTTGTCAATAAAAACATAAAGGACTTTGCAATGTTTGCTTTAGGTAGCCTACCACTAATTTTTATTTTTATATCTGTTAATTAGAACAAATGACAGCACACTACAGACACAATGTGATACAGTAATATTTAAAAGAAAATACTTACGTTTTTACTTAAGCTCGTTGAAGAGTTTGATCATCCATTGAAACGAATGGTTTGTGAGCGTGACATGGGAGCATGGTAAACTCCCCTTAAACAGCGTGAAATACGCCGGTATGGACACCGCGGAATCAAACGCTTTATTACTCATGATACCAATGTATACAACTGCCGAAACACGTTTTTTAATCTATGACCGGTGGAATATCGCAGTGACGAATCTGTCACCGTCTAAAATCTGCTGGAAATTCAGGTAAACATACAGGTGCATCTCAATAAATTAGGATGTCGTAGAAAAGGTCATTTATTTCAGTAATTCAACTCAAATTGTGAAACTCGTGTATTAAATGAATTCAATGCACACAGACTGAAGTAGTTTAAGTCTTTGGTTCTTTTAATTGTGATGATTTTGGCTCACATTTAACAAAAACCCACCAATTCACTATCTCAACAAATTAGAATAATTCATAAGACCAATAAAAAAAAAACAATTTTAGTGAATTGTTGGCCTTCTGGAAAGTATGTTCATTTACTGTATATGTACTCAATACTTGGTAGGGGCTCCTTTTGCTTTAATTACTGCCTCAATTCGACGTGGCATGGAGGTGATCAGTTTGTGGCACTGCTGAGGTGGTATGGAAGCCCAGGTTTCTTTGACAGTGGCCTTCAGCTCATCTGCATTTTTTGGTCTCTTGTTTCTCACTTTCCTCTTGACAATACCCCATAGATTCTCTATGGGGTTCAGGTCTGGTGAGTTTGCTGGCCAGTCAAGCACACCAACACCATGGTCATTTAACCAACTTTTGGTGCTTTTGGCAGTGTGGGCAGGTGCCAAATCCTGCTGGAAAATGAAATCAGCATCTTTAAAAAGCTGGTCAGCAGAAGGATGCATGAAGTGCTCCAAAATTTCTTGGTAAATGGGTGCAGTGACTTTGGTTTTCAAAAAACGCAATGGACCAATACCAGCAGATGACATTGCACCCCAAATCATCACAGATTGTGGAAACTTAACACTGGACTTCAAGCAACTTGGGCTATGAGCTTCTCCACCCTTCCTCCAGACTCTAGGACCTTGGTTTCCAAATGAAATACAAAACTTGCTCTCATCTGAAAAGAGGACTTTGGACCACTGGGCAACAGTCCAGTTCTTCTTCTCCTTAGCCCAGGTAAGACGCCTCTGACGTTGTCTGTGGTTCAAGAGTGGCTTAACAAGAGGAATATGACAACTGTAGCCAAATTCCTTGACACGTCTGTGTGTGGTGGCTCTTGATGCCTTGACCCCAGCCTCTTCACCCAAATTCTTGAATTGATTTTGCTTGACAATCCTCATAAGGCTGCGGTTCTCTCGGTTGGTTGTGCATCTTTTTCTTCCACACGTTTTCCTTCCACTCAACTTTCTGTTAACATGCTTGGATACAGCACTCTGTGAACAGCCAGCTTCTTTGGCAATGAATGTTTGTGGCTTACCCTCCTTGTGAAGGGTGTCTTCTGGACAACTGTCAGATCAGCAGTCTTCCCCATGATTGTGTAGCCTAGTGAACCAAACTGAGACCATTTTGAAGGCTCAGGAAACCTTTGCAGGTGTTTTGAGTTGATTGAGTTGATATTCTAATTTGTTGAGATAGTGAATTGGTGGGTTTTTGTTAAATGTGAGCCAAAATCATCACAATTAAAAGAACCAAAGACTTAAACTACTTCAGTCTGTGTGCATTGAATTTATTTAATACACGAGTTTCACAATTTGAGTTGAATTACTAAAATAAATGAACTTTTCCACGACATTCTAATTTATTGAGATGCACCTGTACTTGCGTGCACACGCGCGTCCCCAGTTGATCCGTAACACCGGAACCGTTTTTGCGGTGTAAAGCCTGGAATACACTACACGATTTTTTACAGTCTGAACAAGTTGACGCTAGTTGAGGAAAGTCAGAGCCATTCTGCAGATTACAGCTGACAGATTCCACAGAAAATCCCGTAGTGTATGATGGTTACAGACTCAGATTTTTTTAGCTTCAGACTTCATATCAAACATATTTGATATTTTCAGCCGATTTTAGAAAACATATTTCATTTGTCATGCGCTCCTAGCAACAAGGCGCACGTTTCTGTGATGTTGTTGTGATGGGAACAATTTTAAAGTCTGGTAACTAGCGTATGATCCTCGGTCGTGTAGTGTATGATGCCCAGTTTGCCTTTGTCACTATTTACAAAGTCGATAAGTGTATGATGCCTGGTGTTTTAAAAATCTGTTCAGATTTTAAAAGTCGTGTGTATTCCAGCCTTAACTCAGCATTGCAGTGACAAACCTGTACAATGTGAAATGTTACAGCTAGATGCTCAGCAACAGTAGCGTGACTCATATTGACCTGCTAGTTTGTTCATTAAGGGAAACGACAGCGCATTGTATAAACGTTACAGCGTTTAAAGGGTAAATTGTGAAATTGTGAAGGAAAACAAGTAAATTGGAGTGAAGACGACACCGTACAGGTCGCAAAATATTGTGTTGTAGGACACCACAAATATGCAATTAAGAACATTAACCCAGGGTTTAGGAGTTTACGGTGTGAAACGTCAGATTATGATTATGAATACCCTTTACACAGGGTTTAGAATGACACGTTACTGTTAAGCCCTTTAGAGGGTCAAAGGTAAAATATACTTAATCCAAAGCAACTTTTAGGCCACATACTATGAGGATAGCCCTGGATTAATCTGAGGTTAAGTGTTTTACTCAAGGACACAATGGTACTAGTTTATGTCTTGCTTCTTCCCAGCAGGCACAGGATATAACGTCAGGTTGACATTGGACATGACGTCGGACAGATGTTGCATTTTGGTTGAGAATGAAAATCAGGTTGATGTCAGTATTTGGCACCAATTTGACATTGACCTAACATTGGATTTTGGTTACACAACCTAAAAACAACAAATATCAACGGCAGCTGATGTCGTTATTGGACATGAAATTAACATTGACATTAGACGTTGAATTGACATTGAAATTTGGTCACCAGCCATCGCAACCGAAATTTAACCAAATATCAACGTCTTATGACATTGTGTGCCTGCTGGGTTATGGGGTCAAACCAGGTTAATTTTGATTACCATTCACCCACTGATTATACCTCACCCCAGAGATTACTGACAGGAAAAATTTTGCAGCAATTTTAAGTGTTTATGCACAGTGTGCTTAGCTTTTGTATATTAAAATATTTTATGAACCAGATCACCTATAACTATGTTTTATTACACTTAACAGATATGGAGCAAGGCTATAAAGTCACATCCACTAGGGAACCCTCATAAGTCATAAAACTACATCACAAACACACCTAAAAGCAGGTGGGATGCAGAGGGAAGACACAGAGGGAGAGAGGACATAGAACAAGAATGAGGTGTCTCACTGGATAGCAGTACATGGGAGTCCAGCAGAGACCTAAAGAGAGACCATCTGGGTATGCAACCTGTCTGCAAAGTTTACAGCCAATAGAAACACACTTACATAGAATCACACGAGCAAACACTTTCACAGACATATGCTCTGAAGCTTACGGTAAGTATATGATTTTAATATGCATAGAAAATGAACGCAGGGCTTATCTAATGCTCACCATTAAATCTGTCCTTTACACACAGACACTCAGTGTGACTATATAATGTATATGTATATATGTGTGTGTGTGTGTGTGTGTGCGTGCAACTACATTCAAAAGTATGAGGTCAGTAAGATATTTTTAAAAAGAAATTAATACTTTTATTCACCAAGAATGCAATTAAGTGATATAAAGTGACAGACATTTATAATGTTACAAATGATTTCTATTACAAATAAATGTTCCATGGTTTTCACATAAAGTAACGTGAGACAGTGATAAATGTTTCTTGACTTTCATTGTACACTGCCATGCATTTTTTTTAAAGAAACTAATACATTTTGCTATTCATCAAAGAATACACAAAAATAACGTATCAAGGTTTCCATAAAAACACTTTTTCAACACTGATAATAATAATAAATGTTTCATGAGCAGCAATATTCAGCATATTAGAATGATTTGTGAAGGATCATGTGACACTGAATACTGGAGTAATAATGCTGAAAATTCCGCTTTCCCATCAAAGGAATAAATTACATTTTAAAACATATTAAAACAGAAAACAGTTATTTTAAATGATAATAATATTTGGCAATAGTACTGACTTTACTGTATTTATTTTCAAATAAATGCAGCCTTAAAATGTAATATATAGTAGTATCAAATACAGAGAACTACTTCAGAGCTCTACGGATCTCATACACATATCACAATATCTGTCTTAATCTCTCTCTCTCTCTCCCTCTATACTTCTTTCTCTCTATTTTTCTCATTCTGACACTGTTCCTACAAAAGCAGATCCCTTATAATCCCCTCAACCACAAACAACACACAGTCAGAGACAAGTGAAGAGAAATGAGAGGGAGATGATTGCACATGCGTGCTTGTATGTTGAGGAGCAGATTAATTCTGCAGCCATGATGTGTTGTACAGAAACTAAAAAGGTGTCTCATGGACATTACAGGGTTTCCGCGGGGTCTTAAAAAGTCTTAAATTTAGTTGTATCAAAAATAAAATTGTACAAGAAAGTCTTAATTATGATTTCAAGAGGTCTTAAATTTGGAGACGGAAGGACAAGAATTGCGATATGGCTGAATGTGACGATTAAACTTAAAAAGGCTATGATTTCATTAAATAAACATGAGCGCTACAAGTTCAAAGTCCGGTGCCGCGCTGCTTTGTGTTCTGTCTTTCCCGGGAAAACTCTTATATTTCAGCCAAACGCGACACCTGCTGGCAGAGAATGAATCAGTTAACATAGATTAAACTAGAGTGCGTGCGATTCAGTCTATTAAAATACATTTAGACTGATCACATAATTTAAGATATGGGGGCAGAAAATGTATAGCCTATATTTATATCATTTCATATACTTAATATCACACGAAGAGTGCCATTTTTTTCTCCAAAAATCAGCATGATTACAAATGTGATGTTGATTTTATGCAACAGTTCAATAAACAAGAAGTTCATTTTAAGAGACTTACGTTTTAGACACCATATTGGCTGTTTTTGCTCTATTTCTACAACAAAAATAATTCCAAACAGCCACAGCACTGTTTTGCTTCTCTGAGCAACATGACAGGGTTTCGTTCCTGAATGAATCAACCGTTTAAATGATTCGGTTCAGTCGCAATGACTCACTTATTAACGCTGACTTACTGCCACCTATCGGCCGTTATAATTTCACATTTAAAGTATATTCATATTTTTAAAATAATTTCAAACATCAGTTTTCAACGTTTTATGTTTCAAATATCAAAACATCATTTATGCATTTGTGACTGTGCAGGTTAGCATTCTATGTCCCTCTGAGCTGCATTAAAGAGTGTGTAAATACATCTAAATGCCACTTCAGATGCATTGCAAAGATATATTTTGTTGATACTGATTTTATTTGATTGGTAACAGCCCAAATGCAAGAATTTGACTTAAAAGATTATGCACACTTTTAGAAAAAATGGCTTAAAGGTAAAAATGCCCATAAAACTTGTTGAAAAAGACTCATTTCTATCACTGCTGTGAACTGACCACACAGAATATGAAGAATATCAAAAAAATTCAGGAGTCATCTGTCCATGGTAATCTTTAAGATACCAGCACAGTAACACACTCAGCAAAATATCGTCTAATTATCGTTATCGATAAAATCCCAGAAAATATAGAGATATAATTTTTTGCTAATTTCGCACACCCCTAATTCATGTTATTTAATTTATATAATAATTTATTGATAATAATTGTTGAAATCAATATTATTAACACTTTTGACTTATCCATTTTCTTAAAAATGGTGTAAAGGCTGAAATGTAAAGTTTATCATTTTACAAAACTTTTTGTTTTTGTGAAAAATTGTATCTGAATTGTAAATTATACTTTTTACAGTCATTTTACAGTTTAATATGGTACTATAGACATTGCGCTACCCCGCTCATGTGGTATTAATTTTATTTGTGCAGGTCTTAAAAAAGGTCTTAAAAAGTCTTAAATTTGAGCTTAAAAATCCTGCAGAAACCCTGCATTAGAAAATAGCAATGTGTTTCAATTATAAGTAAACCCTTTGACTCCCATGACTCATGCATGTCCCTCCCCTTCACATTCCCTCTTCCATCTCTTATCCACTGATAATCTATAGCCCCACCCTCAGATTAGGATTACAGAAATTATAGACTTCCGGAGATAAATATGAGCAAAAAATAAAGAGTGATTGAGTGGAACGAGAGAGAAGGAGAACGAGAGGAGAGAAGTGAGTGTTTGTCTGCAATACAACGCACACACATTCACTCAGGAAGATGTGTAATTAAGGTTAAAGCTAGTTAAAAACAGATTGCTGCCAACAGCAGCACATATGATACCTACTAATGAGAATGACTGTTGGCTGTAATTAATATTTCTTTTACAGTGTATTTTACCTCTTTAAACCATGTGACCATTGCATTAAAAAAAAAAAATCTAGGATTACAGAACATGCACTTCTGCATCTCATTCCATGGTTCATGACGCACCCGCTGACCCGAATGTGTATATGTGTGTGTGTGTGTGTTTAGACCATCTAATAAGAGACAGGTGTACAGCAGAAGGGGGTGGTATGAGGACTTTGCTACGACAAACACTTTATATGGGTAAAAGACACACTGACAGAATCCTGTTCAATAGCATCTATTTTTATGTTTATGTCAGCATATTATAAATATCTCACACAGTTAACAAAGTCGGATAAACATATCTGCATACTCATTATAACAGCACTATATCAGCAAATGTATAATAGTTATTATTGATCTCATATGCGTATTGTAGATTCATCAAATGACTTGTACCAAGCATGCTCAGGTGTACAATTCCCAAGTATACACACATCTCTTTTGCTTTCTCATTAGCATTGACTGCTTTGGTTTTGTTTTGAATGTTCTATCAAAGGTTATTGTTATCTAAAATTAAAACCATTACACCATTGTTACTTGAAATAAGTACAAGTTAATTGATTATAAATAAAAATAAAATAAAATACTAAAATATTTATTTCTACTAACTGCCAAAGGAACATTTTTGTTTAGTTAAAATTGCAGTACTACAGTGGTGTGAAAAATTGTTTGCCCCCTTCCTGATTTTTTATTTTTTTGCATGTTTGTCACACTTTAATGTTTCAGATCATCAAACAAATTTAAATATTAATCAAATATAACACAAACACAACATGCAGTTTTTAAATGAAGGGTTTTTTTTATGAAGGGAAAACAAAATCCAAACTCACATGGCCCTGTGTGAAAAAGTGTTTGCCCCCCACCCCCCATAACTGTGGTTTATCACACCTGAGTTCAGTTTCTCTAGCCACACCCAGGCCTGATTACTGCCACACCTGTTCGCAATCAAGAAATCACTTAAATAGGACCTTCCTGACAAAGTGAAGTAGACCAAAAGATCCTCAAAAGCTACACATCATGTTGAGATCCAAAGAAAATCAGGAACAAATGAGAAAGCAAGTTATTGAGATCTATCAGTCTGGAAAAGGTTATAAAGCCATTTCTAAAGCTTTGGGACTCCAGCTAACCACAGTGAGAGCCATTATCCACAAATGGCGAAAACATGGAACAGTGGTGAACCTTCCCAGGAGTGGCCAGCGGTCCAAAATTACCCCAACAGCGCAGCGACGACTCATCCAAGAGGTCACAAAAGACCCCAGAACAACATCCAAAGAACTGCAGGCCTCACTTGCCTCAGTTAAGGTCAGTGTTCATGACTCCACCATAAGAAAGAGACTGGGCAAAAATGGTCTGCATGGCAGAGTTCCAAGATGAAAACAGCTGCTGAGCAAAAAGAACAAAGGCTCGTCTCAGTTTTGCCAGAAAACATCTTGATGATCCCCAAGACTTTTGGGAAAATACTCTGTGGACTGACGACACAAAAGTTGAACTTTTTGGAAGGTGTGTGTCCCATTACATCTGGCGTAAAAGTAACACAGCATTTCAGAAAAAGAACATCATACCAACAGTAAAATATGGTGGTGGTAGTGTGATGGTCTGGGGCTGTTTTGCTGCTTCAGGTCCTGGAAGACTTGCTGTGATAAATGGAACCATGAATTCTGCTGTCTACCAAAAAATCCTGAAGGACAATGTCCGGCCATCTGTTCGTGACCTCAAGCTGAAGCAAACTTGAGTTCTGCAGCAGGACAATGATCCAAAACACACCAGCAAGTCCACCTCTGAATGGCTGAAGAAAAATAAAATGAAGACTTTGGAGTGGCCTAGTCAAAGTCCTGACCTGAATCCTATTGAGATGCTGTGGCATGACCTTAAAAAGGCGGTTCATGCTCGAAAACCCTCCAATGTGGCTGAATTACAACAATTCAGCAAAGATGAGTGGGCCAAAATTCCTCCACAGCGCTGTAACAGACTCATTGCAAGTTATCGCAAACACTTGATTGCAGTTGTTGCTGCTAAGGGTGGCCCAACCAGTTATTAGGTTTAGGGGGCAAGCACTTTTTATTATCATCTGGCTGAGCATTCAGCGGAGTTGTGAATGGTAGTGAGGAGATGCAACATCGGGATTACTTTCATACTACACACATTCTTACTATACTAGTACTAACAAGTGCTTACTACTACTTATAAGTACTTGTTCAAAAAAGAGTAGGCGATTTCAGGTGTAGCCACTTGTTAAAAATTCAACAAGTAACATGATTGAGTCTGGGTTTTTGTTTTTTCATTAGATCATGCAAATGATTATTTTAAGAACACTAAAGGAAAAAAACCCCAACATATATTTATTTTAATTAAATTACTTTATTTAAATGTTTTGAAGTAATATTATATGTAATCATCTGATTAAATTGCCTATAATTTAAATTATTGCAATAATTATTATGAAAATTAATATTTTATTTAAAAATATGTTAAAATACTATTTAAAAATTATATTTAAATTAGATTTAATGATAATAATTAACGTTTTATTATGACTTTAAACAAACTTTCATATTTACCTTTTGTGCAGCACGTTCACCTTTTAAAATATAGCTCCATAATTTTCAACATGCAAAGTCCATGCCAATTTTACAATATTTGCATGTTGCAGGACAGCGTTATGATTATTTATGATGAACATAAATAAAAAAAAATGAACAGATAAAAAAAAAAAAAAAACACTCCAGAATTACAAATCATGCTCAACTGCATCTCATTTCGTGCAAGATCCCGTTTACATGGTTCATTACTGTTGCAAAACTGTATTTAAGAGGTGAGACGTGTAGATTTCTGCTGACACCAAAGGTCTTTTATACACACAAACACATCAAACATACATTGACACACATGCACTCTTTCCCATTTAATCTTGCTGTAAGAGGATGAAAGCACAACAGTAAAAAAATACATAATCCTACAGTTCCCCCCCCCCCCCTCTCTCTCTCTCTCTCTCTCTGACCATCACTTCATCTATGTTCTGTTCGTCGTTTTATCATCTTGTCTCATTATTCTCCTGTTGTTTCATGTACAGAAATGTGTTCTGAATCTGCTCGCCTCTCTGACCTTGTTTGGTTAATTTCATGAAAAATTCTGATGATATTGATTAAAGGTAACAGATAAAAACTCATCCACAAATCTCTTTTCCCCCTCCCCTACACATTTCTTTCTGTTCTACCATCAGTGTTGTTCTATGATTTTTATGCCAAACTCCTCTGACCCTCCCCTGTGTCTATTGAACAGATTGGGTCTCAGTGGGACCATGTCACCTGGGGAGATACTTCCCCCCCTCCTGACACACACACACACGCACACACATGCAAACTATACACATCTCAGCAGCCTGACCTTCACATGCTTTCAGATAAGCAGTCAACACGCAAAACAGGAATGAAAAACAAGAATAAAAATCTGTGCAAAGTAGTGCCTGCATGGCACAGTTACCATTAACTGACCACATCATATTTGTAAATGCATGTTTTAATAAAATTTTTAGTTAAGACCTAAAATGTTTCTCTTGGAATCAGAACTCTGAAATCTGACTCTGAAAGAGTCAGAAATCTGAACGGAAATTTAATTCATTATGGAACAAAGATATTAATGAATAGGCCTATGTATGAGTGTTTCTTCAACTACTTGTGGTTATATGCTTGATTCTTTTTTTTTTTATTATTAAACCTAATACATTTTTTTATAACACTTAAATCTTCAGTTTTAAAATATGAAAATTCATAATAAAAAGTTAATGATTTCATTTTAAAAACTATGATAATCTAAACTTGTGTCATCGCAAATAACATTTTATAAAAAGTCAGAATACTTATACGAAAGAGAGATGAAGAGCATGCTTTGAAATATAAGATTTGATGTTTAAAAATCACTAGTAAAGATCACTTTTAAACAAAAATAATTTTATAAATAGTTGTAATTCATCAAGCTCTAATTATTTACTATGTGCAAAAATAGCATTGAGCTGTGTATTTAGGATCATAAAGCTATGAAATTATCCTTTGCAAAACAAGAGTGGACATTTTACTTCAAAAATGTTTACAATATCATTTCCAACACAGACTGCTATTAACACAATGTCAGTAGATAAAATGTTAATGATTTTTAAGAAAAAACAGAATTTTCCTGTGAGGCAAATGCTGGTCATTGTCAATAAACAGAGAATTTACTTTATTAAAAACTAAGTTTCACAGGTCTGAAATAGCATCTATTCCTCAATGAGGAATGACTGAATGTGCAGAGTGAGGTGGAGAGATGGAGTATAGGGATGACAGAGGGAAAACTGCAGGTGTGAGGTGTGTGTTTGCTGGCCTGTGAGGCTGAAACAGTAGGAGAAGGAGAAGCATTGCTGAGCTTTAAGTGATTAATCAGCTGCTGATGCTTTCTCTAAAATATTATCAGGGACAGAGTCACAGCTAAAGACGAGAGGCAGAAATCCAGATCAGCAGTTTACTTATAACACAAACTTTTCACACTACACTTAAAGGTACAGTTCATAATATTTAGGCCTAAGACATATAGTATGCGGACAAAAGCACGGTTTATTCGAAAAGTTGTATTAAACTCACTCCCTGATGGAAACTACTGCGCACGTGCGGCGACGCTAAAAAACGGGAGTCGCGTGCCGTCCTTCACTTAATCCCGCGAGCTCGCGCGAGACGAGGAAGTGATGGGGAGGGGGCGGTCAGGGATTTGTAGGGCCAACAGCTGTGTGTGGGTGTCTATGTGATTCTCATGGGCTATTTTCGAGCTGGATTTAAATGTTTCGTTGGTAGCCTACCTAAAATCCATTGGAAGCGTATGCGAAAAAGCGCACGGTTATGGAAAACTAATTTCTCCACTGAATATTGACGTAACTGTGACGCATAATCTACAAATTATTGTATAGAATTTTTGGTTTCACTTTTAAGGTGTCCTTGTTACAGTGTAATTATACATGTAAGTACTGAGTAATATTAATTAACTACATGTACTTACTATATGGTTAGGGTTAGGGTTTGTCTTAGGGTTACTTGCATGTATGCATAATTTATTGTTATTATAATAGGTACATGTAACGTGTATCAAGAACACCTTAAAATAAAGTGTTACCAATGTTTTATATAAAACAAGACATTGATGTTAGTGGTTATCAAACATTTTTTCCAGGCATTAAACTTCTTTGAAAGGGATGTACTTTGACCTTTGAGCAGTCCATCCTGTCAGAATTTGCGCCTAACACAGATATCAAATTAACAAGATTTAACAAGGTATTTAAAATGCTAGCCAGCCAAATGTGCTCAACACCAAATCTGTCATGACAAAATACTTCCTTCCTGATTAGTTGTAAAACATTATACAGTTTAGTTGTTGAAATAAATTACTTTATCATTCATTCTCATACGCTTTTTAATGCTAATATAAAATACTTGTTCTTTTTGTATGTGACGTTTGTATTCTGGTTATTTATTAAGTATTCATGGCGTGTTAAATCCAAATTTGGTCAGCGTCTTCCTGTTCTCTGAGCGCGGTCAGTTTTATCAGCTGGTGCGTGGAGCCCGGGACGCGCGAGCTGTGCGGTGATGCGCAACGCTACCTGACGCTCAGGTGGAATAAAAAGGTTCATCTGAAATATAAACTCGCTCACGCGCACAGATAGTAGAGAGAGCAAGCCACCAACGCCATGCGTCGGATGTCTGTGGCACCGCGTTAGCCGCGAACTAATCTGATTCATCTGGACAATCTTCTCAATCTTCTTGAGACAGGACACACACGCACAGAGAAGGGAACGCAAGCACTTTTTGGGTATAGTGAATTTGATATAATACGGTTCCACCGGCATCTTTTCTCAGTAAATGTGCTGTAAGATCCAGTCACTGTCATAAACTCAACGCCTTTGAATTCCAGATGTTTTCTCAACACCTCGATTTCGACATAAATCACTTTTGAACACTGTTTCGTCTTTAAACAACAATACACAGAAAGCAAGAGAGAAATTTAAAGCAATTAAAGGAAAACTTCGTAAAGTACCAAAAATGCTTTGAGGATAGTAAGATACTTCCTCACCTGTGTATTTTTCCCAAAGTTTTTCCTGCCTGAGCCTTAAAGCGGTCCGGACGGATCTCCATCCTCGCGACTTCCGAGTCCGACCGGTATACTCCTGTCCCGTGCGCCCCCCTCTCTCTCTCTCTCTCTCTCTCTCTCTCTCTCTCTCTCTCTCTCTCTCTCTCTCTCTCTCTCTCTCTCTCTCTCTCTCTCTCTCTCTCTCAGATTTCCCTTACTATCTGTAGTTCAATTATCCCTCTAAGATCCCCCACTCTTTCTCTCTCTGTCCGTGGTTCAGAATATATGTGTGTGTGTGTATATATATATATATATATATATATAATTTGCACACACATATATATGGAAATGCTAAAACAATAGATGTCTCAAAGCATAAATACATTGACATATTTTTATATAATCAATAAAAATAAAAATAAAAAATGAACTGCTACATTCATCATGTAATTAACCTTTAGTACTTATCACACAGTCTGTCACCTGTAAATAAAAGTTGTGTTTCTCAGCATCATGTGGTGGTACCTGAGGTCTCCATGTGAAAGTTTATGTGCAGTCTATCGCCACCTTGCGTTTACTACAGAGATGTTTGCAGATTTAAATAATACTGATCATTTGGCAATTTATTAATAATGAATAGCTTACACAATTTAATTAGGAATGTTTGCCAGATAACTTCATTATTTGCCAGATAATTTCATATAGTCTAACATTTAAATCAACTGATATTCAGGTCAAATTATTTTCATAATAATAACACGAAAACAGACTGAATCAACCTGTCTGTATTTTTTGGATGGTTACACAAACATTTTTTTAGGTTAAGGATAAGGTATAGCAGGTAAAGATAGCTCACTAAAGTAACATCTACACATTTTCACTTCGTACAGATGGGTTTTTAATGTTCCACATAGGAAAATAGGTAAATTGTTAAATTTTGTGTACATTTTCCCCTGACATTATCGCAGTTTCATTTATTACTGTTTCATTTACTACCGCTTTCTATAAATTGGTCTGAATCTAGTTCTGTCTTAAAAACCCCTTTGGAACAATATTTATTATGAAAACTATAAAATTTGTACAGTTTTGTACAATTTGAATTAAAGCTAAAATTATGAATTGTACTTCAGTTTTATACATATAACAGGATAACAGGACAGAAAAAAAAACATATGCTGGTAAACTAAATAAATGTTAATGAAAGAATGTGCTCTCACATCTATGACCAAAGAACTTTTTATTTGGTACAGACTATATACAGTGACACTTCAGCATGGCACAAATTGTGATGGTAATTACAAAATCTTGTTTTTAACACGCATACATACAAACACTTACTCTAAAGTATCCAAACTATTCTGTATGTACTGTCATATTACATTACAACAGAAGTGAATGAATAAAAAGAATACTCACAAAGTAAACATGCAAACACCCCCTATAATGTATATACACAAACCCAAGCATGAACAACAGCATAAACGTTTTTATTAAAAAAAAAAAAAAAAAAAGCTTTCATGTTTAGTCTAATGACTAAAACCTCTCTTGATCAGTCTAAAATGTAGACTAAAATCTTTCTGGTCAGCCTGAGACAGACCAAAAGCTGAGCTTTCTCACCCACAATAATCATCAAAGGATCATGAAATGAATCTGCCATCTGTATTTGTGTTCACAGACCTGATTCAACCTGAGGATCCAGACATAGTCATTTACTTTAACTGTTCTACATTGTTCTTCTGATATCACCGTACAATTCAACGTAATGCAAACTGTGCACTATGAATGTAAAGCCTTTTCTTCCTGTGCAGTCAAAGTTTGGCATTATGGAGTCTTAGCTTAAATTACATTGTATTACATGTACCAGTGGAGTTGTACAAAACGGAAAATGAAAACATATATGTAGATATTCAAAGTGGGTGGGTGATGCTGAACCATGAGCTGTGCTTTCTGTTTGACAAAAGAAGCTTTAACCTAATATTTGTGCAATCTGCAGCATTTGATCATTTATACTATAATCTGTGGCTTTACTAAAAACATTGTAGTAAGTATTTTACTGTCACTGAAAACTAAAAAATAATTAATGTACTTTATGTACAATATACAGTGCCCTCCATAAGTATTGGAACAGTAAAGACAAAATTGCTTTCTCTGCTGTGGAGTCAAGACATTTGCAAATATGATTAAAAGATGAATATGAGACAAAACTACAGAATGTCACATTTTATTATTAGGTCTTTCGACACAAATGTTTTACCAAATAAAAAGGACAGCACTTTTAGAGTTCATCCCACTATTTGATGTGAGCATAAGTACTGGAACAGTTGCCTCACAGGTCTTTCTAAGTGATCAGCTGTGTCCTGTTGCATTCATTCTTCAGATATTAAAAGCAGGGAATGTGTCTTATCAGTTATATCCATTGCTTCTGCATTCTAAGTCTTGCATTCGACGATGACACACACAAACCAGGATGAAGATGAGGGAGCTGACTCTGAAAGAAAAGCAAGCAATTTGGATGCTAAAAGAAAAGAGGAAGTTAATTAGAACTATAGGAAAAACAAAGGGCATGGAGAGATCAAGAGTTTGGAAACCACCAGCGACACCAGCAACCAACGACGACCTAATCGGCTGAGAAAAACAACAGTAGTTGATGACAGATAAATCATAAAAGCGGTGAAAAAGAGCCCGAAAATACGTGTCTGTAAAATCACCAACAACCTCCAGAAAGCTGGGGTGATGCTCTGACAATCTACTGTCCTCAGGAGACTTTGACACAGAATTACAGATGCTACACAGCAAGATGCAAACCTCTGACCAGCACCAAAAATAGAAAGGCAAGATTAGAGTTTGCAAAAAAGCACAAAGGTGAGCCAGTAGAGTTTTGGAACTGAGTTTATGGACCAATGAGACAAAGATTAACCTTTATCTAAGTGATTGGAAAGCAAAAGTGTGGAGAAAAAAGGGAACTGCAAATGATCCTAAGCATACAACCTCATCTGTAAAGCATGGTGGAGGTGGTGTCATGGCATGGGCATGTATGGCTGTCTCTGGAACAGGCCCTCTCAACTTTACTGATGACTTGTATAATGTATGATGACAGTAGCAGAATTAATTTGGAAGGGTACAAAACCATCTTGCCTACCAATATTCAAGAAAATGCCACCAAACACATTAGAAAGCACTACATATTGGATCAGGACAATGACCCAAAACACCCTGCCAGTTCAGTCAAGGAGTTTATCAGGGCAAATAAATGTAAAGTCTTAGATTGCCCAAATCAATCTCCAGATTTAAATCCGACTGGACATTAATTTCACCAGCTGAAGAGGAGACCAAAGACAGAAACTCCCCAAAACAAGCAACAGTTGGAATTGGCTGCATTAAAGGCTGGGAAAAAGCATTTCAAAGCATAAGACTCATTATGTCTATGGGTTGCAGACTCACTGCTCTGATTGCCTGCAAGGGATCTGCAACAAAATATTAGTTTTTAATCTTTTACATCTGCCTTAAATTCAACTGTTCAAATACTTACGCTCACATCAAATAGTGGGATGAACTCTAAAAGTGCTGTCCTTTTTATTTGGTAAAACATGTATGTGTCGAAAGACCTAATAATAAAATGTGACATTCTGTAGTTTTGTCTCATATTCATCTTTTAATCATATTTGCAAATGTCTTGACTCCACAGCAGAGAAAGCAATTTTGTCTTTACTGTTCCAATACTTATGGAGGGCACTGTAACTGCTGCCATTTCATATAACTCTATTAATAATATATAATACAATTTTCTCTTGCTATTATAACTATTTCCAGGCTGATACTAGCTTATTAATAAAGTTAACAACTAATAGTTTCATACTCAAAGAAACTTTTAACCTCTAAATATCATTTCCTTGCAGAAAAGTATACAAAAATATTAGTGTTCTAGTAATATTGATTATTCTGATATATTTTTAAAAACTTCTTTCACCAGCTATATTCTGTATGACATGAGTGTAATATCTTGCTGTCCTTTGGAGAAGCTGTAATCTGACATTAATAATTCTAAGTGTGCATATTTGTTAAAGAATTAGTTCACCTAAAAATGAAAATTGGCTAAAAATGTACTCACCCTCAGGCCATACAAGATGTAGATGAGTTTGTTTATTTGTCAGAACAGATATGAAGAAATGTAGCAGTACATCGCTTGCTCACCAGTGGATCCTCTGCAGTGAATGGGTGGCATCAGAATGAGAGTCCAAACAATTGAAAAAAAAAAACACCACAATAATCCACACAACTCCTGTCCATCAGTTAATGTCTTGTGAAGTGAACATCTGCTTGTTTGTAAGAAAAGAAATTCATGAAGATGATTTTAACTTGAAATCTGTTCTATAATCATCTACATATTGCATGGCTTGACAGTGAGCAAATTTTCAGCAAATATTAATTTTTGGGTGAACTATCCCTTTAAGAGGCACTTTTGGTATAGAGCACATCACTAAGTACATGTAGGGATTCAAGTACAAAGCAATTCATTGATTGGTGCACTTGCAAAAAGCGTCCCTCTCAAATAGGGCCTTGATTGACTAATAATTTTCATGAATGTTCATTAGCATAATGAGAATAAATGGAGTCCACCTCCCTCCACTCCATTAAAAACTCCAATACTGATCAATAAATAGTCTTGGTGTTTTCTGCTCAAACACCTGTTGAATTTAGTTTTGTCCCTGCATTTCCTTACAACCCCGTGTCTTCCTCTTCCTCTCCATCTTCCTGTTGCGGGAGCAGCCTGTAGTGTTCAGCACCCAGTGGAAGAAAGGTGGAGCGTGGCCGATTTCTGTCTTCATCCAGTGGGGAGTGATGGCCATTCGTCTCTGGCTCAGCGGAATTGCATTTGGAGTATCGTTCTCTTGGAGGCTCAATTTCTCCCTCCTCCACTGGTAGGCTCAATCCACCTCGGAGGAAGGAGAGCAGGTAGCCAATGGGCACAGGGAGAGATGCAACGATGATCAGCATGGAAAGGATGATCAGAGCCCATCCAGGATACTCCAGGCTAGTTTCAGATCCCTGACAGATAGAGACATACTATCACTACACTTGGATAGATAATCTGTAGCAATATGACAAATGTTTTTTTTTCATACAATAAAAGTCAGTGGGGTCCAAAACAACATTGTAGCCCTTTGACTTTCATTGTACACTGCCATGCAGTGTTTTTAAAGAAACTAATACATTTTGCTGTTCATCAAAAAATACAGAAAAATAACATGTATCAAGGTTTCCACAAAAACACTTTGTTTTCAACACTGATAATAATAAGAAATGTTTCATGAGCAGCAAATCAGCATATTAGAATGATTTCTGAAGGATCATGTGACACTGAAGACTGAAGTAATGATGCTGAAAATTCAGCTTTGCCTTAACAGGAATAAATTACATTTTAAAACAGATTAAAATAGAAAATAGCTATTGTTAATGGTAATAATAATATTTTTTTTTTTTTTTAATTACTGTATTTTTATTAAATAAATGCAATCTTAATGAGCACGAGAGACCTCTTTCAAAAACATTAAAACCCATCATTTTGAACAGTAGCGTATGTAAAAATACCAAGACGTTTTTCAAAATATATAAAGTCATTCAGGTCTGGAAAAACATGAAAGTGAGTAAATGATGACAGAGTTTTTTTTGGTCCTTTAAAGGACTAGTTCACCCCAAAATTAAAATATTGTCATTAATTACTCACCCGCTTGTAATTCCAAACCTGTAAGACCTTCATTCATTCATTTCTGGACCTTGAATGTGGTAGTTGTGTTACTGTCTATTGAGGTCAGAAAGCTCTCGGATTTCATCAAAAATATCTTAATTTGTGTTCCGAAGATGAATGAACGTCTTACGGGTTTGGAACGACATGAGGGTGAGTAATTAATGACCGAATTTTCATTTTTGGGTGAACTATCCCTTTAAAGGCATCTACAGTCATCACTATTTTTTTTACGTAGAAGTTAGTTTATAATGTTATATATTATTAGAGAGTGTGTAATACCATTGTGTGGTTCCAAGCTGTGTAAGTGGGCCGTTTGAAGACCATGCGGAGAAGACTAGCAGCTAGCAGTCCCACCATGCTGAGCAGACAAACATACTTCCACAAGTAGTGATAAATCACCGGAGGGCGCCAGTGCAGCATCACCTCCACATCATCCAAGAAACTGGAGAACAGCAAATACAACCAGTCCAGGATGAAAAAACTACACACAGACACAAACCGTATTAACTCCAGAATAATCATCTTAGAAATCTGTCATTTCACATTGCATCTCACCGATCAGCACCATAAATCCATGCCACGCTGATGGTTTCAAAAACAACAACAACGATCAGTGGCAGTGTGGCAGAATAGTCATCAAACATGGTCACGAAATAGTTGCCACTTCTCTGAGTGAATAGCAGGCCAATGAAGAAGCCCAGGATACAGCTACACACTGCAAAATATGCAAATGATACGGTCAAGTTATGTAACATTTACAGCCAGGGCACAATATCCTTTAGTATTAGCGTGTCTATTTGTGTGTACCCGTCAACATGGTCTTGTGGCGCCCCAGCACGCGAAAGTTGTCCATGAGTGGGGTAAGAATCCCCTGCATGGTGCCAAACATGGTGGAGAGGCCCAAATTCAGCAGCATGAGAAAGAACAAAGTCGACCAAAATGGACTTGCAGGAAACAATGCCATTGCCTCCGTAAAAGCTATAAACGCCAAACCCGTGCCCTCCACTCCCTAAGAGAAACAGAAACAATGTAGATGGACACTCACAACCAGAAACTATTTCATTATGATAGTGAGACACAATTAGATATTAAATATGCACTGAAGCACATAAATATACGTGAATCCCACCGTGCTCATTTCTCTTTCCAGGTCACAGTCTGTGAAATTTGGCCCTAGCAGGTTTCCATAGTGGCTGTACCATTCTCTGTAGTCTTGAAGAGCCACTGATTTGGGGTCAGACATGTTGAACCATGGCCACCAATGCTGCGATGAACCTGTTGTTGCCATTCCTGCCATCCTGGCCACATTACTACAGAGAGTGATATTAACATTACATGTAATATCAATGTAATGAAATTATCAAATCATTTTTAGTAACAGGGAAAACTATTAGCTGGATCTATTGTATATACAGTGCCCTCCACTAATATTGGCACCCTTGGTAAATATGAGCAAAGGCGGCTGTGAAAATAAATCTGCATCTTTATCCTTTTGATTTTTCATTCAAAAAATTCACAAAATTCTAACCTATCATTGAAGTAAAACAATGGAAAGTGGGGGGAAAATCTCATTATGAAATAAATGTTGTTATGAAGAATTTCTAGGGGTGTCAATAATTTGTCCAACATGCATTGGAGAAAAACATTTATTTCATAATGAGATTTCCCCCCACTTTCAATTGTTTTACTTCACTGAAAGGTTAGAATTTTGTTTTGTTTTTTTTGAATGAAAGATCAAAAAGATAAACAATGCAGATTCATTTTCACAGCCACCTTTGCTCATATTTACCACGGGTGCCAATATTAGTGGAGGGCACTGTATATATGTCTGAAGGGACAAAAATTATGGAAATGAATAGTGAGATGTATCGTTAAAAAGCTTACATAATGTAAAACAATCGCAATGTAAATTACGCTACTGTTCAAAGGTTTAACGTTTGAGAAATGAATACTTATTCAGTAAGGATACATTAAATTAATAAAAAGTGACAGTAAAAACATTCATAAATGTAAAGAATAGGCCTACATTTTTCATATACATGCTGCTCTTTAATTCCCATCTCTACAAATTTTGAAAAACAAAAAATGTATGCGTGCAGTTTTCATAAAAATATTAAGCCACAAAAACTGTTTTCAACTGATAATAACAGTAAATTTTTTGAGCAGCAAATCATCATATTTGGATGATTTCTGAAGGATCATGTGACACTGAAGACTGGAGTAATGATGCTGAAAATTCAGCTTTGATCACAGGAATAAATTACATTTTAAAATATATTTAATATATATTGTTTTGTTCAAAAGCAGCTTTGGTGAGCATAAGAGACTTTGTTAAAAGTAATAAAAGATATTACTGATCACAAACTTTTCAACAGTTATGTGTCCTATGGACCTTTTCATAACACTTCCATAAATTAAGGTGAGAAATTGAATACAAATGTATTTCAAGCAAAAAAGGAGGAAAATGAACACAGATTCTCACTTACGTTGCAACACAATCCAGAGCAATGTTCTTGGCTCTGAAACCGAGGACCACAAAGACAACCAGAGAGGCCAATACGGAGGTCATGAAGTTGATGCCAGAGACCATGATGGCATCCCTGTGGCAGTTGTTATGCACAGGGTTGTAGGACGAGTAAGCGATCACAGAGCCGTAACCCAGACCCAGTGCAAAAAACACCTGTGTAGCAGCCTGACGCCACACCTGCACTTCCCCCCAAATCTCCAGCTAATGACAACAGAGAGAAACAGACTATGATTACACAATTACATTTAGATATTGCATTTGACGTGCCTTTGAATTGCACTTTATGGGAGTAGCGTGAGCTCTTGTTGTCACCTTAGGATAAAACATATATTTGATGCCCTCTATTGCGCCATCCAACATGAGCCCTCTGATGAGAAAACAGATCAGCACAGCATAAGGGAACACAGAGGAGAAATACATCACCTGGAGAAACGAAGAGACAGATCATTAATTGGATTAACTTTTCATGTTTTACTAAGAAACTTCTGTTGATCCTATTCATTTACATGTTTTGGCAACAATTTTGAACACACTGGGAACCAAATGTCCCTTCAAGGATACTACAACCTCACAAAAATAGCAAAACATTGTGAGGAAAATGGCTTGATAAAATAATTTATTTTTTACAATGTAAAAAGATTTATCTGAGGTTAGGTTAAAGAAAATATCATTAGCTCAGATGTACAAGAAATGTATGCACCATGATAGAGAAACAAATGTGTGTGCATGTTGTACCTTGGCAGAAGACTTGATGCCCTTGATCATTGCGAGACACACTATAGCCCATGCTGCAAGCAGGCAACCGGTCATGATGGGGTTAAACTCTCCTGACTGATCTATGGAGTCTGAAATATCCAGAGCCTTTCTGAACCAGAAATATGAGGTAGGAGAGCTTGCCGCACATTCCTTCACTAAGACAGGAAGATGAGATGTGTTACAACACAGCCGTACAAACACCCTTTATATATAAAGAGTCACACAATATACAAAGAGTGTAATTATTAGGGATGTATGTGAATAACTGACTAGTGGAGTGCTCATTAGTGGATTGCTAGCACCATTATAATTTTACCATATTTGAATAGAAAAACTGATTTTCCTTTGTGCCTTTGCTTTAGGCAACAACTAAATGTATTCTTCCGTCGAACCCTTGACCTAAAGTTTGAATGCAATAGGTTTCACTGTTATTTTAAAAGATTGATGATTTCGTTACTGCATACTATGCATATAATTTTTCTTAATTTTACATAAATACATTTTTTATTTGTATTTTATTTATTTATTTTTATTTTTTTTGTTTTTTGGAAACCGTTATTGCTGATAAAATATTTTTAAACAAAATATAAATTTTAAAGAAGTCTTCTGCTCACCAAGCCTGCATTTATTTGATCCAAAGTACAGCAAAAACAGTAAAATTTTGAAATCATTCTGTTTTCTATTTGAATATATTTTAAAATGTAATTTATTCCTGTGATCAAAGCTGAATTTTCAGCATCATTACTCCAGTCTTCAGTGTCACCTGATCCTTCAGAAATCATTCTAATATGCTGATTTGTGGTTCAAGAAACATTTTTATTATTATTATTATTATTACTATTATTAGCAATATTTAAAACAGTTGAGTAATTTTTTTCAGGATTCTTTGATGAATAGAAAGAATCAGAATATTAGAACGCTTTCTGAAGGATCATGTGACTAGAGAAATGATGCTAAAATTCAGCTTTGAGATCACAGGAATAAATTACATTGAAAAAAATATTCAAATAGAAAAGAGTTATTGTAAATGGTAAAAATATTTCAAAATTTTACTGTTTTTGCTGTACTTTGGATCAAATAAATACAGGCTTGGTGAGCAGAAGAGTAATTTTTGTAACATTTTGTAACATTTTTGTAACATTTGTAACATTTATAAATATAGTTAGTGTCAATTTTAATCAATATAATGCATCCTTGCTGAATAAAAGTATTAATTTCTTTCTAAAAAAAAATAAATAAAAGCTTTCTGACCTCAAACTTTTGAACAGTTATATGGTAAGAAACTAATTCTCTCATTTTGTGTGTATACGACTACAAAATGACTCGAAATGGCCATTTAAAGTGTTTATGTGTTTGTGAACAACATACCTGTCTGGTTTGAGATCATATCTACAGGACACTGTTCCCATGGCAATGGATACTGGAATGAATTGCCCATATAGAACAGAGACCAGGCAATGATCACATTATAGTACAGAGCCACAAAGAAACAAACCTGAGAAAAACAAGAGCAGCATGAAAACATACTTATCTTATGCCTGTGCAGATGTATCATTTTAAACTAAACACAAAGTCAGAAAATAATCATTGTCAATATCTTTACTCATTCTGTTACTGAAAAGCAAACTCAGATAAGCTCAAATATTGTGTCAGATACGATAGTGTTATGGAACATCTGCCATATGGTCTTACTGACAATCTGATACCGTTATCATCCAAGCACACATATACAAAAGCACACAGGAAATTCTCTTATATTATCATACAGAGAGGAAATAATCCCACTCCTCACATACAAACACAGAATATATATCAACATGTATGTATGGATTGCAGCCATTTTAGAAACACTTCTCACAACAGTGAACTAAAGCTGGCTGCGTTCTTTAAAACGGTCTCAGAATAAAACTGACACTTCTGTTTTGACAATTCTACCCAGCATGACACAAATATTGGCTCAAAATTTTCTGATTTTATTGCATCAGCCACAAAATATTTGTGGCTTTTTTTGCCTGTATGCAGACACATTTCCTGTTGAAACTGATCTGGGGCGTTACAGAAGCTGAAGCCCATAAATCAAGTTAAAAGAATCCCATGTCATGTACCACCAGACGAAACATGACACCTTTCAGCTTGTTTTAAATATAAACTCAATAATAAACCCAATAATATATCTGAAAAAATGTCAACACATAATTTTTGTCTATCTTTGTTATAATGTCTACTATGCACTGGAAAAAATGGGCAATTAGTGTGTGTGTGTATACATTTTATATATATATATATATATATATATATATATATATATATATATATATATATATAACAGTGGTGTGAAAAAATTGTTGGCCCCCTTCCTGATTTTAAATTTTTTTTGCATGTTTTCACACTTTAATGTTTGAGATCATCAAAAAAGCTACACAAAGCCCCAAGCTACACATCATGTTGGATCTCAACATGATGTGTAGCTTTTGAGGATCTTTTAGTCTACTCCCCCCCCCCCCCCCCCCCCCCACATTTTAGAGTGGCCTTTTATTGTGGCCAGCCTAAGGCACACCTGTGCAATAATCATGCTGTCTAATCAGCATCTTGATATGCCACACCTGTGAGGTGGATGGATTATCTCGGCAAAGGAGAGGTGCTCACTAACACAGATTTAGACAAATTTGTGAACAATATTTGAGAGAAATAGGCCTTTTGTGTACATAGAAAAAGTCTTAGATCTTTGAGTTCAGCTCATGAAAAATGGGGGCAAAAACAAAAGTGTTGCATTTATAATTTTGTTCAGTGTATACATATATATATATGTGTGTGTATGTTAGTGTGTACACATGTCTATATATCTATATTTCTATGCATACGCAATGTTATAATGCAATACAATCATTTTCTACAAGTACTAAAATATTTGTTATATAGAGAGAATATATAGGTGTGTTTTACCATGCAGCTGGAGTAGCCGATGCCGGCGAGGCGAGGTGAGATGTGTTTCCAGACCCCGATGCTGCCCTGACGGATGCTCTGCCCAGCAGCCAGCTCCATGAAGAACAGAGGAACCCCGATAATGAGCAACAGCATCACGTACAGTAACATAAAGGCACCTGAAGACAGAGAGTGTGTGACTGCATTAACAAACATTCAATTTCACACACACATACAATGAACAATAGTACCCACCTCCTCCATTTTGGTGGCAGAGATAGGGGAACCTCCAGACATTGCCCAGGCCAACGCTAAAGCCCACCTGGGCGAGAACATACTGCAGCTTACTGTCCCACGCTGGCCTGTCGTCCTCTTGCCCATTAGCAGCACCCGCAGACGCTTCTTCATCTGCCGACATCAGAGCCACGTCTGATCGACTCTCAGCCAATACACTCCCATCCTCATCATTGGGCAACGGCGGCTTCTCCATCTAGAAGGGACACAACATCTGTCTATAATGTTGGAGAACATCAACAACATCTAGTCAGTGTTATTCATATACAATTATAGTATTTATTCATTAATATTTCAAATTGGATTTTATTTTTATATTTTCTGGTTTCATTTTAAATTGTTTTAGCAATGTTGCAATGTGATCATTTTTATTTTTATTTCTATTTAGCTTTCATTTTATTTCAGCTTAAGCAATTTTACTACCTTAACTTACTTATTTTAGCTACATTTAAATTTTTGTTAATTTTTTAATCTATTTTTGGTAGCACTTTATTTTACAGTCCAGTTCCTCATGTACATACTATGTACTTATTATAGTAATTACAATAACTAGGTACTAACACTAAACCAACCCCTAAACCTAACCCTACCCCATGTAGCTACCTTATATCACCAGTACTTTCCTAGGTAAGTACTCTGTAAGTACACTGTAAGTACATGTACTGTAAAATAAAGTGTAACCCTATTTTTATTTTATTTCAGCTTTATTTCTATTAATGAAATTGATTTTTAATAGTTTTAGTTACCAATAACAACACTGCTTCCAGTATTGCTTGTTTTAACCATCATGGATAAAATGGTGAAGCGAAACATTTTTATAATGGTCCTTTCAGGTTCTCAGCAATTGTATTGTCAACAGAAGGTCTAAAACAGTGACATACAAGAAAAAAGACTATGTGTTTAACATGAGTTAACATGATGTTCACAGTACATGAAGACACTTTGGACAAATACACCCGTTTCTCAGAAAACCACAGGGAACCACTAACCCTCTATTTCTCTTTAGCTATCTCTCCACTTTGCTGTATTTACTTCTCTCATTTCTCTTGGACTCTCTCTCTCTTCCCTGGAGAGAAGTGAAAGGATTCATTGTGTTTTTTATGTAAGTTGGAGTGAGTAAAGTCAAAAAGTCAAGGCCACCTTGCCATCTCCCTCTTTCCCTCCACTTTTCTTCTCACTTCAAGGTAAACAGAAGATTATGGTGTAGAATGTACAACACTAAGAGCAGAACACCAGACTGAAGAGAGTGTAGAAAGGCTAAATGAATTAGCTGCTTTATATTATGTATAGGTCCATGTACTTCTTTTATTCAACATAAAAATGTTACAGTAGGTAAAAGTTCAGAAAACTATTTTCTATTCATTGAAAAAAATCTCTTAATCTCTTATTTTATTCATATAAAATCAGTTATTTAATAATTTGTGTTTTACCTTTTGTTTTTCATATGTTCACTCCTTCTTTGTCACTAACCTGTACAGCACATCTAAATCTCTTTATCTTAGAAATAATCCAGACATTCTCCAGTGGAGATAAAGTGCTCAGCTGAACACAAGCGAATGACAAATATGGAAGTGTGTATTTCAAAATGGTGGCTTAAAGTCTTGTTAATTGTACAAATAATAAATGTTTGCATACAGATCGGGCCAAATATTTAAAAGTAAACAGACGGCAACCACAACTACAGCCCGCAAACACAATTCCAGAATCAGAGTCTCGCTGGTTCAAAACTAATTTTGACAAAAACTGTATTTCACATGAGATTTATCAACGTAAAGAGGCCCTCCTTGTGATTGTGAAACACACAACCAGCCCTGTACAAGAACTTTTAGGCCAGTTAATTACAGTTTATTTCCGACTGTTAGAAATCAAAAAGCTCTTTGAGCTGTAGCTTGTTTCCAAGCTTAGGCTCCAGACAGATGGAAACTTACTTAATGTTTGGAAATAAATTACAGTATGTGAAACACAAATACATATGACACTGTAATTAAACAGCTGTTTTTATGCAAAAACCATACAAAAAAAAAAAAAAAAGAAAAAAAAATTATTCTATATAATATAAAAAATGTGGAAAGATTTCAGACTGTAGCACCATACAAAAACAATTTAATTTATTATATAGCTATTTTTAATTTATATTCAAATATATTTTACTGAGAATGTTATAGTAACTAATTTAGTTGGTTAATTTAAAGTGAAAAGCACTTCAAGTACTGTACTATAAACTGTAAAATGTTCATGTAAGTGAGTGAAGTTATTCTACATCACAAGATCAGTATTTTGTGAGCAAGTAGTACTGGGGTACATACTGTAGGTCATCTGATAGAAAAAATATGTATAGTTTTTTTTTTCCTAAAATTTCTAAATCTCCCCTTTCTCACAATGTACATATATCTTGTTAATTATATGACACTATGTTCACTATGATACTATTTATTATGAAAAGAGCTATATAATACAAAGCATTTGGAAAATTAAAGTATTTTGTTTCCAGGATTGACGACATGCATATCTTGTAACAATTTTGTATCAATATCAGTGTTCTTGTTTTATTGTAAAAATAATGCCTATGTTGGTTATTGTATGTGTTTTTCTTGTATGATTAACAATGTTTTTCTTGTATGATTAACAATGAACAAACAGAAATTCAAAAAAAAAAAGAAAGAAAGAAAAAAGCATTATGAATTTATTTTTAATTGGAAAAAAATCTCTAATATTGGGTTAAATATATAAATATATTTTCCACATAATTTTTCAATAATTTTAAGTACAATGATAAATGACAGACTTGTCTTTATAATCTAATGCTTTTCAAAGTATAAATGGGTCTGTATGCATGAAAATACATGCATATAGTTGCCTTTATATTTCATGAAAGGGGATCATCATATTTGCAGGTATTAAAAGGATTTAAAAAGGTTGAACTGGGGCATGACATAAAGTCATGCGTCTGCATACAGTTTCACAGCTAAAGAGGCCACATGGGTAAACATTGACTTGAAAGAGTCAGGTCTAGCAGTATTTACCCACCATATGAAGAAGGGCCCAGCTTAGGGATCTTGTAGTAGTAGTATAGATTTTAATGCCATGTCAGCATCTGAGGCTTCATGGAAAAACTGAGTTACAAAAATACAAGGGTAGCATAAATACAATAAAAAAAATAAATAAATAAAATAAAAAGATGTTTTACATTTACACATAATAAAAAAAATCTAAACATTCTCTAGTAAAACCTCACTTAACAAGTCCCTAAGTGAGAATACTAAACAAAAAAAAAAAAAAAAAGTCTACTTGCATTAAAAGTGGGACAGTCCAATAAAATATGTTTAATGGAAAAGGGGGTCTTGCAAAACATACATAGAGCTGGGTCTTCCTCTGGGATCTAAGTGAGAGTGGAAAAGTACAGACGTCCAGATCCCTCTCTAGCAAAGACAGAGTGGGAGAGCGTGTGATAGAAGGAGAAAGAGGTGTGTTACTGCGTCAGAGCTGGAGCCGCTAGTCATTCGGAGTTGACTGACAGGCGGACTTTGTGAGGTGGAAAGTTTTCAAGGTGTCCGATGCCTTTATGATGATCTCGTGACAGGGGAAAAGTACACATCTCATCTCTCTCTTGTCTCCGTGCCCTTGCATGTCCATGTAGCTGTTTGGCACAACTACTCTGCCAAATTACACAATAAAGAAAGACAAAAAGCTAACTGAACCTAGCGGGAAAGTGAACAGATTTTCTTTGCCTCTTTGTTAATCCTCCGAGTGCCTTTTCTACGAGTGCCAGTGACCTTCCCACTCAACCAGTTATTTGATTGGATGTGCTATTTTTCTGTGCCAGTCTCATTTGATTTCATTTATGCCACTGTGCACGAGAACACATGACTATACATGTAGACCGTATGAACACAATGTCTAAACCACTGATTATTTAATTGAAATATTGAAATTGAAAGCCTCTCCTTTGCTCTCGTTGTCCATGTGGGTACCCACGCTGTTTATATTTGTCACCTTAAAAGAAGAAGTTTACTTGTGCTTCTTCACGTATTTAGAGATAAGAAACGCAATTTCATGTATTACACCAATTCCCTAACTACAAGTCAACAAAATATTTTTTCTGTCTGCAACAAAAGCTGGCTTGTTAATCTTTGTTTTTGAAATATTATTGAAAAAAATATTTATTTATTTGGTATTTATATGAAAATGTTTTTCTAAATTGTGAAGCACTTTGGGTCATATTCTGTTGCTTTTATTGTGCTATAGAAATACATTCTGACTTGAAGTTTAAATTAAAATGCCCAAGGTATATTTTTGGCTGAAATTTTCTGCAACATCACCAGCTTGGTGCAAATTTGGCAGCTGAAGGTATTTTAGGAACATACCATTCCATGAATATAATATATCCCACAACATTTACACTCATTGATTCAGCCTGTAAATAAACTGTAAATACTGATTAAATTAGACAGAATTGATCATAGAGTGAATTTAATGTATTAAAGACCAAAACCAGTGACTGAGTTAAAACTTTTATGCAAAGTCTCAACTGCAATTGGACACAGTTTGTTAGTTTCTTACTCGTTTGTTGGTGGAAACTGGTAAATAGAAATTATAAGGTAATGCATACAACTCTTATCCACACATGCACATATGTTAAGGAAACTCGTGAAAATTCAGTTTAAAAGTTCTCGTTTGCAACTTACAAGAAAACTTGCAGCAGTTCTTTGACTCTTACCTTGCAGCCCGTTTCAGGGGGAGTTGCTCTGTAGTAGTTTTTTGTTTAAACCGCTAATCTTCGACTGGCAGCCTCTGTGTTATCGATTCAGCTAATAATCCAGTCGTTCAGACCCACTGCAGTATTTTTATCCCGCTCTTCGAGTGGCTGGAGATCGCCACGTTGGAGGGCTCGGCTCCGAATGTACAACTTTGGTAAAAGGCAAATGTAACGCCAGACCCTGAAGTTGTGTCGGGTGCTCTGTCATTGGAGAACAACTCATGAGCTTTTTTACCTATGTTGTAACGTGCCCTCCCCCTTCTTGACAGCTCTTTGTGTCACATTACAGAACACGCGGAGCTCCCCTTTTGGGGTCTGCACTCTTCCCTTTAATATCAAAATACCTACAAATATAACAAAATACAAATCCTCTACTTACAAAATATTTATTATTAGTGTATAAAGTCCCTTAAACTGATATTATATTACGTAGAGAGCTGCTGTGGATAGTAAAATGAGTTATGCATGGGAATGCATGACCGCAAGCTCCACCTCGAGCCACGCCTCTTGTTTATATTTTAAATAAGCACATTGTTCTTCATGTGCCTTGAGAGCCTATAGAAAGGCTGTGGGTACGTATATACTACATCTGCTACAAGAGCAGAAGTGAAGTAGCTAGTTCTTGTAAGAAGAGGCACGTTTACAGAAGTTACATAACATCACTCATTCTTGCCAAGAAGGCCCATTGCATTTTTTAACACACGAGGGCGCCATTGCCTTACCCGAGGCTTTCTAAAATCTGAGCATCATCAGTGTTATTATTGCTATCATGGTTCTTTACTGAAAGGCCTTGAGTTATACGGATATGTGCATTATTCTGTATTATTTTGGGACGGGGGATAGGGTTTACATCATGTAGGCTGGGATGAAACTGTGAAAGGCTGACAGTTCAGAGTTTTAAACTGAACCCAGTGAGTCGAATCTTTTGAATCTTTCACTGACTCGTTCAGTTTTTCTGCATTCAGCTGACTTGCGTTCATTCGCGTGTGACATCTGGAGACCAGAAACAAGCTCATTAGAGGAGACTTAGTTTGGAAAATTAGTTAAAAACTTAGTTAAGTTGTATGCAGTGTCATTATGTTGTTTCTTGTACTTTTTTGTTTAACAAAAGTTAGGGAATCTTTGCTTTCTAATTGGTATGAGGAGAGGACGACGTCGCAAACAAAGATGCAGGTTTGCAGTGTTGTGAAAAATAGAGCAGAGACAAATGGACAAAAATTGTAGTTAGTAACGTAATCCATTACATTAGGCTACACATGTTTGGTAATATAATCAGACTACTTTTTAATTTATTTTAGATTACTTTTGATCTAACTTGTTTTTCACATTGATTTAAATATGATAATCTTGTACCATATTGATGTAAAAATACAAAGAGTATAACAAATATATTCCATTTTTTGTAATTAACAGCATGAAGTGCATTAAACATTACATTACATCAAGGTTTCCCAAATTGGGGTTCGTTAATGAACTCCAGGGGGGTTTTGAGTTTAATGAAAAGCTAATAATTAAATCATAAAAAAGTAAAATTACAATATGTCATAAAAATAACATCAATCAAAATACAACACTCACTAAAAAATGAAATATTTAATTTGTTTTCCTGCAGCATGTGACCATTAATCTACCAGAGAACCGTGAACATGCAAATATGATACTTAATTATTCAAATATTTATTTTTAAATCTCAGGGGTACTTCAAGTAAATATATTAGGTGAAAGATGTTCAGATGTCTACGTTAATAAGAAATAACGTGAATTTGTGCATTTTAATGTATTTGAAAGACAAAAGCCTTCCAAAGCTATAGTAATGCATAGTTAAATAACCCACTGTGTGATAAGTTAAATAAATGTTCATCAGTAGTTGATGCAGTGTTGAAACACTTGTTAAACCTGAAATGATTTTCATAAATACAGTGGTCAAATGCTGTGTATGTCCCTGTGTATATGAGTGTATCTAAGCAGTAGGCTATTTCAGAAAGGAAATTTTAAAAGATGAAAAAGAGGAATTAGGAAGAATCAATGCATTATGAATAATTTATTGATATTGTGTGAATAATATGTAATCATGCAATCAACAAAAAATTAACTGTAGTCTGATTACGAGTATTTTAATCTAATTACAAGTACTTAATTTTTGGAATCTGATTATGTAATCCAGATTACATGTAATCAGTTACTACCCAGCTCTGAAAATGGAATTGATGAAAGACTGTAAATTTGACAGTCTAAATGTATGAAATTGTCATCTATTTATTCCCTGATAAAACAAAAGCCATAGAGTGTGACATCACATCCTGTTTGGCATCCTAATAAATTTTGCATATTTCTGCTGTAGGTGGAGATAAGTGTGCCTTTTTGAGTGAATCAGTGAATCCTTTACTCAACTTATTTGCTAAATACAAAGAAGTTGTTCACGAACTAAACAAGTCTTTTTCATTTTTAACTTCATTCATAGCGGCGCATTTACAAATCTAATTATAGACTCCAGACTGTGTGTTTAATTAATCGTCACTTTAAAGATTCAAAATGCAGATTCATATGTTCAGTGTACCACTGTGAATGAGAGGAAAGGAAATGCAGGTACAAAAAGTGTCATGTGAAACTTGATTCACAGTTCATGGTAGGATGAACAGCATTTGTGCTCTACTTGGCAAGGCGTCTGAAGCAATAGATAGAATTCATATCAAAATGACACAATCACTGCAAGTGAGAGGTTATGTAAGTGTGGGAGTGTATATTATTTACTTTGTGTGTTTTGAGAAATTCTTCTGCACTTCTAATAATAGTTGTCCTTATTTTGAACAGAAATAATCAATAGATAGTTTTGCAACAAATGAGCACACTACAGAGTTTCATAAGAATAACAAATATTTCATAACAATGAGATATGATTGTTTAAAAATGCAAAACAACAACAATACATTACAAATACAATCTATGCATCAAAAACTTTGCAGTAAAATAATATCACTCTAAATGTATTGGGTGCTGACAGCAAACACCACATAAATTGACCTAGACTCACAAAAGTACTTCAAATAGCTTAAACACTGAGGTAACAGCATTTCTTTACACCTGTGAGTGACAGGAACAGTAGAAGAGAAAAAATAAATAAAGAAAGAGGGAGGGTATGAGAAGAATGAGAGATCTAGACAAACAAGCTTAGCCTGAAAACACTGCACTGAAGCAGTGACCGATGCACTGCCGAAGACTTTGTGGCTCTGTGAGTATTTAATTTATGTGTCTTTATGTGTGAATACTTATGTTTATGTGGTGTTTTACACATTACTTTTAATATTTCGCCATTCTATAATCTAGTTGGGGCTCCTCAAAGTTTCTTATAAAAATCTTATCTCTGTGAAGATCTGTTGTGTTTATTGTCTCTCAGAGGAATGTAAGAAGAATGCAGTCATCAGAATGTATTAACACACTTCCACCCAGGTTTCTATGCTCTTCATATGGAGTCCAGGCTTTCTTCAAGTTAAACAGATCAACTTGTTTTTCTTGTTCTTGCATTTCTCTATTAGGTGTAAACAGAAGATGTGACAGAAGGAGGTGCACACACCTAACACACGGTAAGACTCTTAAACCAGCCATTTAAATCTTTATAATAATGTCATGGAAATTGACACTTTTTATTAATACTAGCAATTTAGGAAACTGGTGAATTATGATTTTATAGTCACATGCAGATGCTAGTTGTGATACACATTGGTAACGAATGCTTTCCCCTGAAGGATTGGAATGTATTCACTCATCTATAGCAATGTTCAATGCGTTGTAATCTCATATCTAAGAGCTATATTTTGTACTTTGTCTTTGTTATTCTTTGGCAATACAATGACATGACGGTGTGAATTCAAACGAGTCATTGAATAGATCACTGCTAAAAATAGCAGCTGTTTTAGAAATCCTGGGCATAGATGCTGCCACTCTTCCTAAACAGCACAAGAGTGTTTAGTCAATGCAGTGATTTTGACGTGGTGATTGTGTTGGGTTCTTGGAAATTTCTACTTGCAGTTTTTAGGAATATAGTCAGGATACAAAAATCTGAGACCACATTGAAAACCAGGGATTCAAAATCTATAAAAACTATTAGGATTTTGAAACATTGTAAACATTCAATTAAGAGTTATTATGATATAAAATGGAGAACAAATGTTTTAGATTCTGCACTATTTCTAGGTCACTAATCAAGTAAGTACAGTTGTAACATTGATCAGGTCTTTTTGACTATACCTTTTTGTATAGACAGTAAGATGTTCTTCCACTGAAGCATAAGATGCTCTATGGATCATCTCCGATCATGCTGGAGAACATGATCATTCATTTTTGCACAAACTTGTTATGCAGTCTAGTTTGTATGGCTGTAGAATTTTATTTATTTATTTATTTAAAACTGAAAATTTCAAAAGAGAAATATGTTTTCTCATTCAAGTGGTCTCAGACATTTAAATCCAGCTGTAAAAGTTGAGTAAATTTTTAATTATTATTGTTTTTGGGGACTTTTTTTACTGTTTGCCAAGGAAAAGATATTTTTTTACTACTACATTACTCATAAAACTAAACATGAATTTTCATCCTGAAAATAAATATTCAGAGACACAAGCTCATTGATCATAAAGATCTGGCAAACGTTTATTGGTTTCTGCTAGACAGAGGCCATAGCTGTGACTGAGATAATGTGGAGTAATGTATTGGTTATGTATGGAATGTCAACCTTCTTTATCCCAGAGTCTTAAACAACGAAGGAGTGAAACTCTCAAACAATCCTGCCAAGACCAGATTTACAAAAAAAGCCATTCATTGAGTTTGTTTGGCAAAAAAGAAAAAAATCTGAACAGGCGTGTCTTAATTATAGGGAGTTGTGGCAGCCCAAGACCTAAAGCTTATTTTATTAAACCATTAAACCATATAAAGAGATTCTCTCAGGCTCCTTGGCATAGTCGTCTCACTTTTTTGTCTACCTGCCAGCTAAGTTGAATGAAGTTCTGTCTTCAGTTTCTGATGTTTTCTCCCCAATAGTCCACTACGCAATAATCGTCTTTAATAATTGGGTTGTGATAGCATAATGCTGTTTAACTGAAAGTTTAGTCCCACATAAAATGGTGACCAAGGAACTGTAAATATAATTTAAGTAGATTTAAAATTTCATACATTATTTACTCTCTTAAATGCAAGTTTTTTCATGAAACTCTAGATGTCGCAGGGTGATGGGTCATTAACGCAAACTGCATGATGATATTCAAACTGCTGATATTCACAGCGTTAAACTATTTGGCATAAGCTGATTGGTGCACGTTGCTTACGCAGCCAATAAGCTTACTGCTTTACATTTAAATGGCTGGTTAGCATCCACTTGAGCATTTTGCAGCATGCCTTCAGAGTTCCTCTGAAACCCTCCACCTTCCCCAGCTCCACCTGTATAGATCTGCTATGGGTTATTTTATGTGCTATTTGTGCAGCAGCAGCAGTATGTCTTAAATACTCACAGCACTGTATCGCCGTATGCACTGGCAGTAGCAAGTTCCTGTAATTGCTTGCAGCAACAATATTTTACAAATACAGCAATAACCAACAGCAGCAGCAATTCAGCAACAGCTGCGTAGCAGATCTGTTCCGCCAAAACCAAATGCATTAACACTGTCATATCCATTACCATGCTAAAATCTTCCAGGAGTTCTCATGATAGAAATGCATTTAAAAGTAACATTCCTGTCCTTTTCATGGTTTTGTTGTTATTGTGACTCGTCAGTGTACAGTTGAACCAAACCAGACCTGACATTGACTGTGTGTGTGCAGGTGACCAGGTAAACCAGGTAAAGCTGTCAATTGACAGGAATTTTTATCACTGTCTATGTAACGTCCTTTGTTTTTTGTCTTTTTAATTTTTATTATTTCGCTCTCAAAGATGGCTGCTCCCCCAATTATCCCCAGGAGACAGTCTAAGTCTACAAATGACACAGCTGCTAACTCACGTCCCATAGGTTTAAATGCATGTGTGTATATGTCTATTTTCTGTGGGTCTCATTTATTAAAAATATACGTAATGACAATACATGTTTTTGACCATATATGTATATATGTGTGTGTATGATTTTTTTCATTTATATATAAATACTATATTCATTCATTGTTCTATATTTGTTATCTTAGTAAATGGAGGAGACAGAGTGAAAACAGATACACATCTGATGCATGCACAGAGAGAAGTTGTAAGTATAACTGTAATGAAGGGTCAGTGACGTTGAGATCCATGTGCAGCTTTTATTTATACAAAGAAGAGGTCAGACAGGCAAAGTTCAAACAACAGTATCAAGAGCAACGTAGGCAAGGCAGATTCATAAACAGTGTCAATGCAAAAGGTCGAGGCAGGCGGCAGACAGAGAGTAAATCTAAAAGGCAGGCAGGGTCAATAAGGCAGGCAGCAAATGGTCAGATGAGAATCAATAGTCCAGGTATTCGACAGACAGACCCACCCACCCACACCCACACCCCCACACCCACACACCCACACACACACCCACACCCACCTCCCCACACACACACACACACACACACACACACACACACACACACAGGGGAAACCGCTCAGAAATGTCAGCAATAGCAAAAGAAGACTTCGCAACGAGGGTATGGAAGGCACTGGCTAAATAGTCTGAATGATAACTAACACCTGTGCAGGTGACCAGTCTCAGGTATGGGGTCATGGGAAATGGAGTCCGAAAGAACCAGTTAGTACTCCGGTGATGGTTCCCTCTGGTAGCGATCGGAGGGAGCCACAGAGGCTAGATTTGTGACAATAACTGTTTAATAGGACACTGCCTGTTGTATAGAATACAGACCTGAAAAATTAAAATTTAGTTTTGTAACGGAGGAGACCAGGGCTAGTTGTCACACTTGTTACACCTGTGAATATTTCTGAGGATTATTTATTCATTTAAAAAGATATTAAAAATAGGGTGTATACACACACCCTAAAGTATTTTGCAATTATTTTCAACATTATTGCTCAGAAAAAAAAGTACAGTTCATTGAATGCACCTTCATTATGACAACAGGCCCTGCTCTTAGGGTATATGGGGTAAGTTATCACATTGAAACCTGCCATTAAACATCCTATACAATATATAACAAAACAACAAATATAGAAAAAGATTAAGCAATTCACAAAAAATTTAAATAAAACATTAAAAATATGAAATGATTGTTTTGATGTACAAAAATAATATTTAAGATTTGTGTAATTGGACTTAAAACCTTACAGTTTCCTCCATTTTTCTATCCCCCTCTCATAGGAGTTGGTGAATCATTGTTTTGCTGATGTGGAGCGTTTCATGGCCCGTCTGCAGGAGACAGCAGAGGCTAAAAACATTATAAAGCAACAGAGCATTAAAAAGAAAAGCAAAAAGAATGAGAAGAAGAAAAGCAAGAAGAAGAAAGAGCAAGATGGTGAGAGGGATGCCCCCGATATCCTCCATAATTCACAAGTCTATCCGAGACCTTCAGAAACATAATAAATTATAAATCTTAAACATCTATGTTTGTAGATGGCCCTCTCACACAAACAGTGATGCCACCATCAGAACAAGAGTTTGTTGATATTTTTCAGAAGATTAAATATTCTCTCTGTCTACTGGTAAGGTGATAAATTCAACAAATCTTACTAAATCGCTTTTTTCCACCTTTTATCTCCAGTTTTTTTTTTTTTTTTTTTTAAAGTTTTGTTTGGTTGCTTGGGTAGTAGAGCAGAAATGACAGCTTTAAGAACTCTATAAAACTGCTATGCTTGATCAGTGTGTGTGTTTGTGTTGTAGGATCGGCTGAAGACGAAAATCTCAGAGCCAACCTCAGAAGAACTCTTGCACCATGTCTTCATCCCTTTGCACTTGGTAAGAGTATTACAGACACACAAAGCAGACATATAGAGAAACACCCAAACACTAACATTCACATGCCTAATTCAAAATCTGTTTGACATAGAATTGGCAAAATAGGAGTAAGGTCTTCTAACTTCAATTTAGAAGAGAACAGACATTACGTTTTTCCACAAAATAAGGAAAGAATTTGTAATTGCCATATGGTATATGGTTTGTTGTATGTTCACCAGATGGTAAAGACCACAGGTGGTCCTCAGTTGGCAGCAACGGTCTCCAGCCCTGCTATGACCAGTGGAGCAATTTCTCTACTACAGCAGAACCTTACTGAACAAGAGAAACCACTGTGGAATTCACTCGGGCCAAACTGGACCCTGCCATAGTCAGTAACAAAACTGTAGAATTTAAATTTGAAGTGTTTACTTTTGAATATTAGAATATATGACCAAATAGATACCTGCCTTGAGTTTGAACCTCGCTTATAAATGGATAGATCACCCAAAAATGCACATTCTGTCATTACTTACTAACCCTAACATTGATACAAACCTGTATAACAACCCCTACATAAAAAAAAAAACAAAATATATAATTTAACTTACAATCTGCAAAGGAGTGGAAAAATATGTTCAAATACTCAATTTAATGTCAAATAACTTTACATAAACATAAGTTATAACCAAATAAGCTTTTTTGACAAAATATGTATTTTCTGTTTCTGTCATAAGCCATAATTCTAACCTTGAAATCAGGATTAGGCATAAAGTAGTGTCTTCATAATCATTCATACATGTGAAAATTGGCTGAGAATTGAACAAATAGTTGTAACGTGGCTCAGAGAAAGATAGGAATCATATCTTTGTGGCTGGTTATTATTGGAAAAGACTTATTCACCTTACAAAAAAGCTATCGAAAGCAAAATGCTATGAAAAGCTCATCATATTGTTTGAGAAAGTGTGACATGCTAGAGCAAAAGAGGCACTATTTTTGGAATCAGCACCCCAAAATGAGTAAGAAACAAATATTGGATTGCATTCAGCAAATATGATGCAGGATGGTGTAGTATTATATTTAATGGAGAATGGAGTGTTTGAGTATTAAAAAGGAAGGAAAAGCACATTATAAAAAGTGTAAATTCTCTATTAAGGGCTCTATTTTGCAAAGGAAAGGCTTTAAATAATGAAGACTGATTAGTTAACTCCAGTGTGTGTTTGTCAGCTCTCAACTCAGCGAGACTGTGCCTCAATACACACCTGTCTTTCTGGATGGTTGGCAGCCGATGGCCATAGACGCATATGGACAGCCCATCGAGGACCCCATAGAGTCCCAACACAAACATGAAGCCCTCATGCAGACTCAACATGTATGAAACCTCACACTCGCTAAAATAAACAGCCACAATACAAACCACCTTCAATTCTTTCCTTTCTCTTTCCACAGGTCATTGATCAGGCACGTCTATCTGTATACCAGGAACATGATGGGTTAGTATTGACCTGTCAACTGTGTCTTTGTGATGCCACTTTGTTTCATTGTGTGTGTGATTTTGGTTTAGGATGGAAGACTCCCTGCCTCCTCATGAAGAAAGGCTGTACCGTTGCAGTTATGACTTTGTGGCACGAAACAGTAGTGAACTTTCGGTATTACATGGAGAAACTCTGGAGGTACCTTGCATAGACTCCTTTTCCATTTTGATTTATATTTTGTGCTTATTTTAATTTACATATACACTACTATTCAAAAGTTTGGGGTTAGTAAGGCTTTTCTTGAATGTTTCTTGAGCAGCAAATCAGCATATCATAATGATTTCTGAAGGATCATGTGACACTGAAGACTGGAGTAATGATGCTGAAAATTCAGCTTTGCATCACAGGAATAAATTACATTTTAAAATGTCATTTTAAATTGTAATAATATTACACAGTATTAAATAATTATAAAAAAAAATATTATTGTAATATGAAATATTTAAAATATGTATTATTATATCCTCTTATCCTCTCTGTCTTAGGTGTTAGAGTCATCAAAGCGATGGTGGAAATGTAAGAATGAATACGGCCAAATTGGTTTTGTTCCATATAATATCCTCGAGCCAATCAATCACGCAGAAGTTGACTCTTCCAACGTAGTAATGCGCAACCAGTCCATGGTAAAGGCATCATGCACTCACATATGTAATAAGCAACAAACCCACATGCTAAGTCACAAACTAATTCCTATCATATTTTCATAGAAAGCTCCTATTCCTCCCCCGGGAGGAGGCAGGGTCTCCTGTGTTCTACCCAGTTCCACAGGCAAAAATTCATTCCACCCTGATCCACGGCCCAACAGTATGCCACCAATTGGAGATGATGGAGATAAAGGTAATGTTTCTTGCTACATTATTTGTAAATTAGTGACTTCTGACTATTTAACAAATGCCTTGTATTCAAAGTATGATTACAAGTACTTCTGGAGTAAAAGTTAAATACCTTGAGGTTATGGAGGAGGGTGAAGTCATTATTTATCAGTATTGTATGCAAACAAATGAATGACTTAGTGTCATTCTGAAAATGATTTTGCATTTCATTCATAAACATGTGAGTGATTTTTCTCCACTATTAGTATTTGGCTCTTGGGAATACTTGATTTTGGTAATATGTGACATTATGCAGTCAAATATGTTGCATTATATCAGCTAAATTGTATGTTTGACCATTACTTGGCAAAAGTCTTTAACACTATGCCAGTTTCATTTTGGGGTTTCTTTTTTCTTCAGATAATTAAATCTTAATTAAATTCAAATCATATTATGTAAAATATTAATAAGAATATATATATATATATATATATATATATATATATATATATATATATATATATATATATATATATATATATATAATTTATTTATTTATTATATAGTAAATAATAAATATTGATTTAAATAATATTTGTTATTTATATGTATAGATATATTATTTTGGGTAAATAGTTGTTGAATAAGCTGGATAATGTAGAGTCATCTGATCAGTAAACTAGATTTTATTATTACATTTTTTTATTTTTCATTCAAAGAAATTTTAATAAGTTTTTGTCATTTTATCAGTTTTAGTTTTTCGATTATTTATATATACATTAGCTTTAATTCATTGTTATTTCTGTTTTAGTACTTCGATTTAAACATACTTATTGTAGTTAGCTGCCAGGGCAACAGTTTATGTTTTTCAATTAATATATAAGTTTTAATTTATTATAGCTATTTTTAATAGTTTTAGTTTTAGTGAAAAATAACTGAATGATATGAGACCTCTGTGGGATCTTTATCATATCAGAGGATGTCAGAAATGTCCACTTTAGTAAAAATATATATTTTATTTCTTTTTTACTGTAATATTTGTATGTGTTAACAGTATTTTTGATGAATGATGAGCTCTTGCAACGATTGGCGAATAGTAAATCAGCATCAATACGGCCAGTGGTAATTAACAAAGCAAATGAGACAACAGCACCGCTGGACTATCACTCCCCTCCAGCTGAGGTTCAGGGGTGGCTCAGGGCCAAAGGCTTCAACGATTAGTGAGTAAAATATCACATGGACATGACAATCTGGAGCTGATGTAAGACCTTTGCTCATGTTGTAATGTCTATATCTGTCTCAGCACTGTACAGGGTCTGGGTGTCCTAACGGGAGCTCAGCTCTTCTCTCTGAATAAGGAGGAGCTGCGTGCTGTTTGTCCAGAAGAGGGAACCAGAGTCTACAGCCAGATCATGGTGCAGAAAGCACTGCTGGAGGTAAATCACTCGTTCCCAGACACATTCTCATAAAATACCTCTCATATCTTCTCATTTTCCCTCTGGCAGTTTCAGTTGTCAGAGCTCAATTAATAGAAAAAGGCTCTTCTGTCAGTCAGCTTCAGCTGGGGATAATAACTGTGAGTTTTTATGGTGAGGTCTGAGTCCACATTAAAAATGTAATGTGAATTTTTTTTTAAAAAGTTTTCTCTCTCGCGCTCTTTAATTTAAGATTTGAAATAAACAGTTTTAGGATTTAAAAAAAAAAATTAAATATAAAAAAAACATTATGAGTTAAAATGAAGAACATTTCATTTGAACTTCTATCAATAGAAGCATTGTCACTAACCGTATAGAAGTCATGTGTCAGAACATTTCAAAGTTGATTTGTCTCAGTGAATGTTTAAGGTGACTGAACAAACAGAAAGGAAATCAGCAGAAATAATTGATGATTCTCATCGCTCTGTTTCAGGATAAGCGAAAGGCCACTGAGTTGGAGGCCATAATGAAGAAACAGAAGATGAAAGTTGATCTGAAAGCAGAGGGGGGAGAATTTTAATGGATATCACTTTCACTCACACATTCAGACAAGCATTTATGCTAAGACTTAACAAACAGGTGTGGCATGAATTAAGATCTTTTTAACCATAATGATCTTTGTTGGTTTTTATGTCATTGACAATAGATATGTATTTCATCATTACCACTCGTCATATAGAAATCAAACCTGTATATTCCTTTATGTATTGTATTTTAACTATAAATAAAATTAATTAAAAATACTGACCATATTCATATTCTAATGGTATTCATATTTTATTAATCATATTCATTTTTTCTTAAATGTACAGTTTATAACCAGCACATACTAGGTACTGTATCCCATAATGCAACTGCACACAACTTGACCTTTCCTTTGTTAGTTTGATGAACTGAAAGTGATTTTATCATCTACTTTTTAATTTATTGCTTGATTACACTACAAGTTCAGGGCATTTTCACAAAAAAAGGAAAAAATTTAAATGATGTGACTTGATGAAATAAATTGAAAATGTAGTATGGTCATGTGGCACATGTAGCAGCATACCACACTGTAAAAATGAAAAGTTTGAAAACAAAAAAGAAAAAAACCTGTCCCCTTAGGAAGTCAAAGCAAAAAGAGATACACTTCTAAGTAGGCAGACATTATTTTTATACAAAAAAAAGAATGTGTATTTCTACAGGGTTTTTAAACTTTTCAGTATCAACAAAAGTTAGATTACAGGTTTTTACACTTTTTAAAATTCTGTTTTTTACAAAAACAATAAAGGGCTCCTGAACGAATCTGAATGAATCTTTCTGGTGAACGGATTCAAAAGAATCGAAACACTGGTATGAATCAAAATCCCTACCACCGAAGACAGAAAGCAGTTAGTTAGCAGTACAGCTCGGTGTCGCCATCGATAACCACGCTCAGTGGTTTGTTTCGGCGTCTCTTTTTAGAAGAGCTGAGCTCTCCATCATATGTTAATATCGCGTTTAGATCCGTGTATCACTCAGGTATCCATCTGCTTAGACTCCCAAATCTGTAACAATCAGCGAAATGCTTGAAAGGACTGAAAGACAGGAACGACACGGACACTTTTAATAAATGAAGGCAACGAGAACCCACCTTACCTTTTTTTTAAGAAAGTAAAACCACAATCGTCACTGTAAATTATCTATTTAGTCATTTTACTTTATTAAAAAAAAAGTAAATGTTTTCGACGCTTTCACAAGTCACCCCAAAAACGATGTTTTCTGCACGCGAGAATCGGTGCCATCGCTTTCAGGCCAACATCTTCAATAAAAGTAAATGTCAAAACTGCTTCAAAACCGTGGATTCACACAAACTCAGCGAGGCAGATCTGTTTCAGGTGAGGATATCATTTCTGAACTTTTTAGTTTTTTAAGTGACATTAACTTTTATTTTATTTGATTAATTTTAAAACATAAAGAGTAGAGTAGATATCTTTCTCTGTTACAGACTAAGCCTGTTCAGGTGGGCTGGCTCCTCCTGGCCCCTGAGGACACTGACTTCAGCAGCTCTGGCCTCAGGAAACGGGTGATGACACTGGCACTGAGATTCTTTCCATCAGATACAGACCATTGATATCTAACTATGTTTTAACTGTAGTCTTGATCTTTCTTTGCTATCTCTGTTATAGAAATGGCAGAGGAGATATTTTGTGCTTTATGAGCATGGGCTTCTACGATACTCTCTGGATGAGATGGTGAGGTTTTACCCTTTTTTCATGCAGTTTCCTAACCTTTTTTGTCTTATGTACCTGACTATCCCAAGCTTAAGTATCCCCATCACAGACTTCAGACCAGAAATGTTTATTTGACTCATTTTATACTGAATGTCATTTAGCATTGTCATTAATAGAGTGCTGTATTAATGATGTGTTTCTGAAGGCTAACTTCCAAGCTGGCCTTCAGTAATACGTCTTCAAATTGGTTTCATTGACAAACACCCAATAGGATTTTCCATTGACTTTTGGATTATAGTTTCTCTGTGCAATGACTGACCGACTGTTTTCATCTAGCCAGGTACATTGCCCCAAGGAAGTGTAAATATGAGCCAGTGCTGTGAGGTTCTTGATGCTTCATCTCAAACTGGCTTCCAGAACTGTCTGAGGTTGTGCTTCACTGACAGAGACTACTACATCCGAACAGAGAGCACAGACAGCTTCAGCATCACTAGGTAATACGCTCAAAGGCCTGTGGTGTGAACTTGACCACGTTACAGCTACTTTGTCATTAGTTGTTTATCCCAGTTGATATGCATTATAGTATACAGTCATATGTTGTGATGTAATGGATCAAAAGAGGTGAAGTCAAGTTGATACATTTCTTGTTTTTTTGTGACAAGTGGCAAAATCTCAGCTCTGTTCACTAGTTCAGCTGAAATCTTCTCTTTCTCTCTGTCTTCAGTCTCATCCCTCTGTTTCTACTTAAGTCACTAAATCTCAGCAAGGTTGATCTAATCCCTTAAGAGTGTAATAAAAGGTGTCAAGGAGTCTCAGATTAGTGTGTATGTGTGTGTGTTTCTGTCTGTGTTGAGAACACCAGCTTTAGAACTTGTTCAGGGTTGATCTTTTATTGCTTATATTCTGTTTCCTTGCAACTGGAGGTTTTTAGTCTAGAAGAGTGATGTCCAGAAAACAGAAGTAAGAAAAATCTGAATGCTTGTTTGGGTTTGCATATGCATATGGTTTCCAGCCTAGGCCATTTTTGGGGTATGCCGTGTGTATGAATTTAAGGTTGTTTGTTTTATTTAGGTGGCAAGAAAATCTGATTGTTTACCCCAAAGCTGCTAAATCAAATCAGAAGAAGAAAGGGAAGGATCCAGTCCACCCACCGCAAGTGAGTCTCGTTCATATTTAATGGGATTTCATACAATCAAGTTCTGTGAGAGGCAATGCCAGTATCCTATCTAATGTCTTTGCGGCTTATTTCCTTTGGTAGAATATGAATAAATGGAACATTTAATGTAGTATCTCTAGTAAAAAAGTAATATATTTAAAATACATTATTTCATACTTAATTTAGTTCAAATCTATTAACGTAGTTATTGACATACCGATCGAGACTTACTGATAAAAAAAATTATAATTAAACTTTATTTAGAGTACTTGTGCACAATGCACATTTCTTAATATTAAGCCTAAACGTGTTTTAATGTCACTATTGATGAGGATTGTATGATCTTTAAATAATATCAGTCTATAAATGCAAGATATTTAAAGTGTACCTGAAGTATACTTGCCATATTTCCACTTTAGCACAATCACATATACTTTAGTATATCTTTAGTTGGACTTCAGCACTACTTCCACACAATTAAAGTGCATTGAGCACAAAAGTTGTTCCAATTTAACAGACTTTAAGTATACCAGTTTAAGTATATTAAAAGTACAATTGCATGGTATTTTTTATTAAGTACATAAATATGTCAATCTATTTGTAGTATACGTAGTATGAAATAAATGTATTTCAAAAACATTTGAGTATATTTATTTTTCTCTAGGAATTCCTGTGGATTTTCTTTTTTTCCTCAATGTTTTATACCAGAATTATATTTTAGCGCCGTTTTAGAATCAACAGGTTTGTCTAATTTTCAGTTTGGCGCATTTTTGTCTTCTGCTTGGTCAGTATTTCATTTGTGATCTACAAGGTTTAGATCACAATATCTCAGATCACACTTAGAATACCATATGATACCAAGATACATTTCTATTATCTAATTGATTTATCAATTACACACACACACACACACACACTCACTCACACATATATATATATATAATATGAATTATTTGTTACAGATTAGTGCACTTAAATAAGTGCAACAAGGGTAGTTAGTTTGTCATTTCGTCCTGAAGAGGTTTGTTTTTAGTCATAGTAATGTAGAAAGAATAATGCAGGTTTGGAGTACTGCTCCTTTAAATGCCCTCCTCCACCCCTATTCTTTACTTTAATTACATTTCTAAGTGCTGCGCCCATCTTTCTGTCCGGTTGATTTACTAATCCCTCTCTATCTCCCTTCTGCATGTTCTTTCTGCTGACAACAGAGCAAATTGATCTAGTGTGTGAAAGTGCCATTCCACTGTGCTGCAACAATTAACAGCATGTACATGAAATGCTGTGTTTCTTTATTTTATGTGTTTGTTTTGTGTATTTTGAAGCGTTAGTCTGAAGTTTAAAAGAATTAACTTAAGTGATCTGGACAGGATTATTGAGAACCCCCCCCCGGGGGGGAGGGTGAAGAGTTTGCAAAGTGGGAGCAGAGTGCAAAAGACGTGTGCTTGTTATCGGGCAGGTTGTATATAGAAAGAGAGAGGCTTTTCCTTTACCACCCGTGCCAATTGGATTTCGCTGGCCGAGCGCTTGTGTGCAGCCTGTCAATCTCTGATTTACTCACCTATATTCTCTGCCTCTCTCTTTCTCTCTCAGCAGACCGCAGAAAACCAATCCTCCAGCAGCAGCAGTAGTAGCAGTGGTGGTGCCGCTAAGAAAAGTAGCACTTCTGGAAATAGTTTCACCAGCAGCATTAAAAGACAAGGCAGCATCAGTTCCAGTAATAATAGCGGCGGTAAAGTGTCCATCAGTGACAATGCTGGCACTAGTAAAGGCAGTAGCAGAAGTGGCATCAGTAGTACTAAAGGGGCCACCAAAAATGACAGAAGAGGTAGCGTGGTGAGCACGGTGGAGGAGGTCTTGATGCTCTCCTCACAGAAGGAGCTGGAGGAGGAGTCACTCGGTGGAGTCGAGGTTCCTTCCAGCAGTGGTAATGCTTCATCACTCGATACCATGATTGGGTCCTCTCTCTCTTCATCACTCAGCCAGTCCTCGGGCTGCTCCGACACAGACGGTATGACCTCAGAGTGGCCTTTGTGTGTGGACTTGTGACTTTAACTGGATGTACTTGTTTATGGTTGTAGTGGTTACTGATTTGTCAGCTTAAGAAATTTAAGGTAGGTAGTAGCTAAAACTATTGTTAATTTTTCTAGTAAAGAATTGGGAATAGTTTGCATGAAAATTTAAATTCTGTTATCATTCTAAACCTGTAAAAAATTCTGAATAGTTTGCATAAAAATTTGAATTCTGTCATCATTCTAAACCTGTAAAACTTGTGATCAGTTCATTCTATTGAGTCATATTTTTAATTAATCTGTCCATCAGGTTTACAGAACCAGCTCAAATGATTATTTTATAAATTTGACATCTGATGGCTTCGGATTGAAGGACAACAAGAGCAGATTTCAATCTGTTTCATACCCAAAGCTTTTTTCATACAGATCTTTGGGCCACTTTTGTGATACTTTTATGGTCTTTTTAAAATGTAAAGGCTCCAATATTCATTCACTTGAGTTGCCATAGACCTTAGTCAGGGTAGCACCATATACAAATTTGGACAGTAATGAAAATAAGGTTGTGAGGGATTGAAGTGCAGTGTGTTCAAAGGATTGTACTGTTTAACAACATGCCAGTTGTTCAGCTGGCAAAACATTTTTTTAAAACAACTTTTTAAGCAAAAACTGAATTTTTCAGAATTGAGTTTCTAAACAATTTTGAAAGTTTTGAGTTGTAAAAATTCAGTATGGCATCTACTCTGACTAAGGTCTGTTCTTTAGAAGGTTTTGTTTCCATGGAAGAAAGTCATAAGAGGTAATGAGTAACGGTGATTATGACAGAACTTCATTTTTGTGTGAAGTTTCAAACTATGTTTATTTCTATGTTATTCTGCCCATTGTATTATTCCCAGGCATAAAAAATATATATTACTGCTTGAGTGGTTTTTTTTTTTTCCTGGTAAACTCCAACCCGTTTGGCTAAGAATGGGAAGTAAAGAGTTTACTTTGCCTTTATTTGCTCTCTCAGGTACTAAGAATCGATTGGGCACTGAAAGTGGCTATTCATCTCTGGAGAAGACAAGTCCTCGTGTTGTGGATGTGCAAGCACACACTGACTCCAGGTGTGACTGTGATTCTGTTTCTTCACCTACTTCACATTGTATGTTTCCTAACTCAATGTCCCTTAGCCCCTCCCCCTTCCCTCCACCAACCAATCACAATTCACAGGGGGCATGTGGGGGTGATCCTGAAGATGTGGTAGGTTTCTCTTTGGAGAAAAGTTTGGAGTCCAGTGGGGAGAGGCAATCACACACATCCATGATGACACACACACTCAGACCAAGAAGAAAAGTACACCAGCTGTTTGGAAATCGGCACAGGTAAGACAGGTCCATTTCGCTCCCGATTCCCTCATTACACCAATTGTACAGACTTGGTTTTTATGTATAATGTTTGTGGCTCTCTCTAGTGTTCATCATGTTATTGCCATTCCTTTGAAAGCATGTCAAAAGCACTCTTCTCTGCTTGTCTTTCAGGAGACTTCATCCCATCTCCATCAGTCAAATCAAACCAGGCTGCATTCCCATTTGCCATTTTAGTCCAAATATATTCATGCTGTGTTTGTCAAAGTTATGTCTTTAAATGCTTGGCAGAACTGCATTGATGCTCCTTAAACAAATGTCTGCAGTTTGTTCAAACAGTTTTGTAGATCATTTCAGTTTTAGGACTTCTGAGTATTTTCTGTGTATATCTCGACACTGATGAAACCAGAATAATGTGTGCATACTGAATTCCAAATGACCTGTATTGTTTTACACTCTGTCTCTGTCTTACTCTTTCCTGTCTCTGTTTTCTATATTTGCATTCAGAACCTTTGATTTTTTTGAGATTTTGTAGAGATAAAAGTTTAATCTAAAATTGATATCCACTGTCTTTTATATGTTTACATGCTTGTTTCTAGGAGATCTCAGGAAGCTGATCAACAGGAGGGTTCATTTCTGGATACTGAGCTTCCCCCCTCAGCATCCACTTCCTCTTCTACTGAACAAAATGACCATAAGACAACTGTCAGTACATCTCAAGATTCCTTCCCTAATGATATTCTTGATCACTCACAACATTTGATGTCATGTAGTCTCCGCTCCAAATCGCTGGAGCGCAGACCACTCGATTCCACACCCACAGTACGTACAACCAATGCAAATAAGAATGATTCTAATGTGTATTTTTTTTTTTATGGCTGCGAATTGATTATAAATTTAAATCCAATAAATTATGGGATGTGGCCACTAATTTATCAAATTAATCATAATTGATCATTCATATCACACATGTCATTGCTAACGCTCTTTTCCTCTCAGCCTGACCTCCTTAATTTCAAAAAGGGATGGATGTCTAGACTGGGAGAAGACGGAAAGGTGATTTTGAGATTTGAGTGCATGATGTCAGTCTACTTGTTCGTGATTTTTTTTACTGTGTGAAGTGGTCTGATGTTCTCTGTCTCTAGTGGCGGAAACACTGGTTTGTTCTTACTGACCAGACTTTGAGATTCTATCGTGACTCTGCAGCAGAAGAGGTAAAGTGATTTGTGTTGTTCAGTCTAAAAAGAATCATCATATAAATTGATTTGCCATTTTCATTTTCACTTTCTGTGTTTTGTGTCTTAGGCAGCTGATGAGGATGGTGAGATCAACTTGTCTACTTGTTACGATGTTACAGATTACCCTGTACAAAGGAACTATGGCTTTCAGATTCATGTGAGTGTATATTAGCAAAACTTTAAAGGGATAGTTCACCCGAAAATGAAAATTCTGTCATTAATTACTCACCCTCATGTCATTCTAAACCCTTAAGACCTTTGTTAATCTTCGGAACACAAATTAAGATATTTTTGATGAAATCCGGGAGCTTTCTGACCCTCCATAGACAGCAACACAACTGACACGTTCAAGGCCCAGAAAGGTAGTAAGGACATCGTTAAAATAGTCCATGTGACATCAGTGGTTCAACTGTAATGTCATAGAATTTGAGAATACATTTACAAAGAAAACAAAAATAATGGCTTCATTCAACAATTTCTTCTCTCCTGTGTCAGTCTTCCATGTGTGTTCACGAGAGTAACACGACACATGCATGTACATTCCTCTGCTTGTAAACAACACCGGCTGCTGCGTCAGCAGCACCACACGTATGCGTTGTGATACTCTCGTGAATGCACAGCAGAGACTGACACAAAAGAGAAGAATTGTTGAATAAAGTCTTTTTTTTTTTTTTTTTTTGTGCACAAAATGTATTCTTGTAGCTTGATAAAATTATGGTTGAACCACTGATGTCACATGGACTATTTTAACAATGTTCGTACTACCTTTCTGGTCCTTAAATGTGTCAGTTGTATTGCCGTCTGGAGGGTCAGAAAGCTCTCAGAATTCATCAGAAATATCTTAATTTGTGTTCCGACGATTACCTTAACGGTTTGGAACAACACGAGGGTGAGTAATTAATGACAGAATTTTCATTTTTGGGTGAATTATCCCTTTAAGCTTAAGTATTTGTTGCATTTACTTTATTTCATCACTTTTTTTCATACAGACAAAGGATGGAGTCTTCACACTCTGTGCAATGACTTATGGGATACGACGCAACTGGGTCCAGGCAGTAATGAAAAACATTAGTCCCACTGTTGCCCCTGATGTCACATGGTACAACACCAAAACTAGATGCCATTCCCAAAAATATATTTATCCACTACACACATTCCGTACATTAAAATCAATCCTAATACATTTCAGCATTACATGTTAGTGGGTTGACTATCACTCTGCCTTTTTTCTTTTTCCTCATGCTATGCAAGGAAAAATCCTCCTATAAAACCCAGGTTTGAATGTATATGAATGCATTTTTAATATAAATTAAGTGGATAGTAAAACACACACAACATCAGAGATATAATTTTAATAACTTAATTATAGCCACTTCTTTTCTTCCCTTAGTTCAATTCCTCAAAAGGTACCAATGACTAGTGCACATGCTCGTACAAGCTCCTGCCAATGCAATACAGTTCCGCAGGATTCAGAGCAAAGGAGTCGCATCCGTGAACGTCGTAGAGAGGGGCGTTACAAAACCTTTGATTGGGCAGAATTAAGTTGTAAACAGCACAAGGAGGAGTTGTCAGATGATCTGTCTGGAAGGCAATGGAACCATAACAATAAGCGCTCAGTGCCTCCTGCACCTGCATCATCCCCTGAAGAGCAGATCATACATTCGGCCTCTGAGGCATCACAGAATGAATATCTTCAGAAAAAAAGAATCTCACAGAGGCAAAACTTGAATATCATGTCAGCTGATATACCATCGAACTTATCACTTATGGCAGTGTCCAGTCGCACCTCCCCAGAATCAATCAGCTCAGACAGCTTAGAGGTTGATGCAGGAACAGTATATGTCCACTGTGACAGCCGTGGTGAACTACTGGAAGCTAAACCCAAAGAAGAAAAGCAGGTAACATAACAAGCAAATATGGTTGTGGTGTTCCATTGTCTACATACTTTATTCCCATGCACTGTATACCTTAAAATTTGTCATGGTTGTAAACAAAGTCTCACAATTCATTACAGGTTGATCGCTCCACATCTCCGTTGCCAGTCACCTTCTCTTCATCTTCAGCGCAGACAGAATGGCAGTGGGATGTGGAGCTTCAGAGCCTGCGTAGAGAATTGAAGGCTGAGCATGAGAGGAATCAGACTCAAGAAAGGGAGTTAAGACTTAGTGAGGCCCGACTCCAAGCTGAGCTTAATGACAGTCAGGAATGTCTTCAGAGGGCAGAGTTAAAGATTCAAGAGGCAGAAACTCTTCTGAAGGAGCGTGAGGAGGTGCTGGAGAGTCTGCGTGGACGGTTGGAGGAGGTAACGGGTCGTCTTAAAGCAACCGAAGAGGCGCAAGCCTTGAAAGAGGTCAGGCTACAGAGGCACCTGCGCCTTCTGCAAGAGAGCCAGGAACGAGAAAGGAGGAGCTTCAGTGACAGCCTCGATCAATCAGAACAGCGATCGAAGGAACTAGAGGAGCGTCTGAGGCAGAAAGAGGCTGAGCTGCAGAAAAGGCCAACAGGGGACGTTACTGATGAACTTCTGCGAAGGTGCCAGGAGCTACAAAACCAGCTGGAAGAGTCAGACAGTGAGGTCTGTCGTCTGCAGGCACGCCTCCAAAGCGAAGAGACACTTTATTATGACATGGAGCATGATTATGAAAGAGCTTGTGAGGAGATACAGAGTCTACGAGGTGCTCTGCTAGACTGTGAGAGGGTAAGTGAGGAGCGCTTTCAAAGCCAGCTGGTGCAGCAACAGCAAGAGTTAGACAGGAAGGAACAAGAACTCCAGGAAGTGCTTCTTAAGATGGCCATCCTGGGCAGTAGTCTAGAGGAGACGGAACAAAGGCTTAAGGAAGCTCAAACCCATTCTTCTGAGGCTAATGTTCTTTGTGAGACATTGACTGAGCCACAACAATGCAGACAGAAAGGGCATAGTGATTTGGAAATGCTACCTACTACTCAAGGAGAGGAGTCACATAGAGTGATCTCTGTGATCCAGGCACTTGAGCGCAAGCTATGTGACACCGAAGAGCGACTCCGGGAGCTTACTGTGCATCTTCAGCAACAGCAACAACTCAACACTGGACCGCATTCACTTAATGATTATTGGTGCTCCCACAGTTGCCTCCAGAATCCGGAGGGTCGACTCTCTGTGGATGCTCTGCCAAGTTTTACTGGAGCTTTACATACCCTGCAGGGAACAGCTTTAGACAGAACCTCGGACAAAGCTAAAGTCTTGCTTTATGATGATGGGAAAACTGGAAGCCAGAGGTTGGTTGGTGAGAGTTCAGGGAGAAATCAAGCTCTGGAGATGGCCAGCAGAGTTTTGTCACTGGAGGCACTGATTATCCAAAGGATTGCCTCTGCACTTGAGCATCCCAGCTCAAAGTTGCTTAATAGATTGTCAGAGGTGCATGTCCAGGTGCTTAGGATGGCTCAAGGAGGCAGTCACAATGGGGCTGTGGAACCTAGTTACTCCCAGATCTTCTTGGACCCTCTCGAGCAAGATCCGGTAGACAATATGCTGAGCGAAAGTGCAATCCATAGACTGTGTGTAAAAGCAGAGATGACTTACCTCATACATACTCTCTGTACTCATCCCTCACAGGAGCAAAAGGGATCTGAGAATTTTTATGTCTTGCCGTGGCCAGAGAGTTCCTCATCTGGAGCCAAAATGGAAAACTGTTTGAAGCAGGGGTCCAGACTTGCGGACATTAGCCCGCCAGAACTTGCACCTTACAGTGAACAAATAGAGGATGACCTGGCGACCGATCTTCTCATTGAGGGCTCTGAGGTACAGCTTGCTTGCAGAAAGAGTCTGGTGGCAGAGCTCCGTGCTCAGGCCCAGTCACTGCAGAACCTCTCAACACAGCTACAGTCTAATGTTAAAGAGGTCGACCTTCCTGGTGAACTACCCTCTGCCATCTTGAGGGCTGCAATTTGTCAAGCCACTTTGGCATACATGGCCTGTCGTCTCCGTTCGGCCCTGCAGCAGGAAATGAGTGCCCTACGCAAGCAGAGAGAACAGGCTGAGTGTGAGTGTCGTGCCATGTGTCGTAGCATGGAGGCTCTTTTCCAAGAACAGACAGAGCGTTACGAAGAGAAGCTGCGTGAGGAGCGTGTTGTTGTCGAAAAGGCAGAGCAGGAGCGTGTTTCGGCGGAGACCAATGCTCAATTAAGGACGGAAGAAGCCGAAAAATTGCAGTTGGAGTTTGAGGAGAAGCTCCATGAGCTCCAGAAAATCCATGAAGAGGAGATGAGCCGTCTCCATGAATACTACATTCAAAACTTGTCAAGGCCAAAAGCTGCAACCCCCTCAGAATTAGAGGAGAGTGAAGAGACCGAGCAGGTTTCTGTGACTGCTCTGCAAGACAGAATCAGAGAGCTTGAGACTGAGGTGACTTGTTTGAGGGCAGATCTTAGCAACCAGGATGTCAAGGCCTTCCAGCTTGACCTGGAAACCATCAAGGTACGCATAGCCTTCTTGTCGCAGCATGAGATTAACATGTAAATATACACAAAGATGAAGGTACTCCATATCTTTGTGTGTCTTAGGCCACTTATGAGCATGGTTTCAGCATTATGGAAGACAGCCACCAGCGAGTAATTGAGGAGATGCAGAGGCAGCATCAGAGAGAGGTGGAGAGACTGACAGAGGAGCGTGAAAGAGTACTGCAGGAAGAGACGAATGCCACCATTGCAGGTGCTGCTCTCAATACAAGCAATACAAGCTCCCATTCATTCAGCTCACATAGCACAACACAGACCATGCAAATACTTTTCATTGCAAACCTTTAAAGGGATAGTTCACCCAAAAATAAATATTCTGTCATTAATTACTCACCCTCATGTCGTTCCAAACCTGTAAGATCTTCATTCATCTTCTGAACACAAATTAAGATATTTTTGATGAAATCTGAGAGCTTTCTGACCCTCCATAGGCAGCAAGGGTACTACCATGGTCAAGGCACAGAAACGCAGTAAGGAAATCGTTAAAATGGTCCATGTGACATCAGTGGTTCAACCGTAATTTTTTATAAAGCTACGAGAATACTTTTTGTGTGCAAAAAAAAAAAGAAAAAAGACTTTATTCAACAATTCTTCTCCTCCGCGTCACCCTAGCGCCATTATGGAGAGGACCACAACGCAGCGCTTGCATTTTCTACGTCAGCAGCACCACACACATGCATCGGGATACTCTCCATAATAGCTTGATCGTGCTAGTACCCTTGCTGTCTATGGAGGGTCAGAGAGCTCTCGGATTTCATCTAAAATATCTTAATTTGTGTTCCGAAGATGAACGAAGGTCTTATGGGTTCGGAACGACACAAAGGTGAGTAATTAATGACGGAATTTAAATTTTTGGGTGAACTATCCCTTTAAAATGTGCACTCTTGCTCTTTTGCCATGCTGTGAAAGTGAAGGGGAAACAGTGACAGATGTGGTCACCATTAACTTTTATTGTGCGAAAAAGAGCAGCTTGGACATTCTGCTAAATAACCACTTATGAGTTACTCATAAGAAGTCAAACAGATTTGGAAGTCATGAGGTTGAGAATTATTTTATTTTTGGGTGAACTGTCCCTTTAAGCACTCATGCACAAAACAAAAGAGAGCAGAAACATTCATTAGGAAACTATACAAAGCTAAATACATGGGATTTGTTCCAAATTTGTGCTACTCTCTTGTATTTAACTATGGGTAAAAGCATCTGCTAAAAGAATAAATGTAAATTTGTTCTCTGCATGCTTAGATATACAAATGATGATCTAGCATCTCTGCTTCTTGGTCTTGACAGTTCTGTCTGACCATTTTTTTAATATTATTTGTTGTTTTCCAGCCATTGAGGCTATGAGGAAAGCTCATAAAGAGGAAATGGACAAGACACAGAAAGCCCTGCAAAATGGAGCCAATGTGGACATCCGCCAGCTTCGTGCACAATACAAGTGCGTGTGTGATGTCTGTCATTACTCTTAGAACTGTCAGCCACAACATCAAAAATCAATTTATGGTTGCAGAACTATATATTAACCATATGCCTCTGTGCATTTTCTCCAGTGAGGAGCTAGAAACATTGCACAGGGAGCTGGAAGTGTTATCAGAGCAGTATTCTCAGAAATGCCTGGAAAATACTCATTTGACTCGAACTATAGAAACAGACAGGGAAGCATTGAGTACAACACAGAGAGAGAACCAGGAGCTTCACATTCACAACCAAGTACATGCACATGCACACAAAAAATGTTTATATTCACACAGCCATTGCTTTACTGCTTATCTTGCATATTTATCACATATTTTTCTAAGGAATTAAATGACTTTTTGGCTGCTGAATTATTCCTGATGCATTCACGCATGAATGGGGATGTGAAACATTCCCAATCTTCACAGGAGAAAGACGTGTATCAGCTGGAGGTAAAACTTGACACCCTTTCACATGGCAAAGTGCCTAAATTTGACTTGTACTACTAAAATGAGCAGGGGATGGTTGACTGAACGCAGATTAAAGTTATCTGCACTCTGGGTTGAGTACATTTAATCGGCTTCCAAAAAAGAAGCCCTCATGGGTTTTATTACTACTCAGATGAGATTATGTCAGAGTATATTCCATCAAAGGTGCTATAAAGTATACATGTGTAAAAACTGATGTGCTCTGTCTCATTCTTTGATGCTGTAGGTAAATCTCAGAGTAAAGGAATCAGAGATTAAGTGTCTGAAACAGGAGATCAACTCACTTAAACTGGAACTGCAGGCAGGAAATACGGTAACACCTTTTTCAGTTAAAACAAATTAATAATTTGAGGCATTGATATACTAGGGATGGGAATATTGAGTGATTTTGTAATGAATGACTACAAAAAAAATTTGTAATCTATTATTATATGTAAAAAATTATGAGTGTGACGTGTAAATTATATTTTGTTTTATTCACAAATGTTAACCATAACAGTTTCCTAATAAGCCAATTCAGCCAATGCTTAGAGAATACACTTCCACTGCAAAGTTTAAAAAAAAAAAATTCATTGGTTTTTTTTTCTGTATTTCTATTTTAATATATATATAATATATAATTTTTTTTTTATTATTTATTTTTTTTTTTTTTATTTATTTATTTTAGTATTTTAAAGAGCTAGACTCTGAGCTGGGTGCTTCAGAAGTCAAAACTCAAAGTGACTTCACTAAACTGAGGATGTTGCCAGCAAGACAACAGAGTTTAAAATATGGTAAGCAAATCTACAAGAACAGACATGTTACTGTGAAGGCAAACAGATTAAGTGCATAAGCATGCACTTATTCACAATTTGTAAATGCCTGTTGCAGATCTGATGAAATCCAGGAGCAACCCAGACTTCCCAAAGGACCAGGCTACACTCACACAGCCTGTCAGATCCAAGGTGGGATCATTTGTGCCATTACATGAATACTGACATTCCCTAAAATTTAAGCCTTCTCACTATCTCTCATTTTATTTTCAGAGTCTTAAAGATGGACTCACTGTTCTGGAGAGGATGAAGCTTTTTGAATTAACTAGCACGCAAAAGATTTGAGTGTGCGCGTCTGAGTGATAGAGAGAGAAGCATTTTAATGTCTTATGTGGGTTAAATTATGTAATTCTATATCTTTATAACACAATGCATTCTAACTATACCTTTAGTCACAGGTGTGTGCTTGTATACGTACGTCAGTCATTTTAAATGTTGTTTCGTTACTACTTTAGACAGTAGAATTCATTTTTGATATGAGGTTGTCTCTAAATCTTAAACCGTCTTTGTGTACATTTACATGTTTATGCCTGATTGAGCATCAGTTCGATTTGCTACATCTCTAATTATGAATAAAGTCAAGTTTTTCCTATCTTTAACTTCTTGTTTGTGTAACTCTTCAATCCATATGTGCAGATTTTAAATACTGCAAACTGGGTTAGCAATTTTATCATTTGTCAAAAAAATCCTAAAGGATTCCAATACGAAAACTGTACAGGATTCTAATTAGAATTTAGATCATATTTTGGAACCATTCCTATGAGATTCCTATCTAGAACTTTCTGTACAAAGGAATTTGTTCTTATCCTGTTCATTTTCGTTGCAGCAGCTTGTTTACTGAGGCAATGTACATAAAAGAGAATGATGTAAATAATACGCCAATGGGTAAACTAAAAGTCCTATAAGAATCTCATTGGAATGTTTCCAGATTATAATCCTTCAGGAATTTTTGACAAGGCAGATTATTTTTCATCTTAAAGGCATCTGATAAACAGTCTTCATACTGTAAATGACAGTGTATCTTCCTTTACCAAGCTTTCCCTGACTTTTTTCACAGCACATATAAAAGCTCTTATTTAGTAAGTAACTTAAAAGTGCTATTTCGCGATTGCTTCAACGTGATTTTACTTGCCTGCCACAAATCCCTGAAGTGCCTTTTTAACCACTAGATGTCGTGCTTCGTCTGGAAACCTGGCGACCAACCTTCAGCACAAAGTTGCCAGTACAAAAATCTTTACCTGCTTCTTTTCTGCTCAAATCTTAATAATGAGATCCCACTATTTATATTGTCGGAGATTCAAGAAGTCCTGTTTGACCCAGGTATTTGATACGTTTCATTATGTGCTACTGAGTCTGCGACAGCGTCGAAAGCATTTACTTTAGCAAAAAACCAATTAACCGATAGCATCTGAACATGAGGACGGATAGCTCTGTTTCCCTCATTTAATACGGGCTCCATGTCGTTTCACATCCTTAATGAGTCTCAAAATGTTTTGCTTGCTTACACGTCTCTGTAAAGCTGTGTTTTCATGTCTGGGGTCTGTATAAGCTACAGAGAGGGGAGCGCGGCAGGTGTGCGCGCTTGCTAATTAAATTTCTGACGGCCTCTTTGTCAGTAATTACTTATGAATAATGCATGTTGCTTTGAAACGATGATCTCTTCATTATGTTAAATTTTCAAAACACTGATTAATTTTAGAGATGACAATCCCTTAATTCTCTCTCTCTCTCTTCTCCTTCAAACCAAAAGTGTGTACGAATGTCCATCCGTTTCAGAGCATTTGCGTTACCTTGGAAACGTTTTTTTTTTTTTTACATATGCATGTCACTCAGCTGAAGTTTCTTTAGCTCCTCCACCTGAACCATGTTTTCATCGTTTTACAGGAATGGTAAGAGAAGTCCTGTTTTATAACAGGAAAATTGACATTTTGAAAAAAACTAAACTTAGATATAAATCTCACTGACATGAGGCCATGTTATGGATTCAAAGCTTACCTTTTATGTTTAACGATATGTTCTATGCATTTTGTTTTTTTGTAACGTCTACTTTGTCTGCCAACTCTTTTTAGTCTGGCCAGATGTCAGGAAAGAAGAAAAAATGGAGGTTTTTCTCAGCATAGTCAGCACTTTAGTAGTAGTTGTAAGTGGAACATTTTTTTCTTTCTGTCTGGCCGTTAGAAAACTTATGTATGGATATTACAAATATACCCATTTTAAACTTTGTAGACAATAAAGATATAATAGAATAGTGGGTCGGTTATGTAATATCGCAGAGCATATAAATATGTAGACCAGAATATCTCCACCAGCCAGCAGTACCTTTAAGAAAACCTGTTTAATAAACATACTATCATTTGTTCTCACCACAGCAATTAAAAAAATACAAATATTATTATTAACTTTATTTTTTCTAAAGACTACACAGTTCTTGAAACTTCTGGAGTAATTAATTCATATATTGACATTACAAGTTTATGTTCATAAAAAGTTTGGAAAACAAGCATATTTAGAGCATTTTGTAATATTTAGCGCAAAATATACCAGAGGAAATAATATAGCTTAGCCTATACGAGGCCTCTATTATGAAAGGAAAAATAAATGTATGTTTTGTGTTTGTGCTGTGTGTAAAGCAAAGAGGGAGGGTCATGCAATGGAGAATTTGGTTTCTTTATCAGTAACATATCAGTAAACGTCACACAACACACGTATACACACACAGTACTTGAATCACATAATTTAATACTTCATAATTTACGACTTCATGCAGTTGAAGGTGAGATTTGATACAGATTTAATGGTTGTAAAATGCACCCGTTTTCCTGGAACTCAGTGGTGTATATATCCTCATGCTTTCATACTCTCTTTCATCCAGCTACACAAAGTGACGTAACTACTCAGGTTTAATACTTTTCCTGTTTAATTTTAGAATGTAAATCCTCTGACTGTGCAGTTCTGATTGACTAAGGTACACTTCTGGATTCTATTGCTGAGAAGAAATCTTGTCCGTGTCATGATGTGCTGTTTTGCTGCGATGTGCATGTTGATTGTTTTGTTTTTCCAAAAGTCTTGGGTTCAGTATCAAAACTTAATGTTCACATTAAATAGTTTAACCTTCAGTACCCAGAACTAGATTTTAAATCCCTACATTGTTGCCATTTTCATGAATTATGTAAGGAGTGTTGGAGTAGACGTGTAAATCCTGAATCTGCAGTTCCATGTTCCCCTCCTGGTTTTATGTTATATTTGGCATTAATTACCAGCCTTCTCAGAAGGCAAATGTACATGATCTCTTTGACCTTTGTATGTGACAAGTATTCTCAAAGCTTTTAGGCTTGAACCTATAGGGCACACATGCTTCTGGTTCCCATAGTTATAATGTACTAAAAGAGACGGCAATTAGAGACATTCCCTGGGATGGAACACAAAGCACAGACGTTGACCGGTGATACTGGGGCATGTGGACTTCCTCTTCTTCCCACTGGCCATAGGAACAGAGGATATACTATATAGCCTATACTGGATATTCACTTAATTAATTCTTAGTCTTTAAAATTGCAATCCATGATTCTTATGTTGTTTACAGATCAAACTTTGATTGTCAATTGGCATTTACTTTATACTGAATGGAATTTTTATGGTAAATTAATTAAACAAAATGGTGTAATTTTAAGGTGCATAGTGGTGCAACAGTGAAACTCGAGAGAAACAAATCTATAGATAGGCCTATACGTCCAGTAATTACAGATAGACTGTTTCCGTGGTTACATTTGTCACCATGCTTATGTATTATGATTCTCTTCTGATGACAGACAGCAGGATACCTGTAGCTCAATAGCAAGATTTGTTATGTAACAGCATTTGAATATTTTACAGTTTGTCATATATGACCTTCACCCATTGCTCAAATTAGGTTTTGCTCTTATTCCTTATTTTTTCTGTGCTTAAATACAGTTGAATGTTAGAGTGTTGAGAGATATTAATCATTGAATACTCACACTTCACTCCCTCATTACACTGACATTTGTTTCATGTTAGATTACACAGCTTCTGACAGAAAATGATTCATCTCTATATGTTGAGTACCTAAGCTTTTTTTTTTTTTAGTTATTTTTCCTTAGTTGTACCCTCATGCTATGCCAGCGTTGAATTGTTTTCCTGATTCTCTCTCTCCATGTTTAAATTATGTAATTTAATAACTTCTTACAGCTGAAGGTGAGATTTGATGCTTTATGGTTATACATTGCACCTGTTTACCTGGAACCACTGGTGCAAATATCCTCAAATCTCCTTCACTCCAACATACATCTGCACAAAGTTACACATCTCCTCTTGGGTTTATTACTTATTTCTGTTCAATATTAGAAAGTAAATCCTGTATTTTATGCAGACAGTTCTGATTCAGTAAGGTACACTTCTGGATCCTATTGCTGAGAAGAACTTTTTTATTGGATTTCAGATTTTGAATTTTTGTGTTGTCTTTAGTTGTTTCACCACTTTTCCCCTCTCTGCTGGAAAATCCAGATCTTATCATAGGCGGGTTTACATGGTATCTGGTCCAAGCTGATCATTAATGGTCTTTAACTCACTCAGGTTGCTTGGTTGATCAGTTGGAAAACCTTTTAACATGTAGACTAAAGTGGTCTAGCTGGTTAGAGCTGGTATACCTCTTTAGACCAGCAAAAAACAGCTAGCATAATCCAAAAATCAGCTTGAGCGCCTTAAACTGGTATGACCTGGTTTTTCTTGCAGGGCTAAGCTCATTTGCTATAAAGTTCCTCACTGTTTTATATCCATCTTGTCGCCTTTTCTGAAGAGCTGAAATCACCATGAGCTGACTCACTATCACCCTCAGAAACCCTGCTGAAGAGGTTATGAGGACGTGACCTGAAAACAACCATGCTGCTGCATAAAATAGTGTGAATAATGACTCCATTTTCCTTTCATAACCAGCCGGACTTTTAAAAAACAATAAACTCTGCGACTGTGGGTTATATGATGGTTTCATGACGTGGTTTAGTGTAGTACTGTATTTTTGGAGCGGATCATATCTTTTCCTCCCTTCTCTGCGAAAGAGGATGACTTTGGTTATAATCTACCTTGATGAAACGTTTAATTTATTTAAATCATCTTATATAATGCCTTCTTTATTTAATCAGGCACACTTATTTGCCCCCACAGAGCAAAGTGATGGATTAGGTGAGTGGGTGAACGCTCTCTCCTTTGTTCCTTCTTTGTCTCCGGCTCTCGTTCTCACCTCTCCCGTTCTCTTTGCTCTGATTTTGAAAAGGAGGGAGATTGTCACAATCACTAATTATCACGTAAGATACCAGAGGTGGGTGGTTAGTGTTGGTCTGTTGTTAATTGCATGTTGAAATTCATTTCTACAAGCTCTTAGGTTAGTTTCCGAGTGAAAAACTACTTGTATAATTAAATGGACTTGTCATATTATGCTGAATGTTTCAAATTTAGTTTCACCCATGTGAAATGAGCATTGAATGGCATTGAATTCAATAAAAATTGAATTGCTTATAAGAATTATTTATGTCAGTAAATTTATGCTTAAAGAAAAAAAATACTACTGAGGTAAGAAAAATAAACTTATTTAAATAAATTCATAATGTTATTCAGTTTTGCTTTTCAAGTAAAATTATATTGTTTTAAGGATATAAATATTTTCTTTGTGCCCTTAATCCAATACTGACATTTCATTCTTTAGCATCTACCATAGAAGTAGCTTTTAGTATTGATCATTTCCTTTCACATTCGCAAGTGGGCAGCTGTTTTGATACTGAGGAAAGAAACACCAATAAAGAAAGGTCACACTGAAGTTCATACCTCATAAAACACACACACTAGCACAATGTAACTGTTACTTTAGCAAAACATGTTCAAAATTTAGCTACAGCACGTAGAAATCCATAAGTTGTGGGTTTAATATGGCACTGAAGCAACAAGAAACTGTCATTTTTCCTCTGGCTGTCACTGTAAATATACAAGCGGTTTTATTCAAGGGTGTTTGGCTTGAGCATGAATGTGAACAGTGGTGTGTTGTGGAAAAAAAAGAAAAAAGATTCTACCTGTATCCCATCATGCCTTATCTTTCACTCATCCACTCACATACTCGTACAGTATATTTTTCTACTCACTTTCTAATACTTTGTGTCTTTGCTATTTGCTAGCCTGGGAACCATTTTGCTCATTGTCAGTTAGCAGTAAATCAGCGTCTGTGTAGGTGTTAATAATTATCTTTCACACATCTCTAAAGTAGTACCTCATTACATGGTAAAAATAAAACTATCAGACATTGCAGTCTTTGCTCTGACGTAAAGGGAAAAAAATCAGTGGAATATGGAGAGCATGGATAAATGTCTTCAAGTCTCTTTATTGCTGTAAATCACACCAAAACAAGAGTGTATCATGTTCTACTCTATATCCAAGCAAACACGCTAGTGGTTAACAACCTATTTTGTGCAAATTCTGTTTACATTTAGTCAATATGGCACCCAGGCTAGCTTAGTATTGCATAATGATACTACTTAAAGCTATCACTTCAAACTACAGTATGAAACAGATAAACAGATTTCAAGTTTTCCTACAGGAAGTCCTCGCATTTCCAACAACTACAAAAAGCACTTTCTTTTCCTGACCTGTCCCCAACTACAGCATGGCTCTAGGACAGTGGGTCAAGGTTTCATATGGCACTTGCATTGCTCTGTAGCTAACCATTACAACCGACACTAGAAGAATAGGCTGAGTCTACGATAAAGCAAAGTCTTCAAAGGTGACAATCAAGGGTCATATTTCGGATTCTTTGTGATATGACCTCTGTTCGAAGTTCAGATTGGCTGAAAGGGTCTCTAGCTCAGTCCCCCTCTCGCCCCTGTCCTCTTCTTGTTCCTCTTCATCCCTGCTAATGAAGGCTAACTCGTTCTCATAGCAGAAGTTGGCGGCAGACTCCAAGGACTTGTTCTCCTCCATGTCTTTGGCGCTGCAACGTGGCATCGAGGGAACCTCGTAGGTCTTATGAAAGTGCGAATAGTCCACCTTATACTGGTTGCGTTCCTCAAACACCACGGGCTCAAAGCGATGCCCCCATAAGATCTCGCTGGCCAAGTAGGAGCTGCGCACCTGAGCCGTCATCGCAGTTGCTTCGACCATCCCTTCCAGTATGACCACAATCTCAAAATCAGATGTTTCCAGGTCCTGCTTGTTGATTCCATACAGAGGACTTTCCTCGTTTATTTCGTGTAGGATTGTGAGAGGAGCGACCAAGAAGATGCGGTCTAGACCTTGGTCGTAACCCACATTGATGTCGATCTGATCGAGTGGTATGTACTCGCCCTCTTCTGTGATTCGGGGCTTAATAAGCTGCGCCCGCACGTGAGCCTCTACGATGTGACTTTTCCTCAAGTTCCCGACCCGCCACATGAGGCATAGCTTCCCGTCGCGCATTGCAATGACAGCATTGTGCGAGAACAGTATCGTTTCTGCCCGTTTCTTAGGTCGCGCCATTTTGGCCATGATTGCACCGATCATGAAAGAGTCAATGATGCAGCCCACAATGGACTGGAAGACGACCATGAACACCGCCAAGGGACACTCCTCTGTTACGCATCTGAATCCATAGCCAATCGTTGTTTGCGTCTCAACTGAGAACAGAAACGCTGCAACAAAGCTGTTGACCTGCATGACACATGGTGTGAAGTCATCTTTAGTGGGCCGGTCTAAGTCACCGTGGACAAGAGCAATAAGCCAGAAGGCGAAACCAAACGCGAGCCAGGACAGAACAAATGCAAGGGAGAAAAGGACAAACATCCAGCGCCAACGAATGTCCACACAGGTGGTGAAGATGTCAGCGAGGTAGCGCTGAGATTGCTCGCCCATGTGCGCGAAACTGACGTTGCACTGGCCTGTCTTGTTTACGAAGCGGCTCCGCACCTTCCGGCGAGTCTGGATCTTGCCGTTACCAAAGCCATTGCCGAGGGCAGGCATGTTGCCGTGCCGGTACACGTCCTCCTCCGATGATGACACGATGTTGTAGCGGTGGGGCTTGCCCACACTCATGCCACTCTGCCCGAACAGAACCAATCCGTAAGTGAGAGAGAGTACCAAAGCAGCTCTGGATCAGTTTGCGTTGCCTGAAGATGAAGCAAAACAAAATCAGTCATGTAGTCTTTGTGCATTGTATATCATTTGTTATACCATTATGCTCATATGTTTACAGCCCCCTTGCAGAATCTTTTTTAAAAATAAAACAAGATGGATAAAATCTGATATTTGGTATTGCCCTAAAAAGGTTGCATAACACATATTTAATTATATTCCACAGATAAAATGCATTTACAGAAATTAAAAGAAACTTAAACTTATTTTCACAAATTATTCTGTTTTTTTTCTTAATGTTGTATTTACGTAACTTTTTATGTTTGTGATAGTGGCAAAGCTGGATCTCAACACTATATAGACACTCTGAGGAAGTATTCAAATGTGCAGAGCATGCTGGGAAACTAAAGAACGTACCTGTCTGAAATTTGTCAAGAACAGTCAGGTCATTTTAACTTGTAATAATATTTCGCAATATTACTGTTTTTACTGTCCCTTTGATCAAATAAATGCAACCTTAGTGAGCATAACAGATCTTCCAAAAACATTTGAAAAATCCACATTCTGCAAGGTGTATGTAAACACTTGTGCAAAACTATGTAATTATTTAAATAAAATGTAAAACTAAAGCAATAAGCCATGGGAGGTGGTTGGAGGTGTTCTTTTGGAAGACGCAAAGCCTCAGATGGCTTAATGCTTTAATAAAAAATGGCAACAGCAGTGTGATGAAAGATACAAAATGGTAACAAATGTCAGGATCTATTAATAATAATTAAAATAAACAACCACTTTAAAAAGTAATTTAGTTGATTAGTCTAACTGTAGATTGTTTATGGTATCCTAACCACTTGGAGCATTAATATAAATCATACGGTCACAGGAGGCCGTGTCTGCATTTTTTTTTTTTTTTTTTGCTTTGAATGTGTCTCGTCCAATCAGAATTTAGAGTCCGAACTCTTCATTTTATAAATATATTTTAAACATCGAAAGTCAATGAAAGGGAAACCTGAGTAATGCAGGCCAAACTAGTCCCAAAATAAATCCTATGAATTCTCACTGCAGCTAAAAGCGTGTTACTCCATTGCGTGAGTGTCTGCAAAAATGCTACTCTGTAAGTGTCAGCGAGGAAAGAGCAGATGTGCAGATCCATCGTTTTTTTTTTTTCACAGCAGATGTAGCTAATTAAAGTAATTTTGCACTCTTCCTGAGAAACTCCGCACCTTTGCGCAGTGAAGTGCGCACACCTCATAGCCCGCAAGGAGCTGTACTGTGGGCCTTATTGTTATGGTTATGATGATTATCCTTATCCAGATTTTCTCACTGCACTTTTTTTTGACAGAGCTCTGAGCCGGGAGCTGCCGGTGGGGTCCAGATTTAGGCGTCTAGCCAGTGCCTGTGTCAAGTGATCTGTCTTTCTAATAATAGATGCCTGTCTCAGTGCGCCTACTGCACACACACACACACACACTTGCAAGAATCTGCGCTCCAAGACATACTGTACTGACAGAGAGACATCAAAACACACAAACTTCACATGCATGCACACACACACACACACTCTCACACACTAGGGGCTGGGTAGTGTCAGGTGCTGCTATATTGGTGAGTGCGAATAGCTAAGAAGCCGCAGATTCAACGAGTGATAATGAGAAAAACATAATTTTCTTCATGCATACCCATGATTGCAGAAAAATGCAGCATAGTTCTACAATACTCTAAACTAAAAGAGTCACAAGAAAAACTGGGATATAGAGGTTTCCATGGAAACCTGTCTGGTAGAAATTTTGTGTGTGTGTGTGTAGGTGTGTGTGTTTGTTTGAGGGGTGACTGTCGGCTTCATGCGGTGGTATTTTAGTCATCATCCAGGTGGCCAATCACTCCAAATTGAGAGAAGAGACGAGAGAGAGACAGTTGAGCACTTAAGTTTTTCAATGATAGCCGTGAGAATACTAAGTAGATTTCCAGTCGAGGAGAGACAGTGGGGTCGGTATCTTCACTACGTCCTGATGTGATGTCAGCTAATTCCAATCTAAATGTCAGCAGATCCAATGACCACTTAGTGGTTCGATAGCAGTGCGATGATGAGTAAAGATAAACTAATCCATGTTCTGTGATAGCTAAAGATGAAAACTAACAAACACTTGGTCCTAAGCATTTATGTTATATTTAGCTCTCATTTGATCAGTTTTGCTCTTCTCTTTGCTCATTTTAATGACACTTGAGTTTTTGAGACCCACTGAATTTCTTGAGATTTCCAGTAGTGCCGAAATGTAATGCAATGAAATTAAAATATCCAAATGTTATTTTAAATATAAAATACTTTAAAATTATATTCTGTTGGTATTTCTATATCATATTTCTATCAAAATCAAAAAATATATATATAATATATATATATATATATATATATAATTTTATATGTCTATAATTTGTATGTAAATCTCCAGAGATAATTTGTAGATTTTTGAAATAAAAATGATGAATAAAATATTTATTAATTTTATTTAGATTTATTTTATGCACTTAGCATTTTGCGCTAAATCGAAAAATTCCAAATGATCTCTGCTCTGAACCCTGAAATATGCACTGAACATTTTGGACTAAAATAAGATAAAATTGGGATAAATTGGGTTACTTTGCACCAATAAATATATTAATTGTGAAAAGGTTTCATACTTTGCTGCATTCAGAAAGAATCGTGGTTAAAGGTGTTTTCTGATATACAGAAGATAATCTCGCTTATGGGCGTCTGACGTAAATACCTGTGCCCTATGGCGATGGAAACTTCATCTGAAGAGAACATTCTGTTTCCTTTTTGCTTTTCATGCACTCTTAGAATCAAAAGGGACAGCTGTCATTTTAATCCTCCAATGTAATTAACATATTCTACCCATCCCACAGCTCCTCCAGTCCCGAAATGGCAAATAAGATGAGGAATTAAAGTGATGACAGATTGTAAGAACTTTGACAGGCAGTTGACAGTCTTCAGATATTACTCCCTGAAGAACTGCATCAGTCTCCTTTAATAAACTTTATGAACTTCGACTTCGTATCACCCTCGCCATATGCGCAGTGCTGAAATAGAGCTGTAGAGTTGCGTCTGGCGACTTTTTTGGCTGGTTTTCAAAAACCAGACCGTTTGCATGGTTTGTTTTGGCATGTTATATCCATCCAAACAGGTGCCTGTGTGTTGAACGTACAGCCTTTACACAATCAGGAATTGGATTATGCTGACTGTATCTATATTTAGACTTCATTTGAATTTATATTTCCATTGAAATGCATGCATGATTTTCCTCATGGAGCTTTAAAATCAAGGAAGAGCTCAACATGTGCAGACATTCCAGCATTCAGGGGACATGCTGTCTTGGGTGTGACAGTCCCCTCATTGATTTGATGACACACAGTGGAAAGTACAGAATATGCAATTTTGATGAACATCACCTACTCATCATGACTCTATTCATGTGAGGCACATTAAAGGCACCAGAATGCCCGCAGACATCAAAAACGCCTACAGGTTGCAGAAAATACCTGTAGACTGTCCATGTGAGTGAGACAGAAGCTGAAAGAATATGTACACTCAACAGGCAAAACAAAACACATTCTGCTTACCTTTTTTCTTCCCCTCGTACGCATGGAAATATATAAGAAAGAGATCTGAAGTTGAGCTAAAGCATGATTCCATTGAGTTCCTCACAGTTACCCTACAGGAAAAATCACCGTTTCAAAGAAAAAAAGGGATCCTGACTGTCCAGCGAGGTCCTCATCTTTAGCGTCACACACACAGATGGAAAGTCGCACACATGTACGCATGTATTCGAAGGAGGTTCTTATCTAAAGGCTGCAGATTATATGCTAACAGCCTCAGAATGTTCCATTAACGTTCCCTAGCATTGTTCCGACGTTCCGGTAATCTTCCTTGGTTATCCCTGAGGGTCTGGCGTGTCCAGTGATTCCTTAATGTTCCGATGCGACACTTCGCCAATGATTCTCTCTTTGAATGTTTAAAACACTGCTCTCTCTCTCTCTCCTTTTTTCTCTCTATCACCCTTGTCTGCTGTCTGATCTTTGCTGCAGTTTTTCACACTCTCTCCCTCTCTCGTTTGCTCCCTCTCTCTCTCTGAAGTTGGCATTTGCAGGGACCACCGATGCTACCTTGAATGAAGAGCTCTTGAAAAGCAGTCTGGTGTTCATGCTCAAAACCAAAATAAGTACATTTTACTGCCCTCTGCGTTGGCTGAATACATTACAGACTGACAAATGATATCAAAAAAATATCCTTTGTGTTTAAAGGTTTGTGTGTGGTTTCTGTTAGTTGGGAACAGGGATTCGTGCACACTGTTTTTCATAGTGTTTGCATAAGGTTAGTGTATGTGTGTGTGAACATGTTCTCAGATGAATAATCGTTTTAAAGAGGCTGGCTCTTTGGTTTGGGTTGCACACGCAAGGATGGTGACAGAACCAGGACATTTGCCTCTACAAATAAACGCAGACGAACACACGTATACACTCATCTGTCATGCCTGGTCACGCTGGCTAATTAATCCGACTCCTACCTGTGTGCGTGTATGTGGCTTTATAAGTGTCTATGTGAAAGATTCCGCCAACTACTGCCATAGATAGATAGATAGATAGATAAATAGAGCCATGTGTTGACCTCTCATCGTAAACATACTAAGGCTCTCTGGCTGTGATGTCAGCTTGGGTTGCAGTGGCTTGTCCTGATACTGTTTCATGTTTTGCATTGGTTGCTATGTTTGGAACTGTTCTACAAGGACTGCTATTGATGTGTATTGAGCGAAGAGTTGACTGAAGTTTACTGTAAACAACAAACAGTCTAAATGAACCTGTGTGGAGTAATGATTGGAATGTAAAGAAATTACTTTAAGGCATGCTTTACAATATTTTACAATACAATATACAATACTGTTCAAACATATGTGGTTTTTAAGATGTTTTTGGAAAAAGTCGCTTATGCTCACTGAGGCTGCATTTGTTTGATTTTGTAAAATATTACAATATTATTTCTCAAGATCTGTCTTTGATCTTGAGAAATAAATTAATCCTGAAAATAATGCAACAAAAATAAATAAAATTTGTGAAGACTAAAACAAGGGTCTGACAATATTTTGTAGAACATACATCTTTGAGAATTGACTGTTTAACCAGCCTGTGGTCTGTGACATCATACTGTTTTTTTACATGCTGCCTAATTGAGTCTAATTGAGTAGTTTAGCATGTCGGCCTCTTAATTGTTCCTGTACATTTAATTGAATACTGATAATTATAACTAATGGTTTTGGACAGTAAAAACCTAATGTGTATTGTTTGCATTATATTTGCATCATAAATTATTTCCCTCTTACAGTTTTTTTTTTTTTTTTTGTCTTTGATAAGGCATTGGCTCCCAGAGTTGCTCAAGTTTGACTTAGAGCCTGTGTGATTATTGACAAATAGTGTCATTATCTACCCTTTCTCTTGTCATTCTAAATCTTTCTAAGTCTTTCTTCTGTTGAACAGAAAAATGAGTATGAGAGGAATATCAAGGCTGCTCTTTTTCAATACAATGAAAGAGAATGATGACTGGAGATATCACAACCTAAAACAGCATCATAAAAGTGCAAAGTAAAAAGGTTATTTTTCAAGGTGGTAAAACAAACAGTATGGAGTACATTTTACAGAAAAAATATTATTTCGCACTTTCTACTTCAAAATTTTGTTTAATTAAAGGTGTAGGCTGCTTTCCATTTCTTTATGATTTCTTTATGAAATTTACTATCAATTTCTGAGTTAAAGATGTCTTTTTCATTGTATTATAAAAGATATTCATACAACATGTGCACTATTCCAAGCCCTCTAAAGTCATAACTTTGTGTGAAGATTGAACCAAAATTGAAGTAATTAAAATGCACACAACTTTAAATGGCCATCAGTGGAGAAACCTACTTTTTACTTACAAAATGGTGTAGTTAAGGCATCTCAGCTCTCATAGAGAATGAATTATAAATGTTAATTTATCTCCACACCAGTACACAAGCCATTGGTCAATGTGTGAACACTATGCATTAATGCACACCTATAGGGACTAATTCAGCCATTGCATAATTGCTCATTTATTCTGCACAAAGCTATCAAGACTTTGTCATTCCAGGGTGTCGAGTGCTTGTGTGCATGTAATTTTGTTGTAATATTTATTAGGAAATATGTCTGCATGTTGGCCCTGAGGCAGAGGAACAGATGTCTGTTGTGGAAATTCAAGGGTCCATATGGACTAGAGTTTAATTATTACTGTACACACACACAAACTCAATCATGTCAATGTGTCCTTTTTATCAATGAAATAACAGTCTGAATGTTTTCCCTCTGTGAAGATAATCTTGGCCCTCTGCAGATGTTAAAAAATTTTCACTTTTATATGTTGTCCTCCTTAAGCTCTGTGCAACTAAACACTGACAGTTTATTAATCGAAGTGACTTTGTGTGTGTGTGTGTGTCCCTTTTTCTAACTTTATGCCATATGGAGCATAAAAATAAGATGAGTGGAAAAATAGGCTGATTGAAAGAGATATGAGCAAAAGTGAGTGTGTACATACGTAGTTGTTGGTTCAGTGAAATGGTACTTTTGACCTCCCTCAAAAAAAAACTGTTGACCAATCATACCTTAACAACTGTTGCCGTCTGCTTTATTAGTCCAGCTTTTGCTCTTTTAAGGCTACAATCGTGAAAAAATGGTTAAAAAACTGTCAATGTGGTGGTAACCTTTCAAAAGGTACTAATATGCACATTTTAGTGCTTTTGAAGTATAATACATACATTTAAGGTACTAATATGTACCATTTAAGGGAAAATAAGGTACAAAGATGTATCTTTGAGCTTCTGCACCATAGGCGACAGCTTTTCTCTAAAAATATATGGAGTATAGTTTAAAACCTTTTATCCATATGCATAAACATTGTTGCACAGTATTTTTTCCCCATTTCAAGATTTTTTAGATAAATCTTGAAATGTTCTTGCTTTGTATTAAACTGTGTGTGCCTTCATTACCAAATTAAAATGTAACGTCATACCTACATTTTCTCAAAGCTAAATTGTTAATCAAGCCCTAAATTATGTTAATTAATTTACATATTAATTCAGGTCACTTACATTAATGTTACTGCTATTAAATGAGGCTTTAAATAACCATTTGCAATTAATGTATTTTATTATTTATTTATTTATTTTTTTTGCTCTTTTAGACATTTAGAGTTCATTCCTATGGGACCTTCTGTAAAGCTTGTCTGAACTAGGAAATGTAACCAAGTAGGCGAAGCTAAGTAGAGGGTCAATTTAAGCAGGTGTTTGCCTTTTCTCAGGAGCTTGATTGATTTTACTGTGTATTCATTACAACCAAACACAACACACGTTGACACCATACAGACGCACATGGGACAGTATTTATCATGTTTGGAATTTAGGCCACAGACTCTCTTATGTGTTCCCACTTACATTAATTTTAGTTTCATCACTGTAGCACTGTTTGAGAAGTTCTCACGTTTCTTTTTAAAGATAAATGAAGTACAGTAGGTATACATCACACAGGGAATGATACCACATTTAAAGAGCACACAGACCCATTTATACAATGTGAATTTGATAAATATCACACACACACCCACCCACCCACACACACACACAGAGTGGTGCACTGAGCATGATCTACTTAGAGTAGAGAAGTGTGTGAGTATGTGACCTCAAATATGCTGCGCTGTTTCTCCACCTTCCTGTAAACTAGTTTCGCACCTTGTTTGCCATTCATCTTTCTCTCCATCTTTCTGACAGACCTGCATTCATCCTGCTTAATCAGAAGTAAAACATTACACCTGCAGGAATAACAACCAAAAATGTGCAACATAAACGCAAAACACTAAGTGCAACAAAGTCTCTAACTGTATCTGTTTCTGTCTCTCTCTCTTTCTCTCTACTAAAAATGAAGGTCATTGTTTCAGTGCTACTGTTTTAAAACACATACAGTATACAGTACTTTTTAAAAGTTTGGGGTTGTGAGATTTTGTAATGTTTTTGAAAGAAGTTTCTTATGGTCACCAAGGCTACCTTTATTTGATCAAAAATACAGTATAAACAATGTTGTTTTAAACAATGTATGTTTTAAAATGTAATCTATTCCTGTGGCAGAATTTTCAGCATAATATTTCCAGTCTTCAGTGTCACGTGATCCTTTAGAAACCATTATAATATGCTAATATTTGGTCCTTTGGAAACATTTCGTATTATTATCAATGTTGAAAAACAGTTGTGCTGCTTAATATTTTTGTGCAAAGCATGATACATTTTTTCAGGACTCTGATGAATAGAAGGGTCAAAAATAACAGCATTTTAGAAACTTTTGTGACATTATACATGTCTTTACATAAATTAGTCGTTTTGTCAGACAGTTTTGATCGTATTAATGCATCCTTGCATCCTTGTCTTTAAAAGAAAGAAAGAAAGAAATGACTGTATTGTATGACTAAAATGATTTGTAAGGTTGAGCTTTGAGCTTCTTGAGAAATAATTAAATCCAGAAATTATTTATATAATTATATATAAATATATTTATAGAAGTTATATATATATAATATTTTGCTTACAAATTGTAATTCGTTACTGATTGATATAAAAATACAAACAGTAAGAAAATATATTCCATTCGTTGTTATTAACAACATGAAGTGCATTAAACATTCCGTTACGTCAAGGTGTCCCAAACTGCGGTTTGTAAAGGAACTGCAGGAGTGTTGTGAGTTTAATGAAAATCTAAAAATGAATTAAATCATAAAAATAGGCTATTTTAGAAAGGAACATTTAAAAGATCAAAAAGAGGAATTAGGGAGAATCAATAAATTATGAATAATTTATTGCTATTGTGTGAATATGTAATCAATAAAAAAAGTAACAGGAGTCTGATACAAGTATTTTAAAATGTAATTTAATCTAATTACAAGTACTTCATTTTTGGATCTGATTACGTAATTCAGATTACACGTAATCAGGTACTACCCAGCTCTGTATATTGCATTTCTGTTTAGAGGTAGCTACGTGAAATAGCAAAATACACAAAATAGCTTTACATAATGCCTCATTTTCACAAAAGAATTAAATAACAAGCATTAATTGAGCCTCTTGTTGTGTTTTCATTATGTAAATGGGGTTGACGAGCTCTTCTGCTATTTTCTCCTCTCTCGCTACTGACAAATCAAGAGTCTCATCAACTACAGCACAAGGACCAACTGCTGATTAACAGGTGTGTGTGTGTGTGTGTGTGTGTGTCCAGTAATGGAGTAGATACGGCACAGACATAAGTAATCAATCCTGATTCAGTAGATGGAGCGATCTGAGATATAGACCTAAATCTACTGTAGCCTAAATACATAATGTTAGAGATGAGGTTGTACCAAAGACAGACAGAAGCAACAGAGAGTGAACATGCAGCTGTAATGGAACAGACATTAGTGTTTGATACGGAAAAGAAGAGTGGGATTGCGCACGGGAGAAAGTGTGTCGTTTATTTTCGCCGCTGCCCAGGTGTGCGGATCAAAATGAGTAATGAGAGAGTTAGTAGAGCAGCACTTCAGAGAATACACTCACACACCATGCATACATGCAAACACAAAACTCACAAAAGAGAATTATAAAACTAAATGCAAGAATTCTGCAAAGAAGGTGAGCTATTCAGCTATCAGCTATTTTTTATGGTATATGGCAAATACTTCAATCAAGGTGTTTATTAATACATTAAAGAAAGTTTGCATGTTTTGTGGGAACTGAACCCTTGAACTTGGTGTTGCAGTGCCATCGTCTACCAGCTGAGATACAGTAACCCTGTTTGTCCGTTATGTCCGCTACAGCATTTCTACACCGCAATAAATGTCTTCTTTATGCCAGAGTATTTACGCTCATGATACATGGTCTGTGGATTTGGCACCGTCCTGTTTGCGTTTGTGACATTTGGCATCGAGCCCCTGGAAAATGGATCTCTTGCACCCAAGAGGTCTTCAGGTCTCCTTGCCATTTCCTCAGATAGATTTTAGATGGTACACATAAGCCCTTCTGCAAATAAGCATGGGCGCTTCCTTTCTTACACACGTTTCAGCACCGTACCGTTCCAAAACCTCTGCAAGAACAGATTGGGATGGTGGAAAACGTCATCTGTTATTCCACCCGTGCACTTAGAATGATTTATTCGATCCAGTGATCTATTTGTGATGATATGAGGGTTCACATGCAATCACGTAGACACATATTATATTGCATGGATGATGTCATCACATAACAATAGCTTTATTAAGATACACTGTTGATGTGTGATTGTCTTTAATACAGTCTGAGAATGAAGTATAAACCACTCATGCATATTTACCATGTAGTGTCATATGATGTTGATGACATGATAAAGTCTGGTAGATGCAGTAGCCTACACATGTTGCTGATTCGTAAAGACATGCACTCACACAGAAGTGGGTTCTGTGAGTTTCTCTTGCATTTTGTAAGTGATGCAACAACATGGAAGAGATGATGTTCAGTTTGATTTTCTCAGAAAACATGGTCAGTAAGGTGCTTTATGCTTCATTGAGGCCAACTGCTATCATTAGAAACACTTTGGGCCTCATTCATGAAACACGATCAGAACGAATTTCTGTGTAGGCTCGTCTCTCTCTCTCTCTCTCTCTGCCTCTCTCATCCTTCACTGTAAAAGAAATCCTTTAAAATGTAAACTGGCAACTATGCCAGAAATTCACTGGGGTGGCATTTGGTGCCTGTATATTTTACAGTACATAAATGTGTATTTCTTTGACTGTTATGAGTTAAAATATCAACATTTCAATTACAAAAAGCTGCTCTGTATATATATATAATAAAGTTTACTGATAACCACCGTAATAATACAGGTGGTAAAATGGAACATTACATGATTAAAGCATTTCCATGAATAATTGCTAATGAACATACATTGCAACAAGTGTAATATAAAGCACTACACAGCTACTTAGTCTTATCAAATTTAATGTGTCACAAGTTTATGGTCAATTGCAAATGACAAAAATTGGAACAATTTTAACAAGATTTTATTCTAAACGTACATGTATTGTCTTGAATAAACTATACATTAATATATTTTTTAATGTTTTTGAAAGAAGTCTCTTATTCTCACCAAAGCTGCATTTATTTGATCAAAAATACAGTAAATTAGTAATGCTGTTAAATATTATTACAATTTACCATAACTGTTTTCTATCTGAGTATATTTTAAAATGTAATTTATTCCTGTGATGGCAAAGCTGAATTTTCAGCATCATTACTCCAGTCTTCAGTGTCACATGATCCTTCAGAAATCATTCTAATATGCTGATTTGCTGCTCAAGTAACATAATGTTGAAAACAGTTGTGCTGTTTAATACTTTTGTATGAATTTATAAGATTCATTGATTAATAGAGAGTTTAAAAGAACAGCATTTATTGTATCATTATAGATGTCTTTAAAAGTTACATACTGTATCATGAAAATCTGACTTTTCCATGTTTAAGTGCTATAATCAGGTCCCCGTTGGTGCATGTACCAACCCATAAAACGTGAAAAAGAACAACCTAGTAAATTTTTTTGGTAAGCCTTTCTCTGCGAGCCACTCAGATATCGCTCCCCCTGTGATGTTGAAAGGGGATCTTATAATAATCAGTGTTGGGCATGTTACTGTAAAAAGAGTAATTAGTTATAGTTACTAGTTACTTCTCACCAATAGTAACTGAGTTAGTAACTGAGTTACATCATTATAAAAGTAACTAATTACCAAAGAAAGTAGCTATTGTGTTGCTTTTTACAAAAATGTTCAAATATGTCAAAATAACTTGGATGCCCCCAATATTAAATATGTTAAATAAATGAAATGGACACTAAATAGAATAAATTATTATTATAAAACATTGTACACTAATCTAATATATATATACAGTGCCACTTGAAAGTTTGTGAACCCCTTGCAGAATCTCTGAGAATGTGAGTAATTTTAACAAAATAAGAGAGCTCATACAAAATGCATGTTATTTTTTATTTAGTACTGTCCTGAGTAGGGGGGGGGGGGGATGTGTGTGCTCAGAAAACCCTATATCAGAAGTTTAAACTAATATGGCTTTAAAACACATGATTTCAGCGGGATAGACATGATAATCAAAACCAAAGAGATGGTTTTTTTAGCAGAATATCTGAGGTATGAGCTGTAAAGGCACAGTCCTATTCTGGAAAAGGGTGCAGGGAGCAGCAGCAGCTCATTTGCATTTAAAGAGACATGCATGAAAACTTCCACTCAAAATAGGTATTTTCAAAATTATATAATTAATGATTTGTGGGGTATCTTTAGCTAAAACTTCACAGACACACTCAAAGACAATTACATATTGTAAAAAGGGCATAATAGATCTCCTTTAATATATGTTTTGATCAATTTAATGCATCCTTGCTGAATAAAAGTATCAGTTTCTTTCAGAAAAATATATTCCTGACCCCAAACATTTAAACAGTAGTGTACCTTTTCATTTTTGTAATAATTCATTCATTTTACTGTCCAAAACACAGGTTATTTTACAGTAAAATTCCAAATATTGCATCCAATTTAATTCTAATGTTACATTTTATGTCGGGTAATGATTACCAGTTCACTGTTTATTACTGTAACATTGTACATTAAAATTACAAATATTTCTTACAGTGTTCTTTTTCTCTGATTTCCTAATATCTTCCCACCATTTGTCGTCTTCTTCATTTAATTAATTCAGTTAAATTGTATTGATATAATGTTCTTCTCAGCAATTGTTTGCCTCACAGCATCATGCTTGACTTGCATTTTTTCCCCCCTTTGTTCCAGTATGTTCTCCTTGGCTTTCTCTTACACACATAAAAGATCAGATTCAATTTTCTTTTAAGGAAGAGTGTCTTTAGAGACTGTTGATATTAAGTTTGGACTGATAAATAAAATCCCCTTCTTACTATAAACAAAACCTTCTTCAAAGGGCTTTTGAGACAACCATTCTAAAAGCACAGGAAATTGTAACAGGAGTATTATGTAAGCTCTATGTAAATGTTTGTCTCTGTGCAAATTGTACCTGTGCATTTCCTCATTATTTTGTCAGAACTTTGAATACAATATGTTAGCAGTGTGAATACAACACTACTGTACATTTCAGTTGTATTCAATTGGACATTAATGTGTACCTGTAGGCTATTTGAAGAGCCTAGTCTGTTTTTCTACAGTTCGAAAGTAACGGTGGATGTTGACCTCTGCAGTCCTGCCAATATTCAAGTGCCATGTGAGATCCCTGTATCAACAAATGGAGCCTGAGTCATACTTGGACATTGTAAACTATGTGGGACTGAAAATATTAGAGATGCCCAATGAGTGAAACCCAAAGAGGAACTAAGAAATTCTGTACATACAAGCACATACAAGTCTTCTGGTGCCATCTTCTGTCAGTACATTTTATTCTTTGACCTGTTGGATAGTCTTGAGAGGATATACCCTATTAATTGTGGAAAGAAGTATATGCCATTTTTAAAATCAAAATATATGACAAATATAAGTCTTGACGGCTGTATTTATTCAAAGAGTCTCTAATGGCCTGCTGTAAAGTTGGGGTTTCTTTTAGAATATTTGCAAACATGTAAATGGAGTTTAACCAAAATTATAATGCAATTATTAAAAAAGATGCGTTTATCATATTTCTTAATAATGATAATGCTCATTTTTGTAGCCAAGAAGTTCATTTTTGCACTTTGTGCATGTGTACATAATGTGCATTACGGTCAATATTGAACACTAAATGTTCTCAATAATTTCTATAGTATTTTACGCCAACATGTAACAACAACGAACATAATTCTAAAATAAATGTATACATTTAAAGCAATTAAATTTTTTCAACTTATACAACATCCCTACATTTGTTTTTCAAACGGGCAACGTACAGGGCCACTGAAGATGACGTCACCAACGTACGACATACGTTGCGCCGAGTGAGGACCTCGCGGTGCATGGTTTGGAAACAGTACAAGGAATAACTTTGAAACAACAATAAAATCACCCCAGGCATAAAGAGGCGCATACAGGTATGCAACTGTTATACATAGTGCATTTACATGCGATAGACAGAAATTGAAGTTTATTTAAATGAGCCGTTTTCATTCATTCATTCATATTCTGTTGTGTTGACAGCTTTATTTGAGGTTTTTCCTGAATCCTTAACTTTTAGATGTATTATAATTGTCAGTACTTTAGTAATTAGTTTCATCTTCTTGCATATGCACATTCTGCGTCTGTAATATTCGCAGTGTTTAAATATAAACTCATGGAGCTGCCATAGATAGCATCGTGCGCAATAATTGCATCATATGAAACAACATGAATAGAATCACAGGAATGAAAGTAAACTATCTTACACTTAAACTTTTGCAAAGTAGTCACATTTTGTCTGGAGATTACAGCTTTGCACAATCTTCATGAGCTGCAACTAACTCCCATGCAAGCTACATACTTCTCTGGAGAAAGAAAATGTCATTTCTATCAGTTTTGTCCCTTCAGAGCTCGTCAGCATGGAGACGGATCTTTATGATGAGTTCGGAAACTATATTGGACCAGAGCTGGACTCTGATGAAGATGAGGAAGCAGATGCAGATGACCGGGAGGCTGATGAGGTGCATCTGAGATGTTTTATGACCTCTGCTCATTTGTGTATATTACAGTAGAAACCTGCAAATTACAAAAATCATCTTGAACCATCTTTCATTGAATTACCTTTTAATTTGCAGCATATATGAGTGGGATCTGAGTGCAATTTTTCTTATTACAGGCGGATGAGGAGGAGGATGATGAAGACCAGGTTGATGAGGAGGATGGTGGTGGTGGTATGGAGGTGGTTCTGCATGAGGATAAAAAGTATTATCCCACAGCTGAGGAAGTTTATGGTCCTGAGGTGGAGACTATCGTCCAAGAAGAAGATACACAACCATTGACAGGTAACAGACATGCTGGTGGAATACTAGTTTATGCACTACATGCACAATGCACATCCAGTGCAAAATCAAATTTATCTAATTTTATTCCCTCCTCAGAGCCCATCATAAAACCTGTGAAGATGAAGCGGTTTACTCTGATGGAGCAAGAGCTTCCTGCCACAGTCTATGATATGGAGTGAGTTCACTGTTGTGTTGTTTCTCTCTCCCTGTTTGTTTGAGCTGCATATTGTTACATGCATGTCTGTCTGCAGGTTCCTTGCTGATTTGATGGACAGCTCAGAACTGATCAGAAATGTCACCTTGTGTGGACACTTACACCACGGCAAGGTAAAGGACACTCATGCTTGTTCAATTTTTCAGTTTTGTCTAATAAATGAAGATGCAACATGTTGTGGTTTTCTGTGTTATGCGTTGGGTTTAATTTATTTGATTTTGGAAATTAAAATGCATTTATTTTTCCCCACAGACATGCTTTGTGGATTGCCTCATTGAACAGACACATCCTGAAATCCGCAAGAGAGATGACATGGATGTAAGTATATAGATAAGGAATATAAACAGTATGTATTTTTTTAATATTCAGAATTCATGATACACACTTTGTTTTAGTTTGCATATACTTTTTATAATTTATATATATACATTGCTGTTCAAAAGTTTGGGATCAGTAAGATTTTTTTTGTTTTTAATGGAGTCTCTTATGCTCATCAAGATTCAAGACTGTATTTTTTTAATCAAAAATACAGAAAAAAGTTATATTGTAAAATATTATATTGGTTTCCTATTTTAATATACTTTCAAATGTAATTTATTTCTGTGATGCAGTGCTGAATTTTCATCAGCCATTACTCTAGTCTTCAGTGTCACATGATCGTTCAGAAATCATTCTAACATGCTGATTTATTATCAGTGTTGAAACTGTTGTGCTGCTTAATATTTTGGAACCTGTGATACTTTTTTCTTTGATGAATAAAAAGTTTAAAAAAGAAACAGCATTTATTCAAAATAGAAATCTTTTCTAACAGTGTAAGTCTTTACTATCACTTTTCATCCATTTAACACATCCTTGCTGATTGTTGATTAAAAGTATTAATTTCTTTAAAAAAAAAAAGAAAGAGAAAAAATTTACTGACCCCAAACTTTTGAATAGTAGTGTATATTGTAACACAAAATTTCTATTTTGAACTTTTTATCTATCAAAGAATCCTGAAAAATATCACAATGTCCCAAAATATATTAAGCAGCATAACTGTTTCCAACATTGATTATAAATCAGCATATCAGAATGATTTCTGAAAGATCATGTGACACTGAAGACTGGAACAATGATGCTGAAAGTTCAGCTTTGCCTCATAGGAATACATTATATTTGAAAGTATATTATAATAGAAAACTGTTATATTAAATTGCAATAATTTTTCACAAAATTACAGTTTTTTTCCCCAGTAGTTTTGATCAAATAAATGCAGCCTTGATGTGCATAAGAATCTTCTTTAAAAAAAACATAAAAAATCTTACTGATCCCAAAATTTGAATGGCACTGTATATATAATTTTTTTCTTATACGTATATATATTTAAAGTATATAGATGTATGAAACACCGCTGCAGCTGTTCATATGCAGACTGAGATGTTTTGTTAAACTAACAAAATGGTATTCCATGTTTGTTTAGCTCTACATTAACACTGGATATGTTACAATATTGATCTTTTACTTTTTCAGTTACGATACACAGATATCCTCTTCACAGAGCAAGAGGTAAGAAATCAACTAAATTGTCTGATCACAAGCAAGCATGTGCATTCAGTGTATTTATCTCATGTACATTTTTGTGTTTTCTTACAGAGGGGAGTTGGCATCAAGAGTGCACCTGTAACCATGGTTCTGCCTGACTCCCGGGGCAAATCCTACCTCTTCAACATCATGGACACCCCAGGTACTACCTGCCCTCGTTCCCTCTTCCCTGTGCTCATCTTTTCACACTTTAAAAAGTAGCTAACATATGTTTAAAATATCACTTAGGAAAAGTTAAGTTCACAATATGCTGTGCAAACACAGGAGATTTATCTCTTGAACCCGTCCTCAGGTCATGTGAATTTCTCTGATGAGGTGACATCAGCAGTCAGACTGTCTGATGGCATTGTACTTTTTATCGATGCTGCTGAGGGGGTGAGTTCACACATACACAGTCTACTGCTAATGTCAGGCTTTTGGCTGCAGGACGGCTGTTATGATGTTGTTGTCATCATCATATACTGTTTAAGTAAATCACTGTCTTAACATTTTTTTGTAAGCTTATATTGTATTAGTCAAATTAAATTAGCTATGTTATATAAGTTTATACTTTTGAATGTGTTCAGGTGATGCTAAACACTGAGCGACTGATCAAGCATGCGGTGCAGGAGAAGTTGGCCATCACTATCTGTATTAATAAAGTGGATCGTCTGATCGTGGAGCTCAAGTTGCCGCCTACTGATGCCTACTACAAACTGCGCCACATTGTGGATGAGGTCAACGGCTTGCTGAGGTACCCCACAATGTTTAAAGGAAGAGGTTTTGGTAGATACAACATGCTGTTGAGGCAAATCGTAGAACTACTGTTTATCTTTCACTTTCTCATATTTTAGCTTATTGATACTCATTTATTTCATGAATTTAATTGTTTTTGGCAAACAGTTTTGTCTGAAATTCTATAGAATAAATCCCTCTTTTTCTTTTTCTCTGGCAGCACCTACTCCACCGATGAGTCTCTGATTGTGTCTCCCCTATTGGGGAACGTGTGTTTCGCTTCCTCACAATACAGCATCTGCTTCACTCTTGGCTCCTTTGCCAAAATCTATTCAGACACCTACGGTGAGACATACACACAAAAATATGCATCCTCGATGCTTCTGTCTGAAAACATCAACCTTGTTTTACTCTCAAGTGTTTTCCAGGTGACATCAGCTACATGGAGTTTGCTAAAAGACTGTGGGGAGACATTTACTTCAACCCTAAAACGTGAGAATCTCAACCTAATTTTATTTCATAGACAATTTACATAATGGCAGAGTGTTTTTTGGTTCTTGATTGTAACTGGTCACGTTCTGTGCCTGTCAGGAGGAAATTCACAAAGAAAGCCCCCAACAGCAACTCTCAACGCAGCTTTGTTGAGTTCATACTGGAGCCACTGTACAAGATTCTTTCACAGGTGAGAAATACACTCAGATTCATTTTACTTGGGTAAAATTGATGCACATTCAGGCCGGCGTAGCCAGTCAAACACGCAGGCTGTATAACTGTGGTGTGTCTGTAGGTGGTGGGGGATGTGGATACGTCTCTGCCTCGTGTCTTGGATGAGCTCAGCATTCATCTGACTAAAGAGGAATTAAAGCTCAACATCAAACCTCTGCTGCGCCTTGTCTGTAACCGCTTTTTTGGAGAGTTCACAGGCGAGTGTCTTTTTTTTGTGCTGTTGTTTTGTTGCAATAAATTATAATTCTTGCACACATGTGAGGTTCGTTCTATCTAATAATATGTGCTAATTCAACAGGCTTTGTGGACATGTGCGTGCAACACATACCATCTCCTCAGGGAGGTGCCAGAGCCAAGATAGAGCACAGCTACACTGGTGGACTGGACTCAGACCTCGGTGAGACAATGTCTGAGTGTGACCCTGATGTAAGTGTGACATTCAGCTTGTAAAAGTTTCCATTCCCGGTGTTCAAAAGGACAAAATTCTCATTTTATACACCACTGTTAAAAATTTTGGGGTCGGTAAGATTTACAAAAATGTTTTAAAGGATTCACTTTTTTCAGAAAAAAATCAGTAACACTTTAGTATAGGAATCAGTTCTCACTATTAACTAGTTGCTTATTAGCATGCCTATTATTAACATATTGGCTGTTTATTAGTACTTATAAAGTACATATTCTGCATGACCATGTTCTGCATCCCTAATCCTGCTCAGTACATAAGCTTAACAACTACCGTCGTAGTTAACTAAGTCGTAGTTAATGGTTTGTTAATAGCAAGAATTGGACCTTAAAATGTGACCAAAAATCTTACTGACCCCAAAAATTTGAACGGTAGTGTATACGTGAATATAAATTGGTGCAAAATATAAATGGAAATAGAAGTTGTTGCCATTGTGGAAGCCACTGTAGTTCTTTTATTAGATAAATAATAATAAATAACTTGTGGTTTAGATCATATAGAGAAAACGCTGTGGCTGATTCTTTATATCTGGGAGCGACAGCGTGTCAGACAGTTCTGGAAGTAGCCAATCATTTTGATGACAGTCTATTGACTCTGGCATTTCAGAATGACCAAAGCAAATTGTTTTCTTCTCTGAATTAATTATTCCATCACATGACTTTTTTGATGGGTGTTTTAGAATTTATTCAGTAAATGTAGTTAATGCAGATGTTGTCTTACCAAATAGTAATGTATCCAGCTCTAACAAGCCTAAAAATGAAAATATCTCAATGACACAAGCCCAAGAGAGTAAGTCAAACTCTTTTATTCTTTCGTAGGGTCCACTGATGTGCCACACCACTAAGATGTACAGCACAGATGACGGCGTGCAGTTCCACGCGTTTGGTCGAGTCCTGAGTGGAACCCTGCAGGCGGGCCAGCCGGTGAAGGTTCTGGGAGAGAACTACAGCCTGGAGGATGAGGAGGACTCACAGATCTGCACTGTCGGACGCCTGTGGATTTCTGTCGCTAGGTGACCGTCACACTCTGTCTTTCTGATCATGATCTGACTCTGGCATTTTTTTTCTAGCATTATTAGTTCATGGCCCCCCATTTTTCACAACAATATTTAAAGGCCCCATGTCTTTTCTAGTTGTTCTGGATTTAAAGATAAGGATTTTAAAAAATATTTAGTATTCAGTGTATACCCCATAAAGAATTTTAAAGCTTGGCATAACTAGAAAAAATTGTTTATTCGTTATAAAAATGCCCATGCAGTTATATGATTTTATTAATTTGTTTTTAGAAGTCACACTTTAAAAATTAGGGTTTTTCAAGAGTTATTATTTTAATGCTTGTTTTGTCTTATTTTAAATAATTTTGTCATCTTGAGGCCCAAAAATGAAAATGAAACACAGATTATTGGAGTACATTTTACAAGACAATACTATTTCAGTCTTTCTTAATTTTCACACTTATTTCAATGTATTACTTGTCGTTTCTTTGTAATGTTTTGTAAAAATGTACTATTTCTGAGTGAAAATTGTTTCAAAGTAAAATATACGTCATTTTTTTCCACTGTAGTGTTTGTAAATGTTATGTTTAATGTGTTTATTCAAGGTATCAGATTGAAGTGAATCGTGTCCCTGCTGGTAACTGGGTGTTGATCGAAGGGTGCGACCAGCCTATTGTTAAAACGGCCACAATCACAGAGCCCCGTGGAAATGAAGAGGTAGGAAAGAGAGAGAGAGAGATCTATTCAAAACAAAGCAGTGTTAATTTATGAGACTTTGGAAGTTGAATGTGCTTTGTACTGGTGTGATTAGGCTCAGATCTTTAGGCCGTTGAAGTTTAACACAGCATCAGTGATAAAAATCGCTGTGGAGCCGGTCAATCCCTCAGAACTGCCTAAGATGTTGGATGGACTCAGAAAAGTCAACAAAAGTTATCCGTCGCTTACAACAAAGGTAACACACCCTAGAACAACCCATGATACCAATATTATTTTAAAACCATATTTATGTCATGTTTTAAGCCTCTGAACCAAACTGGAAGATTTCTTTATGAAAACTTTTTTTTAGCATATCAAGATTCATAATGATGTGTTGCAGTCTTTTGACTTGTTTCTTATTAATCTGCGCTGGCTGTTTTGTGTGTGTTCAGGTGGAGGAGTCAGGTGAACATGTGATTCTTGGTACAGGTGAGCTGTACCTGGACTGTGTAATGCACGACCTGCGGAAGATGTACTCTGAGATCGATATCAAGGTGTTCGTTTGCTGTCATACAAATTTCCTTTCTCCCTTTTTGCCTATGCTTTTTGTTTCAATGCGATTTCTCTTTGATCTCTCACAATAGGTAGCTGATCCAGTGGTAACCTTCTGTGAGACTGTGGTAGAGACATCCTCCCTGAAGTGTTTTGCTGAAACGCCCAATAAAAAGTAAGGAACAAACGTCCTGTATCTCAACACCACAGTTTAGTTGTGAAGGTTTTTTTTTTTTTTTAAATGTGACCTGTAAAAGACTTGACCGGATCAGTCTTGACACACATCAGTGTTTGTATATGTATATGTATGTGTGATTTGTAACTCAGTGTGTGCGATTGGCAGGAATAAGATTACTATGATTGCCGAGCCGTTGGAGAAGGGTCTAGCTGAAGACATTGAGAACGAGGTGGTGCAGATCACGTGGAACAGGTAATATAACATCTCAGAACTGTAGAGAACTTATGGATTATATGTAACACAAAGATGTCTTTCTTAATATTACATATTAAGATGCATAACTGTTTTCAACACTGACAATAATAAATGTTTCTGTAGTATTACTGTTTTAACTGTATTTTTGATCACATAAATGCAGTCTTTGAGCATAAGAGACTTCTCTCAAAAACATTGAAATAATTTACTGACCACACTTTTAAGTGGTAGTCTATGTGTTAAAGTTCTGCTGACAAGATCTGATATTTCACCTATAATCTGTTAACTATCTTCAAACCAATAAATTTATCTCTTTTTTTTCTCTCTATAGAAAGAAGTTGGGAGAGTTTTTCCAGACGAAGTATGACTGGGATTTGCTAGCAGCTCGTTCCATTTGGGCTTTTGGACCTGACACAACCGGGCCCAACATTTTAGTAGACGACACTTTGCCCTCTGAGGTAATTTACATATCAGCTGACATTAATCATGCTCTGCAAGGTTCATTTATATTCATTAATTCATTGTAATCATTTTTTCTAATACAGTTCAACTGTAATTGGATAGCAAATTAATGAAATTTAGGATATATTTAGCTTCACCTCTCCTTTGACTGTATTGACATAAATTTGAAAATAGTGCCTTTGGCCATTTGAATGTAGATATGTGTGCTAAAGTCTTTTGGCATGGATGTGTTGGTGTGTGCTTGCCAGGCAATCAGAGATGTGAAAAAAATTGACATGTCACATGTGATTGCATGTGACACGGTCTGTCTGTTTTTGTGAGAGGTTGTGCACTGGCGTACTTAACTTGCTGACAACTAAATAACTCGATAAATGATCTGTTTTCTTTCTCTGTGTGTGTTGTAGGTAGATAAAGCTCTTCTCGGCTCAGTGAAGGACAGCATTGTACAGGGCTTCCAGTGGGGCACACGCGAGGGTCCTTTGTGTGATGAACGTAAGACAGTGCATAACATTTTATTTGAGAAATTTCAATGGTTATGAAGGCTGAACAGTCTAAAAGCGCCACAGAATGAAAAAATGTTCTTAGGGTAAATGTACTTATTTAAATTAGGGATGCTCTGTATATTGGTATGGGTTGATATTTGAGATAAAAAAATCTCAGCCAAAGTAACACTTTAGTATAGGAATCAGTTCTCACTATTAACTAGTTGCTTATTAGTATGCCTCTTAGTAACATATTGGCTGTTTATTAGTACTTATAAAGCACATATTCTGCATGAGCATATTCTACATCCCTAATCCTAAACTTAACAACTATCTTACTAACTATTAATAAGCAGCAAATTAGGAGTTTGAGGCAAAAGTCTTAGTTAATGGTTTGTTAATAGTGAGAATTAAAATAAAGTGTGACCATCAGCCAACAATTATGTATATTTTTACATTTAGCTTGTCTTTGCTATCATTGAATGCTCAGATAAAGTTAATCTTTAAAAACGCTAATAATTGAATAACACTGTTTAATTTCATCTTTAGCAAATCTCCAAATGAATGTCCATTTTTCGTAACACATTAAAATGTTATGTCTAGATTCACTTGTAGCATTTGAAAATATTAATTTTAGTTTTCAGTGACTTTATTTTGAACATATTTAGACGCCGTAGTATGGAAATTTAGCATTAGCAATTTTGTTTATCAGCCATAACATGACCATAATTATCAGCCAGAAAGTTAATAACACTTCATTCCTAATTTAAATGTCATGGATCTCAAAATTTTTAACAACACTTGCACATTTGTAGTGTTAAATTTTCTTTTCCTCTTTTTCTTTCATTGCCGTTTTTCACCCTCTCTTTGACCCTCACAATTAAAAAGACTGTTTTTACTTCAGTACCTTTAAATTTTTCAAATGTCAATGAACTCTTTGTAAGTGGCTACAGTTTGGTGTTTCCGTTTGTACTAAATAACAAATCTATCTCCTTGTCTTTCCCTGCATTCAGCAATCCGCAACGTGAAGTTTAAGATCCTGGACGCAGTGATCGCACAAGAACCGCTGCATAGAGGAGGAGGACAGGTCATCCCTACAGCTCGCAGAGTGGTCTACTCTGCCTTCCTGATGGTAATCTATCCTTCCATAGGTCTATTTAGCCACCTCCCTTCTTCCCCCATCTTCCTCTGTTTCCTTTCTCTGCCTAATCATTGTTTCCATTAGTCTTATTGGACTGTTTCATTCAATTACGTGATCCATTAACTCAGTTCAGTAGATTAAGTTGATTATCGTAATTGGTTTCTCACTTGCTCACCCTCTTTTTTTTTTTTTTTTTCCTCGCTTTGTGATTGGTTGATTTCTGTAGGCCACGCCCAGGCTAATGGAGCCCTATTACTTTGTGGAGGTTCAGGCCCCTGCTGACTGTGTTTCTGCTGTGTACACGGTGCTGGCACGCAGGAGGTACAATACACACAAACAGAATGAGGACATTGCTGACTCCTCGTCTGTTAACACACATACACACACTCACATTAAGCAGATTGTTGCTCAAGGCAGCAAAAGTCAGCAAGTCTCTGATAAAGACAGTCTCCTTTTAGAACGAGCCTCTGACTGATCTCTTGTCTGTGTGTCCCGTAGAGGTCATGTGACGCAGGATGCGCCAATCCCTGGCTCTCCTCTCTACGCTATCAAGGCTTTCATTCCCGCTATTGACTCGTTTGGCTTTGAAACTGATCTCCGCACACACACGCAGGGCCAGGCCTTTGCGCTCAGTGTGTTCCACCACTGGCAGGTACAAACACACACACACGTATCTTTTTTTTTTTTTTTTTTTTTCTAGTCCCTTTCTTGTGTGTATGTGTGTTTCAATGAGTGTAAGCATATTATGTGTAAGTGATTCTCACAAAACCTTTCAAAAACACACCAGGTCACATTTCACCCTACAATGAAAAAAATTAAAATAAGAAATTAAATATTCTTTTAGCAAAACATGATTTCGAATTTTAATTTGCAACCTGGACTTGTTAATATAATGACATTTTTATGGCATTTAATTAATTAACATAGTATTGTGAGGATTTATATGAGGAAATTATTTTTACATTAATTTGCTAAATTATTACTAAATATAATTTATAAATTGTTATTTATATCATAAAGTTATTAATGTATGCTTATTTTAAAAAAAAATTGTTCTACTGTATTTTTATTGTGAGAAAATGAGATTCACCATTGGAAATTAATAATAGAAAATTTGGTTTAAACCAACTAAATCCTATTTCTAGGACCATAATTTTTTTTCTATCATGACATTTTAAGGCAATGAATGAAATATAGTAATCTCAGTATTTGAGTATTTAAATTATATTGGTAAATTATTAGCATAATTGTTACTAAATTAATTTGTTTTTTAACAAAAATTTTATTATAGTATTTTCACTGTAAAATCCTAATGAGATTTAACATTCGAAATTAATAATAGATTACAAAAAAACAAAAAATTTACAAAAAAAATTACAAAAAAAAAGTCTGCGTTTTAGACAATAGTATTTGTTGTACTTTAATGTATAAATACATTTAAAAAATCATTATTATATTACAGTATTAAACCAAGAGAATCTAGTAAGAATCACTTTTAAGTAGTATTTAAAATGGACTCTGTTTGATATATCCAAAATGTAATTTCTTCTATCTTTTTAATTTTTGGGGGAAAATGACTTGCGTAAGATTCACCCGTGTGTGTGTGTGTGTGTGTGTGTGAGTGAGTGGATTTGTTCTGATGTGTTTGATGTTGAGTAGCAGAAAATTGAGTCAGCAGCAGCTTATCTTGGACTCCCTTGCCTTTAACACTGTTTCTGTGTGTGTGTATGTTTGTCACATGGTATTAGATTTTCGCCACTGTCCTGAGTAATTATTGTCTCTGCCTCTCCTCACTCTAGATTGTTCCCGGTGATCCTCTGGATAAGAGCATTGTGATTCGTCCTCTAGAGCCTCAGCCGGCCCCTCATCTGGCCAGAGAGTTTATGATCAAAACCCGCAGGCGCAAAGTAAGACACGTTTGACATCTCTGAAGTGTCAATCAACTTTAGTTTGAATATGCATCATATATCATCATATATCATCATCATAATCATCTCTCTCTTCCTCCAGGGTTTGAGCGAGGACGTCAGTATCAGCAAGTTCTTCGATGACCCTATGTTGTTGGAGCTGGCCAAACAAGATGTGGTGCTCAATTACCCAATGTGATGCGACACATGAACTTAACTCATCCCATCATTCCCCTTCAGCTTCACCAGACTTGCCCCTACTATAAATCAATCCAGTTCTGTATGATGGAATTTAAAAAATGTCTTTTTTTCCTAAATTAACCTGTGACCTCCAAGAGCTCCCTTATAATTTTGTGTTCTTTGTTTATTTTTGTATTTTTGTAGAATAAGGTGATGTGAAAGACAGGCAAGTCTTTTTGAAATGTGTCTGAAATCTCTTTAAAATCTTACATTTGTGTAAGTGTGATTAAAAGGATTTGGCCTGTGGATCTGAGTTTGAGGACATTATGGATGTATTCTTTGATATTGCTGAAGGTGATAGCCATTGTACTTCTCAAGGCTTGAGGACTCTTTGATGTGAAGAAGATGTTTTTGATATTCAGTATGAAAGTATGCACAAACATTTAGAAGAGAATATTCAACACAGAGGAAACTTCGAGAACATTAGCTGAATACAGAATAAAACTGAAGTACATACAAAGGGCCGGAGACGCGCGTCTGCATGCATGCAGGTAAAAACAGATTCGCCTAATAGACACTGCAGAAACAGAGCTAAGGAAGGTTGACATGAGTGAAGGCCATTCAGCAAACACAAGTCTGACATTTAAGTGAATGTCACTGATGTCTGTCTTCCTTGCTGTGCCCCTAAAAAAAAAAAAACATTAAATAAACTTCAGTTCAGTTCTGAAATTAACATTTAAAGTAACCCAAACCAAAAGTTAATAAATATTCATAATATTAAATTTCATTTTTGAATAAACTATCCCCATAATAAATTATAATAAAATACTGTATCCACCTTATTTTTCCCATACGAGCAGGTGCGGCCATTTGTAAATTTTATGCACGAGGTTTCCGGTCTCATCCGCTTCAAGCTATTTTTAGCTGTACAAAACAGTTCATTTTGCTGCTTGATACTGCAAAATGGTGTCTTACCATATTATTTTAATGTATTTTCTTAATTATGAACAGTGGTTTGAAGTGCAAACAGTTTTACCGTTTAATGCACTTAGTTATTCTCAGTGTTGGGCAGTAATTAGTTACTGTAATATTACTTTTTGCAGTAACTAGTAGTGTAACTAATTACTAATAAGATTTCACATCCATAACAGTTACTATCCATAAAACAGCTTAGTTACTTTTGATGCCTAAACCCCGCTGATTTTAAATCCAACAGTCAAATAATTCCTAGATTTATTTTCATAATTTTCACGGTTTGCACATGCATGTGATGTCCCCAGTGCAGCAGGCAAGCTTGGAATATGGAAAAGCTTACATTCAGCAGATAGAAGTTTGCAATATATTGATTTTGTCAGGAAAAAAGATGATCTGAACACGGTTGTGTAAGTTGTGGCTTTACTTTACTCTGACATTACATCCCGCCCACATCCCTCTGATCAGCATGTGGTACATTATATTATTATAATTAAAAATCTTTTTGGAAAATTAAACAGTTTCTTACAAACTTATGTGATTTGATAAAATACATAATGAAATATTATCGTATATGGGTAACAGAGAAATTACAATAGCTTCAAGCTACACATGACAATTAATGAGATTAATACTACACTTCTACTTGAATGTCACTATCAATGACTATTGAGTGTTTATAATAACTTCTGACTGCGATCCAGTGTGGATTTTGGACAAATGATGAGGCAGAAATATGTTGTTAGTAAAATTCTAGAAGAATTTTATGTGGAAGATACACAGTTACAACTTCTGTGGGGCGTGAAGAAAAAGTAATGTAGTGTAACTAATTAGTGTTGCTAGAAAGTAATAAGTAAAGTAACAATATTACTTTTGAAAGGAGTTACTAGTAATGAATAATATATTACATTCTTTGAGTAACTAGCCCAACACTGGTTATTCTTCAAGCTGTATCCCTACAGCGACTAATGAACTGGATGTCTTGCACATTCACAGAAAACGGCTTACTTCCACTTTGAAAAATAAGCTGTGTGTGTGTAAAGGATCAGGATACATTTAAAAAACATAAAAATGTCATGTCAACATGAGAGTAAGTGAATTATGATTAACTTTTCATTTTTGCATAAACTGTCCCTATAATACCCTGCTGAAAACAAAACAAAAAAAAACAATAGAAACCATCACAGAAATTCGAATGGTTTCCACTACAAATACCTTTACAAACATTACAAACCATCAACTTTCAACCATTAAAACCATTTAAAAATGTTTTTCTGTAGTGTGTTTTGTGACATATTCCATTAGGATTTAGTGGTTTTAACAAGCCACCAATAGAAGGTGACCAATTACCAGTAGAGACCAATAGGGTCCATTTCCATTAAAACCAATACAAGTCCCATTATAACCAGTAAAGCCATTAGGCTACAAATTTTGTGATGGTGTCTATTGTTTTTGTTTTTTTGTTGTTGTTGTTGTTGTTTTTCAGCAATAAAAAGAATACTACAAAAATAAGTATGTAAAAATAAGAAAAATTAAAAGTAAGCTGTAAAAATGTTTATATAATTCAGAACTTTACTGACATTGATTATATTTTCTGACATTTATCAAATCAAAGTCTGGCTGAAGTTTGTGTGTGTCAGAGGGAATCATAATTTTAATTCAGAGACGGGTGTTTGTACGCATGTGTCTGTGGGTAAAATGGTGATGAATAATCAGTTTGGACTACATTGCTGATTCCCTGCATGAAAGATGTGTGTGTTTGTGTGTGTGATGTAAATATGTGAGATGGTTGTGGCAGCATGAGTGACAGGCTTTTTAAGTGGTGCTCTCATTGACATCACATACCACTTGCATAATACAATATATCTGTCAACACTTAAAGCCTTATTGTTGCCAGAAACATGTCCGGAAACACAATGTCTCCTTTTTAAACAAGTTTTTCTTAATCTCGCCACACAGAAATACATTATGCTTCTGTGGAAAGTACTTTGCTACTCAGCTAAGATTGTCAGGCAGCTCTGAGGTGGTCTCATTGTTGAAAATCAAACCTCCCTGTCAAGGGAAAATGATAATGAGAGTAAGTGGAGGAAGGACTGAATACCAGGGTCACATTCTAGCAGGATGAATGGTGAAATGATATTCTGAGTGAAAGTCTTCTCCCAAGGTCTTGGCTTACTGGTGTGTTTTTTCTATATTTAGCAGCGATTTTCAAATTGTGCTCAAAGGTTGTGTGTGAATGTCTGTGGTAGTGTGTGTTTCGGCACGTTTCGCATTCGCTGCCATAAGACCAGATGCTCTGGGCTCCACACAGTCACACTGCATGTACACACACACATTCTGCCTCAGAGCCAGAAAACTGCCATAATACAATCACATTATGAGTCAGAAATCTTGTAATACACACTTCATGATCGCCCCAACATCAAAAGATTTGCATGCAGCTTATTTCTAAGTTCTGAGCCAAATACTGACTTTATAGACATTCACCTTGATGCCATAATGAGATTTTGCTTTTGAGCTTGTTTTATTAGGCAGCCAGATTTATCTCTGGCAACTTGTCTTGGATCTCCAGACGTTTTCCTCCATCCAGTGAAATATCATTTGGCTGTTGTGTCTTGTACATTTATTGGCTACTCAAGTGTCACCTCTGCTCTACCCCAACGAATCAAAAGTGAACTCTTTTGAGCATGTTGTTGCCCAGCTGGTATTGTTTCGGTCTAGTGCTTAGATGAGGCTTTGGTTCAAATGTTCATGACTGAATATTTCTAGGTATTAGACTTTCACAGTATCTTCTTATAAGAATACTTAACCCAAAAATGAAAATTCTGTCATCATTTACTCAATGTTATGTTCCAAACATGTATGATTATATGACCTGTATAAATGCAATTAGTGATGTGCTAGTGTTACTGTACTTTTATTTGCTTTTTGTCATTTTTGGAGCTTGACAACCCCCTGGTTTCAATTCAGTTTTATCGAATTGAAAAAAGCAGAATTATGGCCAACCCGGAAGTTAGCATCAACCTGGTTCCCTCAACAAAAACCCAATAGGAATTTTCCATTGGCTTTTGGATTATTGCAGAAAATGAGCTCTGTGACCAACAAAAGTTTATCATTCAGACGCATTTTGTTCATCATGATTATCTTCATAAATGAACAGTTTTGAAGCCTTAATAAATCACCAGAAATAAAAAGCTGAACGTACTGTAAAGCTTCCAACGACTCCTGCAGTTTACAAAAGCGATGAGGATGTAAAAAAAAACGTAGTAGTAAATAGATGAGTTTTCCTGTTTGACTTTTTTTATTATTATTTAATTTATTTATTTTTTTTTTTTGTCCCTGACAACCTCTGTAGTCCCAGTTAGCAACCACCTTTTTCAAAACAAGTAAAAGCTTTAAAAAAACAAGTAAAAAAATCACAAGTTGGTATTACGGATGTAATTTATGTCATAGAATAAAACGTGAAAATATTTTGAGCTTGACTCAAGATATTGGAAACACAGGCATTATTTCAAGTATTTAACCAAAAAAAATAATAGTAATTTATTGAATTTGGGACGATGGAACCAGAAGTGCTAAAATGCTAACTCCTGTCCACATTTTGGCCCACAAAAAAAAAATATCATCCCTGCAACTACACTTGTCCCCCCTATATTTCTTTTGCATTTATTGTGCACTCAAACCATAACCTTCTCATGACCCTCTGTCAGAAGAACTGCGAAGAACCTGGTCATGACACCACATGAGGGCAGCGTTTCTCACAGCAATATAAGAGACATAAACACATGGGCTTTGTTTGGAATGCCACATTGTTTACTGCATACTGCACTGTATACACTGTATACTGCCTACTATTTTATAAATATAACATGCAACAATAAAAACTTCAATTAGTAGCTTGCTGTACTCATGAAACCTCATTATGTTGCATGTGTAAAATATGCATTATGTTGCATTTGTATAAAATGTGTATATTTCTTTGTATAAAATGATATTTTAGGTAACATTTTGTATAAAATGGTATAAAATTGGTATATTTCTTAACTCTTGGCAATCCAATAAAACACTAAATAAAGACAGAGCTGCTAAGTTGATATTACTTTTACTTTACTCATACTAGAAATGGGAGAAAATCTGCAGAAAATATATTAAAATAATAGTATGATTTGTATTATAAATGCTTTTGTGAATATAGTCATGCAGTCAGTATATAAACACAAACATGACACTGCCACTCCACAGCAGCAGCAGGGAGAGGAATCATGAATCAGGGTCAGAAAGAAATAGAGAAAGAGATTAAGCTAGAATTATACCTTCTACAGTAGAACGAGAGGAAGAGTGGATAGAGACTTCCTGATCCCACAATATAGGCTAGCTAGATCTCAGGGGAAATTCAGAGCTAAGCTTAAATTTGCTCATTTGTCCAAAAAAAAAAAAAAAAAAAAACTGCCATTAATCCAAAGCTTTTTAAAAAGCCTCTTGAAGCATCAATAGCATGGCAAGTCAGACCAGCTTTTCAGTAACAGTCTATGTAAGAGACACTAATGTTTAACAGAAGTGATGGAAAAAGAGAAAATTGATCCTAAATACAGTGGAAAGGAATTGCTAAACTTTGTGAATTGCCAGCAACAGGTCTTTGGAGGAATTAAAAGGAAATGTGATGCTGTTAAAATATGGGTTATGATGACCAGTGTTGGGGAAAGTTACTTTTAAAAGCAATGCATTACAATATTGCGTTACCCCATAAAAAAGTAATTAATTGCGTTACTTAGTAAGTTAGTTTAGTTTATGGAAAGTAATGCATTACGTTACTTTTGTGTTACTTTTTGTCACCTGGGCTGGGCTTGCTAATTTATTTTTAATAAATAAATGTTAATAAATGTATTTTAATAACCCAAATTTTTGGCGACTGTAAAGGCTCTTTCACACCAAGAGTGAAATGAATAAGCCTTCGGCTGAAGAAAATGCCTCTGCCTCTGCCTTTGCACTTACATCCAGTTTCTCTCAACACGGGCACAGGAAAGGTGTCAGTGAATAAATAGGAAAACAAAGTAACTTCCCAGCAGGCACACAAAGTCATAAGATGTCGATATTTGGTTAAATTTTGGTTGTGACATCGGGTGACCAAAATTCAATGTCAATTCAATGTCTAATGTCAATATTAATTTGATGTAAAATACCAGCATCAGCTGACGTTGATATTTGTTGTTTTTAGGTTGTGTAACCAAAATCCAACATTAAGTCAACGTCAAATTGGCACTAAATACTGACGTCAACTCGATTTTCATTCTCAGCCAAAAAACAATGTCTGTCCGATGTTATATCCAACATCAACCTGATGTTATATTGACGTCCTGTGCCTGCTGGGTTGCGTTACTTATTTGAAAAAGTAACTCAGAAATTTTCTTGTTAATTTAAAAGTAATGCATTCTTTTACTGTTTACTTAAAAAAAGTAATCTGATTATGTAACTCGCGTTACTATATATGTATTATGACTATAGTATCATTACTGAATGAAATATGAAATCACTATGTGATTGAAAAAAAGTTTTAGATCTTAACTCTGGCTTTTTACGTTTACAGTGGTAAATAAAAAGAGTTTCTTCTAATGAGTTTTGGCTGTTCGATCATTTGTTCAATCACACTGACTGATTGATTAACGGACTGATTTGATGTGACATTGTCACCATCTTGATCCGACAGCTCAGTGTTGCCTCTCTACATACTCTTCTCCTTTCCCACAAGTTGGAGCGAGAGATTCGGGTTAAACAGGACACCAGGGAATTTCTGGCAGACACCACAAGATGATTTGACAAACAGAAGTATTGGAGCCTTTTGTGTCACTTCAGGCTGTTTTTGAGCACCATATGCCAAAAATCCTGCTCTACAACAAAACCACCCAGAGTGCACAAACTTTGGGAGCCTGATTTCACCCTACTTCCCAGTCACAGCTATCAGAACAGTTTGATCGGACCCATGCCATCCATAGCATCCATGATTATTTCATGCTCCTGGACTCTAACCAGCCTAAGCCATGCCATCATTTGACAAGTGAGAAATGGAGAGAGAGACAGAACACAAAGACAACAGAGAGAGAGAGAGAGAGAGAGAGAGACAGAGAGAGAGAGAGAGCAATGCCTCTGGTTAGGAGGAAACCCCATTTCCAATGTCACTGTCTGTATAAGATGTCAGCCTGTGCACCTGAACCAGTCAGCCTGTCAAAGTTCCTGTTAGAGTGCCTGAATGTCAGAGTTGAGAGCAGATGGAGAGGTTACAGTGGCTCGTTCAGACTTTAGACTGATGGAACACGGTTTCAGGGTAAGAAAGATCAACTCAAATTTTGTAAGAGGGTTTAGGGCTGGTCAGGCATTGGAAGTCTTGCTTAATTAAGGTGAAGGGGCGATGTGAATAAGACTTCAGCTTTAATAAACAGCAGGTTCTCTAATAAGGAAGCTAAAATTGAGGGGGTTTTTTCTGTTTAAAAGTGAAAAACAATTATTTTCTCTTACATTTCACAAGATATTCTTAAACTGTCTATTTCTTGACATATCCATTCTATATCTAAAATAAAACAAGTATAAAAGAAGTTATCTAAATATTCATATAAAAAATAGCTTAACATTAGAACAATGGCTTTTTATGTCCAAAGAAAACCATGCATGAGAGCGAGAGGGCGCACCGCGCAAGTCAATCATCTTTCGCCCTTTGTGAGCGTCAGAAATTGCTCTCATCAGTCAGGCTTCCCCTTCAGTGTTAATACGCTGTAGCATCCCCCAGGCAAGGTCATGCACTTTCACCTTTCCTCATGATAAACAACCAAAAAAAGTCGCGTGGGTGAGCCGCGGAGGCAGTCATTGTGTCCCAGCCTCCCCACGAGCACGCAGACGAGACGCGGACACAGCTTGAAATCGCAGGCATTTATTGTTGACGGAGAGTAGGATGGCCGGTTCGCACGTGTTCGCGGTAACGGGTGACTTTAGGCGAGAAAATGAATTCAGCGGCGAGCATCTGCAGAGATTTCTTCGCGATGACTGAATGTATCCAGCTGAATTCAAGAACTGAACGACAGATTGCAGATCTCGCAAACAGTATGATAAAATCGGACCATTTCAGTCTCGCTCTGAGGTCTAAGGAAGTCTTCATCGGTGACAGGACAGAGGCGGAGGCGAGTCCGGTAACGGAGGACTTGGGCAGCGATTAAAATTCTGGGACCTTCCGTCATTTGACCTGGCATCCTTCTCTTTTAAATAATCATCACAGACTCGCAGAGCGGTAAGAGTCATATTTGTGTTTTACTATAACCAGATATTGTGTGTGGAGATATTAACAGACGCGTGGATGACAGAACTGGAGCGCGTTACCATATTTTGGCGAGGTTATGATGAGTAGCAATCAATTAGATACTAATACTTCAGTGAAGGACAATTGCATGTGCTTTTATGTAAAAAGCAGCAGATTGATAGTGTGGTTACAACTGGAAAACGTTATCGCGCTCAGGAGCGCAAGTAATGACACTTTTATCCACGGGTTTGGTTCAGCGTTTTTTGCTGACAGAAACAAAATGTCATTACAGACTTCACATTTTCTGCTTGCATTGCTTTTGTTTGGTCTTAACCAGGCAAAGCTGAAATTGAGGATTTAGGTTAGGTTTTAGTGAAGGTTTTCTTTGGTTCCGTTGTGAAGTCTCCTGGAGATACTGGACGTGTTTCTTGCTCTTTACTTTTTGTAGCATTCATGATTTATGTATTGATCACTAACCTTAAAGTTGTTCAGCTCTTCTGCTAAGTAGTTAATAAGACGATAATGTATTTTTTCCTCACAGTTTTCTTTTTCTATTCCTTTCTCTTCTTCTTTCTTTCTGTTTCTTATTATTTTTATAAGGGATAAGCATAAAAAACAGCTGGAAAAAAGTTATGATTGAAAGCAGAAGATAAGCAGAAGCACCCTCAATAAAGCAGAGATCTCCAGGAAAGTCCCTCCCTTCATCACTATTGTCAGATTATACTCTGGGATCAGATAATGTCCATAAAAGCGTTGTTGTAGAGAGGATTGTTCTTGCAATTGTCGTGGGATTGGATTGGCAATTAATTGTATTTTTTCTTTTTCCATTGCTTTCATACTGTTAGTGTTCAGCTAGTTTTATTCCGTGTTTGGTCCAAGTCTGTCTGTTTAATATCTGCTAAGCGGACACCATGTTTTCCAGTTAAATATACACTGTACTGTACTGCTGTTCGGCTCACTGCTCCACAGCAACAAGCCTTGCAGGTATTTGTCACAGTTATGCACCAAAACATCTGATTAAAGCAATTAGCTGATATTAGAGCATAAAGTATTTCATTAGCAGAGGTGAGGTGCTGGTGCGTAGAGGCACAGAATACCTCTTGTGTGATTTACTACCATTTTCTAGCATTTGTGAGATATTTTCTGGACTGTAATATTTTAAAAACAACTGTTAATAGGGTTTAGTGCAACTATTAGTCAGTTTTTAAAATTCATATTCGTAATTTGTCATAGAGAGTCAAGAAAACTACTTGACTGACCAGTCAGTCATCTTAAAACCATCAAAAACATTCCCAGAACAGTCCAGGTGTTTTGGCTTGATGTCTTTAAGCTGGAGAGTGATACTGAAATAGTCCAATGTAAGCTGTAGATACTTTTTCATTTTTTAATCATACATTCACTCCAAGAATGCTTATACCCTCATTCTGCATTCTCTCTCTTCCTTTGCGAAGTTGCTATGTAAGTGCCTTATATGTCTGGATTTCTCAAATGCATCCTATTTGAAATTACAGTGACCAATTGCTTTAAATAATCATGAAAAGCTGGACAAGTTGATTTGCCCAGTGATGGATTTATAGCTCTGATGGGCTTGCAAACTTTAATAACGCCATGTTAAAAGTGTCAGTGAGTTTTGAAAAAAATCATATCCCAAAATAATGTAGTATTTGGGTGTTTTACTTCTGGTGCTTTAATGTGTCAGAGAATTTTTTTTAATGTATATAAAATTTATATATATTTATCGTTATAAATGTGTAAAATAAATATATAAAAATATAGTATATTTATATTAAATATATAAGTTTTTTAGAGATATAAATGTCATATTAGCTATTATTTTTCCATGCCTTAATAATTTATTTTATTTTGAAATATCTTTTGTTATATAGATTTTGTTTTATCCTTGTACCTGACCCAATGAAAACAGTGAGATTGCAAGTTTAATTGCAGGTTTAAAACTGATGATATAAACAAAGAATGCAGTAAACGAAGTATTTGAATATTTATTATTGTGCGAAAAATGTTTTAAAAAACATTAAAAATGGATTAACATCAATATATTAATTATATTTAAGATTACAATTTAAAGAATGTATCTAATCTAGTATGACTATGAATAATTATATATAATATTTTAATAAAATATAATTATATAGTATATATGTGATATGCATACAGACACAATGGCATGTCAGGGCACCCTCTTTCACGCACACACCCATCCTGTTTTCTGTTCTTCGTTTTCTATTAGAGCTCTTTCATTTCAAGTCTTTTAGGGATATCAGTGTGTGTAATACAACGTTTCTATGTGACTTATTACATGCATACACACAGTAGACATTTGAACTTTACGGCAGAAGGAAAATAGTAAAGAAAGCAATGGAAATTGGGCTTGGGTGAAAGAGCGATGAGGAGCACATTCTGTCTGGCATGCAATTACACACACGCTCATGCACTCTAAAGTCCAGGAGCCTGATCTGAGGAACCTGGCCTGTGTACAGCTTTCTAATGTGAACATACACACACACACATACACACATAAAGAGACAAAACAGACTGCTTCGTTCCGGCTGGTCAAGGCCAGTTTTGACCACCCAGATCGAGGCAGTATCAGATAAGTGGGGAGGCTCTGAAGCCTCTCAGTAAGTCTGTTACAAAGTCTGTCAATCTGTTATCCATATGGAGATTCAAATGAATGGTGGCAAACATTGAACGATAGATTTTTAACATTTGGCAGCCACAGTCTAAGCAAAACCTCACCCATACACACACTATAAAGAGAGTCTGTAATGATGTATTATGTGAGTTTTTGTCTGTGTACTCGTGTGTTTTCTACAAAGGAGTGCTGTCCTTATCATCATGATGATTCATAATGACTCCATCATTCTGTGTGATGCACACAGCATGTTTTTATGTGTGTGTGTGTGTAGTTATAGATCCTCAGTGACATTCCCAGTGGGAAGGAGTCTTATGTGATTCTTTTCTTCCACACTGCTCAGTGCTGAAGTGAACCTTTGCCATCCAAACACACACAGACATACACGTGAGTGTGCATTCTCAGCTTCTGTGGCTGAGTGAGTAAATCTGCAGTCAGTATTAATGCTTTGTGACAGCGAGGGATGACTGCAAAGACAGGACACACGGAGACAACATAGGCCACATAAAACACACACACAAACACAAGCCATCCTGATTTATACCCTTCCCTCCCATGGCCTGCCCAACATCATCTTTTTCAAAACTTTCTCTTTCTAATGCACAAGTCTCTGTGCTGACACATAACCTGTGTCAAAGACAAGTACATGGGCTCTGTTGACCCAGCCAGGTCTGGGGCCTGTCAGAGGAAAACAGAAATACTAAGGACATCTATTAGATTGAAGACTCTGGTCTCCATTTCTTCGCCTCTGGCTTTGTAGCGCAAAGGCGTAGATCTCATGCCCAATTGGAGGCACAACAAACAGGACGTTTTGTAATACTGATAGTTAAAGTGACAATTTGTTATGCCTAAGTGTTTCCCTAGAATCAGCCCTTGCGCTTTTTTTTTTTTTTTTTTGAGTTTTCTGCCCCATGAAACAGTAAGTTGAGGGCACAACAAAAAGGATGTCTGGCCCTGAGCTGTCATCTGCCCTTTTAGGCAAGTGCTATATATATATATATATATATATATATATATATATATATATACAGTGGTGTCCAAAATTATTAGAACACTATTATTTTCAGCAGCTAAAAATGGCTTTAAATCAGTTATTTCTATCTTTTGCAAGTTTTCTACTGACACACTACAGCAAAAGATAGAAATAACTGACTTAAAACCATTTTTTAAACTGCTGAAAATACTAGTGTTCTAATAATTTTGGCCACCACTGTATAATCATTTACTTGCATTTTGGTGCCTTCCAAACTTAACATTTGCAAATTCTACTTCCCAGTATTTTTTGTTTTTAATAATAAAGTTATATTTTTTATATTTTTAATATAATACAAAAATATTTGGTAAATAATAAATGTTCATATAAAACTAATAAACTTGCAAGTGTAAAATTATAAATGCTAATCTAAAATTTTACATATAAATTGATAAATATTGACTCTTTCGTCTGACCCATCACTATTCTTTATGTTGAGGCCACTGGAAAAATGGCAGAGCAAGTATAAATCTGAATTACTGGTGCTACTGGGCCAATAGAAACAAATCCTTTCTCTTATGATCTGACAAAGACAGTAAATAGACAATAAATGTCTTTTTGTTGGGTTGTCTTTGCTGGCTACAAGCCAAAAAAGCCAACACGACCAATATAATTCGATTCATGAAAAAATGACTCCTTTGTTTTGGTCCTGTTGCTGAATCAGACAAAAAGTCTCAGACAGTCATCGTTTTGAATCAGATCATTAACAGATTACTTATTGAATCTGTCAGTTATTGAAGCAACATCTGACTGAGTGGATGTTTATGACAACATGTTAAAGACACATTTATTTTAATTTTAAAAAATTATGAAAAACAAAACATTATGTCTAAAAGAAAAGTACTGTTTTGTTTAGCGTGTACTTCACCGGGGCTGTCTCTTTTAGCTCAACACTTCCTTTGACAATAGAGGTAGTTATGATTGTAATTTACAGCAAGAGTACAAGAAAGTACAAGAAAGGAGTCAGAAAAACAAGCTGTTCTTGCACTTTTTCATTTCCGTGTGATCTGTTTCTCCTTTCCGGTCACCTCTAACTCTCCGTCAGTGATCCTGCCATGAGCGCAGTGACAGACCCCTTGGTTACATCATCAACACGAAACATGAGTCCTCCAACACAGGTCAGAAAGTATTAGACTGAATGTGTGTGTGTGTGTGTGTGTGTGAGAGAGAGAGAGAGAGAGATGTCCTTGTTTCCTGTCTTTTCCCCAAGTCATGTTCAGAGGGGGTATTGTTCACCCATGGCTGGGTTTCCATGGCCACAAGGACCGAGCCAATCAGAGCGCGGGGCCACCATGTGCTCCAGACGAGGAAAAAGCCCGCCGGCAACACATATGCTAGCGTGCTAACGCTAACCCAGCATCTTTGCGTCTGCTCCGCGGCTCTTCCTCCCTGGCCTTCTCTTTCATTTTGATCCCCTCTGTCCTCGAACCTCAAATCTCTCTTTAGGTTTAAATAGCTTGATGTATTTATAATGTCTCCCCTTATGTTGTCACTTTTTTTCTTCTTGGTTTCTTCCTAAGGCAAGACATGAATAATGAGGGGAAAGGAAAGATGGACAGATGTAGAGGAAACAGGACAAGTGCCCCTCAGACAAACAACCTTTAACTCAGCCTTTAAAAATAGAAAATGAGGTGAGACGTATTCCGTGGAGTTTCTCCTGCTTAGAAACATTGTTGATTTATATTGTCTGCCGGTGTGTTTATACTGTAAGAGTGTGTAAGGTAAAGAGGAAAGAGAAAAAAAGAAAACTTTTGCCAGAGGATTTATTGCAACATTGAGGGCAATTCCTGTAAATATTTTTCTTCAGGCCAACAACTGAGTTTTCCTATGGTTTAATGCGCTCTAAACTGTAATGGAATTGCATTGTTTGCCTTTGGGAGTGATTGTGTCCGTGGAAATGGAATTCCATTGTTCGAGTCTAATCTCAGTTTTTATTCAGACATGGTTTTCATTTGCTGTGGAATCATCTGCAGGTATGGCATTGTGAGTCGCCAGCGGAGGAACACACAGCTGCGGCGCTCGCTCTCTCAAACGCGCACACAGACACACATTCTCACACATACCTTGATCAAAGGCTTAAAGCTCAGATTTGGGAGAAATCCCCTCTTTGGCAAGTCATCGTTTCCATGGAGACTAAAATATTTCTTCTATACTCGTTCTAAGCTGTTTCTCACTTCATGGTACTATAATGTGTTTCTTCTTTTCTCTTCCTGCTTTCACTGCAAAAACGATTTACTTACTCAGTGTTTTTGTTTTGTTTTACAGTGCAAATATCTGAAGTATCTTTAAATCTTAGATGTATCATAAATGAAGATACGTTCACTTGAGATATGAAATAACTTAAGAAACTTAAGAAAAAATTCGAAATGAAGTGACTTTATGCTTAAAACAAGAAAAAATTTAGTTATGTCATATCAGGTGCAGTAAAAAAAAAAAGGCTTCGAATTAAGTTTATTTTTGTCACCTCATTGGCAGATATTGTTTCTTATTTTAAGTATAAAAACTTAAAAAAAAAAAAATTTGTTTTTGTTTTTCAGAAAACAATAAGTCATTTTGCTTCTCAAGTAAATGTACACCAAAAAATATTCTTAGTGTAAACATAACTTTACATTTTTGAAATAGAAAGAAGAAATCCCGCACAGTATCCGCACAGTATTGCGGATACTCCAATAAGCTTTGTTTGTTTTATTCACAACAACACAAATTTTTACAGCGTATGATTTAATTTTTTTGGTAACACTTTGCAATAAGGTTCATTGGTTAACTACATTAGTTAACATGATCTAAAAATGAACAATACTTCTACAGCATTTATTAATCTTAGTTAATGTTAATTTCAGCATTTACTAATGCATTATTAAAATCACAAGTTGTGTTTGTTAACATTACTTAATGCACTGTGAACTAACATTAACAAAGATTAATAAATAGTGTAATAAATATATTGTTTATTGTTTGTTCATATTAGTTAATACATTAACTAATGTTAACAAATGACACCTTATTGAAAAATGTTACCTTTTTTATGTTTGTATGGGAAAACAAGACAAAATACTGAACAAGAAAATAACTGGAATACCTTAAAAGAGTAAGATCCAACAGTTCAAAATTACAATGTTTTTATTTATTTAACAAAGCATAAAAATGGATTTATGCAATCTGAATATCAAACACTGTTGACAGATACTTCAGCATAAGAAGCTTTAGCGCAAGACTCAGCTTTAAGACATAGTTATGGAGGTTGAGAGGAAGATACGGTAGAGCACATACAGAAGTGTTAAGTCGCATAACAAGGAGATGCTGCACTAATATGCTTCAGCTGAGGATTTGCTTTAGCAGTCAAGGTGCAAGATGCCACACCAAGTTTATACATATTTCATGTTATTAAGCATTAAATCTGTGGAGTCTACGGATTTGTGATTTTATGCGGTTCATATCATTTACCTCACAAAAGTGTAGAGAATAGTGAGAGACCTGACTTTCTATTTTATACAGCAAGTTAAACTTGAAACTATTATTGTCCTACTTCAGCAGCTCTCAGTGAGAGTTCATGGCTTTGTGTGGAGGGGCTTTCCTGCATAATGGTGCTGTGTGTTTTAGAGCAGCGACTACAGCTTGAGGTCAAGGTAACAGCCATGTGTAGCTCTACTGTTTACATCTGTGTGAAAGATGTTTTAGGGCCAAGCTGTGTATATATTAGTGTTGACATGCAAGGGCAAATATTTCCAACAATGTGTTTGGAATATCAGGTTTTTGGCCACATTTATGCACAAGGTCCAGCGGAGAAAATCTGCAGGGCAGAATATATTGTCAAACATAGTGCAGTCTTGCTGATTTTGCCTCCAAAGCAAAGCCGTGCTTGTGGACCCTCACTAAATCATTGTGAAATGGCGAACACAACCCTGTTTAAAGCTTTAGTGCCACCTCCAGCATAGCACGTAATGTAATCATTGCTCAAAAACACAGGTTTTATACTTAGCTTGCTACATCAGAGGTGCATTTGAGATTCATATTATTTAAAGTGTACATTAAATGTGTTTCGGCTGACTACTTGTGATCTGATCATTTGAGACAGATGTTAATACCAGGTGTAGAAAGACTGAAATGAAGAAATGAATAGGCAGGCCAAATAACAAAAGCATGGGTGATAAGTAGAAGAGAGAGAGCCCATGAGTGAGTAAAAGAAGAGAGATAATGAGGTGAGCTGAGGTAATATTCACAGTTCCCCTGAGTTAATTCACTCCCTGTGTTGTTGATTAATTATGTGTGCATGTGTGTGTATACAGCATTGTTTCCTGCATCACTATTCAGCGGTAGTGCTGCTCCACGACAAAGGATATTACCCAGTTTGTGTGTTTGCAGTCTAAGTTGAATGTGATGAGGAGTATAGCTCAAGAAAAATAATACAAAGACGGTAAGAAACACGTCTTTACTGGCTGTATGCAAAAATACTGTGCTCAAACACAGTCTGATTCATAAACAAATGACTCTTTTTAGCCCATTCTCCTACTGATTCAGTCAAAAAAGACCTAGACGGTATTGGTTTGAATTAGTTTAATGAATTATTCTTTGAATTTGTTCAAAGGTTTTAGGTCAGTAATATTTTTAATGTTTTTTAAAAGTATCTTATGCTCAACAAAGCTGTACTGATTTGATGAAAGATTTTGAAATATTATGACAATTTAAAATAACTGTTTTCTATTTTAATATATTTTAAAATGTAATTTATTCCTGTGATGGGAAAGCTGAATTTTCAGCATCATTACTCCAGTCTTCAGTGTCATATGATCCTTCAGAAATCATTATCATATGTTGATTTGCTCCTCAAGAAACATGTATTATTATTATTATGAATGTTGAAAACGGTTGTGCTACTTAATATTTTTGTGGAAACTGTGATTTGTTTTTGGATTTTTTTGATGAATAGAAATTTCAAAAGAACAGTATTTATTTGAAATTGAAATCTTTTGTATCATTATAAATGTCTTTACTGTCACTTTTATCAATTTAATGTGTCCTTGCTGAAGAAAACAATTACTGACCCTAAATTTCTGAACAGCAATGAATGACCATGTGCAGTTAAAGATACACATTCACAAAAAACTTTAATAAACAAAATAATTAAAAATTAAGCTTTATCACACTGTTATTCATTAATTTTTTTATTGCCACATTTTAAAATTATATAGAAATATAATAAATATATGATGATTTAAGCTTGTTGATTGACTAAAGCAACATTTCTTGTTCTGTCTCAGCAGCCCCATTGGTCAAAAATTCATGGGGTGACAGAAATGGTTTCTCAGGTCAGTAGCCATTGTACAGTGCAGTTAATAAACTTCATTTACAATCGCAAATTAAAAGCTCAATTAGTTTTTACAGATCATTTAAACAATGCTTGTTTATGTCATTCTGTATGCATAATATAAAGGAATGATGTTGCAATCAGGAAAAATAATGATCTCATCATTTAGACAGAGAAGATTCAGATGTAGGGGTTCAATCCTGTGGGCTCTGAACACAGATACTTGGGCAGTATTGTAAGCAATTTAAACTAAATCTGTAATTAGGAGATGATGGATCATAAACATAGTCAAATGCCTACATGTGTATCATTACAAGAGGATTACCTAGACTTTGACTTAGTTCCTCCCATGCTATGTAGCATATCGGGCAGCAATCATTCTCCATCGGCTTCGGTCTTGGGCGAGAGCTTCAGCGTCGTCCCATGCCGTGTTAAGCGTCTTCAGATCTTGTAGGAATGTTCTTCGCAAGGTGTTCCGGGGGCATCCTCATGGTCATTTGGCACCAAGGGGTAACATCGCATGGCCGACTTGGGGATCCTGTTGTTCTCCATACGGAGGATGTGGCCGGCCAGTCTGAGTCTTCTGCGGGCGACGATGTTATGAAGTTTGCACATGCCACTCCTTCAAAGTACCTCTTCATTGGTGATGTGATCATAAAAACGGATCTTCAGAATTCGTCGTAGACACCTCTGCTGGAAGACATCGAGCCTGTTGTTAATGCTTCCTGACGCCTTCCAGGTCTCACTGGCGTAGATGGCTGTCGGGACCACGATTGCAGAGAATAGGTGAAGCTTGATCTTCAATGAGATGGACGGCGAGGACCAGATCTTGTTTATCCTCCAAAAAATGGCTGCCGCCTTCCCGATGCGGCACTTGACGTCCACCTCAGTGTCACCGTTCTGGGAGATCACACTACCCAAGTAGGTGAACTTCTGTACTTCCTCCAATTTGGGGTCGCTCGTTTGCTCAGGATAAGGCCTACTCCACGTTCGTGCCGTTCTTCATGACCCGCGTACAAGATGGTCTTGCTGTCACTGCTAATTCAGCCATTTGTTGTCCATCTGACCTCGCTGACGCCAAGGATGTCCAGCCGTTAGTTGTCGAATGCACGTAGTAACTGAGCGAGTCATCCGCTTTGATATAGAGTTCTTAAATTCCACGTTACAATTCTTGTAATATTTCTGGCGGAGAAAATCGTTTCCGATATCAGGCATCGGACGGCGCTGCCAGTTTGTTCCGATGCTGTCATATTGCTCGGAGCCTAAATCCCACTTGTTAGACCAAAATTTCCATTTATTGTTTGTTTTACGGGGACGGGTTGCTACCCCAACGGGCTTGGGACCGGCATAGAGGATTATGTTGTATTAATTATTATATTTACCATATTAATACTTTCAAACATTGGGCTTTCCAAATTTGAGCCACCAGCTTGTGTAGCAGGGTGTGTATTTAAGTGCGCTTGTGTAACCGGTAACGATTATCACTTTGATTCTCATCAATTTAACAGCAGTCTAATAAAGACAAAAGCTCCAGAAATGACAGCAATCAATACCATAATCTCTGTAAGTGTTTGTGTGTGTGTTTGTAGTTCTTGACCCTTTTGCATCATGAGCCATTTTCTCCAATAGCAACACCTATGTTTGTGTATATATACTGTACATACATGTATTAGAATTAATATTCGATCCTACCCATAGTTAAACCATTTTTAAGTTGGAGGCCCAAAGACATGCACATATGCTGTAGATTCATGAACTGTTTGTAGTTGATAAGACTACAATATATATCTAAAGTGGCTGAATAATGATCAAAGAGGCAGAATGGAGGTCAGGGTGGAGCAGCAGATGATAATGGACATCTAGAGTGAGATAGAATGATGACGTGAGCAGGGTCTGAAATGAACACTTCCTGAGTGCCAAGTAAAAAATGTCTTTGGTGAGGATGAACAACAGATTGACTTTTCACTTGAGTAACATTATAGTGAATTACAATAATCAGAATTCTGATTGTCAATAAAGACATTTATAATGTCATAAGGAATCATGAAAAACACATGGTCTTCACAAAAATATTAAGCAGACTGGTTTTAATTTTGGTCATAATAATGTTTCTGGAGCATCAAATCAGCATATTAGAATGATTTCTGAAGGATCATGTGACACTAAAGACTGGAGTAATGATGCTGAAAATTGTCATGACAGGAATACATTACATGTAAAAATATATTAAAATAGAAAATGGTTGTTTAAATTTATAGTATTTTACAATAAAACTGTTTTTACTGTATTTTTATGTTGGGTTTCACAGTGTAATGGGGGTATCATTTTGAGTGTTTTTTTTTCTGAACTTTTGTTGCAATCTCTTTTCTCTTACTCATTTTATTCATCAATTCATATTTTTTGCTGAACTGCACACCTTCTTGAGATGTGCTTACACTGGTCATTCACTGTATCATCAATAGATGCCTGTCATGAAACAGTAGGAAACTGGACTTGAAAAGTGGATGAAGGGCTCACAATCGCAGGGTTTTGGGGAAAGTGTAGTGTCTATAATTTGATTTACACAGTTCAGTTGAGAAGCTACCAATCCAGCAAACATGCTTTGCATAACCCCCAAAAATCCTGTTTGATGGAAATATGGTGAAGGCTGGAGGAAGAGGATGGATGAAGTTAACAGTGACATACAGGCGCAGATGAATAAGGGAAGAGGGAGAGCCGAGAGAAAGATGGGATTGGGGGAAGGGCTGCTGGGGAGATTAATCCCGTTCACCCTTTTACATGGACACATACATACACAGTCTGCGATCCATTTCTCAACAGTTTTCTGTTTTAAGATGAAGCACGTATGTGTGTATGATGCGTTCGAGGATTGTGCATGAATGTGAGCAGTATTGTGTATGTAAATGGCTGTAGCGTGTGTGTATTCAGAGCAGTCTGTCTCTCTTCCCTCAAGTCATTTACAATTTCTGCATGGTTTGATGAATATGCTCCAGTGTTTCTGTGTATGTGTGTGTTTATATAGATAGATGAGAGAGCGAGAGCGAGGGTGGGTTTGACCTCTCTGTTTTAAATATACTCTGCTATCTTCGCCCATGCTCTGTCCGCTCCGTGTTTAAAAATGACATCTCTGCAGGCCACTTGTTTTTTTTGTTTTTTTCATCAGAGTACATTACCATTCATAGAAATGCTGGGCAACAATATTATTGCATTCATTTATAAAAATGCTCCTCTGGAGAACTGGCGCTGGCATTCTCCTCTTGCCTCTGGATTGCCTCTGTCACCTCACTGCTGTCTTACAAATGGACTCAGCAGCTGTACGACAGAGCTTGAAAAACTGCCTGGATGCATGGTGTGTGTGTGTGTGTGTGTGTGTGTGTGTGTGTGTGTTTTCTGTTAAATAATGTGAATTATGCCATTTAAATCTTCTGCCTGAAGGAGCTCAACTGTAAAGAGCACACTGCCTTAGCTGGGTTTTCCAAAAACACACACAAACACATGTACACACACTTCCAAGTGTAATGATTTTGAAGCTAGTTATTTTAAACCACAAATGCATAGGGGAGCGCGGGGCACAACCTAACACTTTTTGACTTTCTCAGTTTGTGTAAATCCACACGGGGTTCAGAGTATAATTTTTTCCATAGTATTTTCACACTTGTCTAGTACAAATATGTTGTTTTGTTTCATAATTACAGTGAATACAGTACAGTTTTCTTTATTTACCCCAAAAGAATGGAATCAAAATGTGTGACAGCTTATGTGACAGTATGACAACTTCAAATGTTATGTGATCTAATAAAAAATATATATATATACAAGACAAACTAAAATATTTGTTCAATAAAATAAAATTAACTTTTTCAAATAAAAAAAAAATGTCATTTGTTAAAAAAATATATAAATTTTGGAGTTTGACAATGAACACTTTGCAACCAGGGACGGCCCCGATCACTACACACAACTATACAGCATGGTTTAAAGCAATATGGACAAATATATGAAGAAACACATTCAGACATTCAGAAAAACACAGACATGAACACAACACTCCCTCCACACAGCTCTCACAGAACACAAAACACACAAACGAGCCAAAATGCTTTACATTTCTTGAAATAATCATTTCTGAACATCAAACATTGTCTCTCAGTCTTTATTCACCTGTTTCTCATGGTTTCTCATTAAAATTCATAAAAGTAAATAGTGTAAATTACATCGCTAATCTCATAGAATAACATAGTTCTAGCGGGGCACATTGTAACGCAGTGTGACAACGTTCCCCATTTGCACAACCAGAATTTAAAACCGGTTAGTGTCTTTTGCTTGTTAGCAAAGCATTAAAAAACTATCTAAACTGAAAGCAGATTTGTCTCATTTTAAATTAATGCTAAAAACTGAGATTAAAAATTTACTTAAACCAGAAATTTACCTTTGCTGTGGTAAAATAAATGTTCAGCAATATCTTCAAAAGATTTTTGAATTTTGGCACAATTTTTTCTCTGTACAGTATTGATATGGCAATGTAAAATTTGTTATGCTAGCATGTGTGGAAATATTTAAACCATGTGTGTTAACCCTGCGTTAGTCTGTGCCCCAAGCACCACTACTGCTCTTGCAGCATTTATTTGAAATATTTTTTTTGTTACAATATAAACATCTTTACTGTTTAATAAATTCTTGCTGAATAAAAGAATTTGAAGCAAAACTCTTAAACGGTAGTGTACATTAAATCAAAAATTACAAAATAGAAATAAGAAAATATTGGAGAAATATTGGAAATCATATTTCCATTTCAGTGGCGTAACATCAGGAATTATACAAGAAATGCTTTGAATAAATTCAATTACTGAACAATAAAAATATATTTAGCAAAGAATGGTTAAAGTGAATGAACACAAAATGAACAGCATTTTTATTGTTACTTTTTGAAAGGAATATTAACAGTCGTTGATGCAATTTAAGTTGGACATATTGGCTGCACCTGAAATCTTGGGCTGCTGACTTATTGCCTCGCTTCTTTATCAGCCAATGACTTTGCAAGCAGCGTTTGTGCACGAAGGCATCTCATGATTTTGGACCGGCCTCTGAGGCAGTGTGATGGTTTAATGATCTACAACAAAATAGAACGAGCTATGGTGATAACTCAGCAAATTAAATTACTATAATACTGATTTCTCACTAGAAATAACATCACAAGTGCAAAAAGTTGGTCAGAAACATACATTTACACACAAACTGATTACCAAACACAACTTTCAGATGTCATCTTTTTAGCTCATCCATCACAGAATGAGCTGATTCACTCAATGATTCAGTCTGACTGAATCAGACCATGATTCAGACTAGTGAAACGCGAGTTTGATTCAGGCAGATTCGTGAACCAAATTCATTAAAAAAAACTGACCTCAGTACCACGTTTGTTCATCATGCACTTAGTCAGAACAATTTGAAAGACAGCTGTGTTGATTTCTTTTTATTACTTTGTGGCGCCGTCTTTCTCTGATGGCACAACCAGTCTCTGTGAGTTCTCAACATGGCTTTATGCCCTATGTGTGATTTGCATCCAGGATCTCTTTCCAGGTAGCGGCAGTCCATTCACATAGTTGTGCAATGATGCATTGTACACTTCCAGCTTCCTCCAGAGCTTCAGCAAGACATGCCAGTCTGTCTGTTTAATTAACTGTGTCTCTTAGGAGATTCAGCATATTACACATACAGCAGTGGAACACAAAATGCACCAGACATGTGTAAACGCTGGTGTGTGTGTGTGTGTGTGGGTGTGTGTGTGTGTGTGTGTGTGTGAGTGACTTTGCAAAACTCCCCGTAGTGGATCACTAATCACTTTACCCCAACATTAGGTAAAACTGAGCAGATGTTCCCACATAAAAAGATCTTGAATTATCCTTAATGAGAACTTCCACTGCAACACCTCTCTCTTCTTATCTGCGGCCCTCACTTAACCCTTGTGCTGTGCTGAAAATCCTATACCTAAAAATGAGCGACCTTTTAAAATTCACCAAATCTTGGATCATTTTGTCAGTTTGTTTTCTTTAAATTAACACAAGTTTTGTATTTCTTTTTGGAACTGATTGATTGTAGACCTCATTAATCATTGAGCTTATGCACCTCAGTTTTTAAATGAAAACCCACCAGGTATAAACTCAAAATTCTGAGAAAAAATGTCAGAATTATGAGAAAAATTTGCAATTACCTTTATATTTTTATTCTGACAGAAATAAGCTTCCATAGATTAGTCACTAAATTTCAAGGTATATTTGCTATAAGTGGGACTCTAAATGTGGACCACACAGCCTCAAGCATCAGAATTTGTATCTTCAACACGTTCTTCTCTTCATCTTTAATCTTTTCATTTTGTGCATTTTAGCCTCCTGCCAGTCCTCTTTATCTCACCTTTCCAGCATGCCTACCCCTCCCTTTCACACTTGTGCTCAATATATCTCTTCTTTCATTTTCACTCCTTCCCCCTTTAACACCATTATAATTTCATCTCCTTTATGTATATTTTTTGCCTAACAGCCTCGGTAATCTTCCTTGAAGAAAAATGCATTTAGATGACTCAAACATTGCCATTTATAAGGTATTTTCATGATGTAATCAACAGCTATGTTTTCCCTGAAGGTGTTTTGATTAATCTTCTAGTTTCAGTGTGGAGGTGCCTGCTATAGTCAACATGTACCTAATATCTCATATAATTTCATAGTTGAAGTTTCTGTGAAGGGTTTATTTCTTTTCAAGTCATCAATAAATGTTGAGATGAGATCTTTGGCTTTCTAATCGTCATTTTTTGATGAATTTCTAAAAGTTTGAAACTGACTGTGGTATATGACAAAAATTATTGTTTGCATGCATCTGTGTGTTAGAGAGAGCAGAGAGAGAGAGAGTATGTGTGTGTGTGTGTGTGTTTACTCCTGGGTATAAAGGCCTCAATATAATTAAGACGAAATCGATGAATGAAAGGGTTGTTGTCATTTGGAAATAAATCTGGCCAAAAAAGTCCATTTGGAGTTTTCTGGTTTTGATTATCTCTGTGGTTTTGAATAAATCTTTGGGACAATTTAATTCACAATACAGTCTTTTTAACATATACTGGTATTTTCAGTGTAATGAAGTCTCTTTGGGTAGAAGTTGCATTGGGTGGGACTCTTAAAAGGAATAGTTCACCCAAAAATGAAAATATACTGTTAATTTACTCACTCTCAGGTCATCAAAAATCTTCCTTACTGTTCTACTGAAGAAAAAAGTAACCTACATCTTGTACCTGAGGTGAGTATGTTAACAGCAAATTTTCATTTTTGGATGAACTATCCCTTTATGGTTAATCATCTATCATTATTAAAAATATAAATGACTTAAGTTAATAATAAACAAGTATGAGATGCAGACAGACGTTTAAAAAATAAACATTTTTTAACCCCCCCCCAAAAAAAAATCTTAAAATATACACTTTTTACATTTAATTGAACTTTTATAGACTTTTAGTGAATGCAATAAAAGATTTTAGTTAGTAGGAAGAATCAAATATAAAATATTTATAATATAAACATAAAATAAATAAAGAAAAAATTATTTGCCTCTTGCATACATAAAAGAGAAAGTCTGTAGTGTTTTTCTGCATGTACATTAATGTTTTAATTAATCATTAAATTAATATTTGATGATTGAATACACTGATGGCCTATAATTAGACTCTAAAGTTTTAACATCCTGCCTTTAATTTAGCTGCAAGATACTTTATATGATTAACTGCTGTGTGCTGTGGGCTTTACCAGGGATTATACACATAAATTTGTTAAATATATTACATTAAATATTTGTTGCTGTTTATGGCACCCCCTTGGGTCTGCTTGTATTCTTTCTTTGGGTCTGCTTTTTTAGGTCACATACAATTTATACTGAAGATATGACAGAAGATTTAAAATTACTAATTTTGTTTAGCCTCTATAGGATGAATATAAGACATTCCTTCAGAATACTATTATGATATAATCACAAAATAGATGCCGCATTTATCTCTTATCGTAACAGCAAACATTTTAATCGTACACACCTCCCAATTTGTTCTTCACAGTGCTGTCTGCCTTCTTAACACTAATTAAATATCTGCCCTCCCACCACTAATTAAAAAGTGTTAGGTACACAGGCTGGTGCTGGGAAGCCTGGAGAGGTAGAGGTATGACAACCTTTTTCCTTCTCTCTCTTAGTTATGTATTTAGCAGGGTTTATGTGTGAGTAACTGTGTATTCACAGACACTTACAAATGCCTCAAGCTGTGCTCCAATATATGATGTTTCCACTCAAATGCACCTCGCTATACATACATAATCATATGCAAAGTATTTCCCTCTGATAAGCATGCATTGTATATTCTAAGACTAATCTAAACCTGATTCAACCACAGCGGTCGTCATCTATCAAAATAACATATATGCTAAAGGTTCACCTTGGACGATTGAACACAAAATTAAGGCTTTTACATCGTGTTCAAGTGCATAGTAGGCTGTACAATTAAATTTACAGCTGACTCAAACTGGTGCATATCAAATACATATTTTTAGGCAATTGGACTCGACTGCCTGCATGCAAATGCACTGTAGTACCTTACTTGCTGTGTGTAGAAATAAACTTAATATGTGACTTTATGAACCGACAGACTCCTAGGCTGTGTCCGAAATCGTTCCCTATACCCATAATGCATGGTGAGGGTTGTGATGAATGAATTTACGCATCTTGCCAGAAGATGGCGCCTGCTTGTTTATGTGGGTACAGAGTAATATCATACAGGTATAAATTCAAATTATTATTATTAAACATCAATCACAAACTATGCAAAAGCAGCATTCACCCACTCTTTTTCATTCACTTCTATATTAGTGGACTAATGTAGATAATAGTGAATGAGGATATAGGGGGCGATTTCGAACATAGCATTAGACTTACTCTAAAATTCACACTGTCCTCTTTGGGATCTTGGGAAAAGGGTTATTCATAACTGTCTCTATTTGTTTTTGGTGCTCGGTTACGGTAACCACATTCTTAATACTTTCTTATAATTATCGGTATCAGCCGATTAAAAACAATTACCTGCACACATCAGCTATTGGCTGATTGTTTAAAAACAGCTGCTAATCAGGACATATCCTGTGAATCAAAAGAAGGTGGAAAAACATGTCAGACTACAACTCGTATAGAAAATGTTTCTTGTAAATAATTTAGGAAGTTCACGTGATAACGCATTAACGTAATCACACTTAAAAAAAATAGCTTAGTAAACACAGGTTTTATTTGACCCTGTGAGCCACCCGTATTTTCTTTTTTTTTACGTTTTTTTTTCCCCTTCACCAAACATTTGAGTTTGCCTCCCAAAGAGCTTTGTTACGTCTGATAGAAACAAAAAGTCTGGTCGGCGCCAATAGCATTGTGGGCGGCACACCGACATATAGTGCTGTTGTGCTAAGGGTGTCCTGAGTTCGAATCCCAGTTTGAGGACCTTTCCTAATCCAGACCCCTCTGCCTCCCCCCCTTTTCTTCCTGTCAATTCTTAACTGTCCTATCACCATAAAGTCAAAAATCCCAAAAAGAAACAAAGTCTGAGCTCTCAAATTCTATGCATTTTATCACAAAATCACAAGAAGTTTTGACATTCTTACATGTGCCATGACAGATTTAATAAAGTTATATCACGAAATAAACATGCATGAACATCAGATGGTATGTAGAAAGATACGGTTTAACTTACTGAAATGTCTCATGTAATCACTCAGTCAATATTTCAACCGCAGCATAACCTCAATAAAACAGCTTGTGAACAATGTCACTTGATGCATTTACCTCAGGAAAATGATCTAGTGTTTACAGTTTGTTAGTTCACTATTAAAACACTAGAGGTCAGCTAATTTACTGTTAATTATATATGTATATTTGAATAAATCTGTCATGAAGACGTTTTTATGAAAACTACCGTAATGTTGGGATGCACCGATATGAAAATTTTGGCCGATACGATAACCGATAATTCTTTATAAATGCAAGCCGATAACCGATATATTGGCCGATAATTCTAAATCCAAATTTTTTTATAATTTTAGAGCCTGATTACAAAAAAGTCTCACCATTAAAAGCCATTAAACACTTCAACATAAATCAAACATAAAGCAGCCTTACAACTAAATAAAACAATGCTTAAATAATGCAAACAAGTCACTGGACAACATTACTTAATGTTACATGTAAAAAAATATATATATATTTGCCATGGATAAATTAAACGGAATAGTCTCCGCACCGACAATAAAATTATTTTAATTAAACCATATTGTTGATGAAAATAATAAGATAAAAATAAAAGTGGTGGTTATTATTATTAATATATCAATGATTTTGAAAAAGAAGTGGCTTAAATTAATACCACTGTCTCAAATAGCAGTTTTAGCTGTGTGCGCTGCTGAAGAGCTGAATGAACACCGGTAAACTGAAGTGCTTATTATTTATACAACATAAACATAATATTAGGCCTATAACTTATAAATGCACAAAAAGACGCAAATGCGCAAGTGATCTTAAACTAGGCTAAGTTATGCACTAATAAGATGTGACGCGCTGTTGGCTCTTTCCGCAACAACACGCTGAAACACGACAAATTAAACCAAAGAATTCACAACGTTTTATTATAATAGTGTTCTCATTATAATATTATATATATGATAGTCCCAATCATTGTTATGAATGTTGTGCATTGTTCGAGCTGCGTGCGCTGAAACTGAAGAGCTGATTGAACACTGGTAAACTGAAGCGCTTTGCTGGCAGCTTATTTAACTCAAGGAAACTAATCATATATGAGATTAATCAGCTGTTTATACAACATAAACATAATATTACAACATATATGTTCAAAAAGACGCAAATGCACAAGTGAACTCGAACTAAGCTGCGTGCTAACCAGAATGTGTAACTACTGTTGTGGATGTGCTCTCCCCGCAACAATGCGCTGAAACACAACAAATTAAACCAAAGAATTCACAACGTTTTATTATAATAGTGTTCTCATTATAATATTATATATATGATAGTCCCATTCATTGTTATGAATGTTGTGCATTGCTGTTCGAGCTGCGTGCGCTGAAATTTAAGAGCTGAATGAACACTGGTAAACTGAAGTGCTTTGCTGGCAGCTTATTTAACTCAAGGAAATGCATCATATATGAGATTAATCAGCTATTTATACAACATAAACTAAACATAATATTACTACTTGTATGTACAAAAAGACGCAAATGCACAAGTGAACTCGAACTAACCCAGATAGCACACATACATCTGCAAGTACAACTGCCCAGGTATCGGATCGATATCGGTATCGGCAGATACTCAGAATTTTTGGTATTGGATCGGGATTGGTTCTGAAAAAGTGGTATCGAACCACCCCTAAATGTTTGTATACAACTCAATTACTCATTATGGTAGGGATGCACGATATATCGGCCACCATATCGGTATCGGCCGATAAATGTTAATTTTTCTGTTATCGTTATCGAAACGATAAGAAAATTTGGCTGATATATTAAAGCCGATAAATAATGCATTACTTCCTGCAGAAGCACTTCAGATGCGCACTGTTCGCCATGATGATTTTTAATTGCTTGAAATATTATTGGAATCACTTTGAACAGGAAAATATAGTGAAGTGCAACATGTGCAGAGCAAGTCTGTCATATTATAATGAGAACATTAAATAATTAATGGAATCTTTGTGTGCCCATGTTTTAACGCGTTGTTACGGGAAGAACCAATGGGATGCTACATTTTATTCTTTCCTACATTAAAGCACTTGAATACGACAAGCTCGTAATCACGACTTCAAAAGTGGGAAATAGGAAATTTCCGATAGCACGTGAAGGCAGCATAACAGACACCAACACGATTTTGAAAACAGCAAGTTCTGCAAGATAAAATCCTTTTATGCAAAACCATTTATCTTTATTTACAGATAAAGTATTATATTAGGAACATTTAATAATCTTGCAGAGGTTTTCATCATCTTTGTCATGTGTAATGGAAATGTTTAAGTTGACTTTGTTGTCTACTGCGCATGTGCACAGTATGGGAGGGGCTCCGGGGTTGCTGTGAATAACGAGAGAGGCAACTGACGTGTTGGATTCGTGTTCAATAAAATTGTGTGCACTGTTTAACAGAAACCTGATGACTCGTGTAGTTAATCGGTGGCGAACACCACATGGTGTCAAAAGCAAAAACGGAGTAGAAGACGGAACTTATTACGTGGTTGTTGCAAGATCTGAAGTGTGCATCGCCATGGCGAAGTTCACTCCACCGGAGCAGTTTGACTTTTCCAAGCCAGAAGCGTGGCCGGACTGGAAACAGAGGTTTGCCAGATATCGAGTCGCATCACTGCTTACAGAAGAGGGTGAAGAGGTGCAGGTAAATGCCCTGATTTATTCGATGGGAGCAGAGGCAGAGCACATATTCAGATCGTTTACGTTCCAAAACGAGGAAGACAGCAACAAATATTCTGTGGTAATGGCCAAATTTGACGAACATTTCATCCCGAAACGCAACGTTATCTATGAGCATGCCAAGTTCCATTCTAGAGTACAACTTCCCGGTGAAAGTGTGGAAGCATTTGTCAGGCAGCTATACGAGCTAGCTGAAAACTGTGATTTTGGTGCACAAAAAGAAGAGCAGATGCGTGATCGCATAGTAATTGGAATTCGGGATAAGCAAGTGTCACAGAAACTACAGATGAAAAGTGATCTAACATTGCGCACTGCCATCGAAATGGCCAGACATTGTGAATTAATTAAATTCCAGAACACAGAGGGAGTAAAGAGCGCTGAACATGTGGATAATGTGAAATCAGTTAGAAAGAAAGAATACAAGAGAACTGGCAACTCAGCAAAAATTTACAAAAAGGTAAGAAAAGGAACATGCACAAGATGTGGGCGTAATCACGATGACAATGATCTGTGTCCTGCAAAAGGAAAAAAATGCATGAAATGTAGTAAAGTCGGACACTTTGCAGCTGTGTGTCACTCAAAAGCAGCAGTACAGGAAATAACTAAAGCTGATGAGGATGATTGTATGTTTCTAGGATCTGTTGAGCAGGAAAAAAACAGAGGTGCATTGTTAGCAGAGGACGAGCCACCATGGTGCACCACTCTAACTTTAGCACATACACCAGTCTCATTCAAAATTGATTCCGGGGCCGACACCTCAGTGATGTCCGAGGCTACCTATGAAACACTGCAGAACAAGCCTAAACTCACTGCAGTGAAAAACACTCTTCAAAGTTCAGGCGCTGCAGTGGCCACAAGGGGGCAGTTTTTAGCAAAAATTAAAGCCCATGTCAATGGCCAGCTACAAAATTGCTGCTTTAGGGTAGTAGTAGTTAAAACTAGTGGGGAAAACCTTCTAAGTCAAACAGTGGCAACCAAACTAGGCTTAATCACGTGCATTGACGAAGTCAGTATGTTTAGTGGTGTGGGCACGTTAAAAGGAAATCCAGTGAAAATCATCTTAAAAGATGGAGCACAACCATACAGTGTAAGTGCACCACGACGGGTCCCTATTCCCTTACTCCCTAAGGTAGAAGAGGAGCTAAAAAGAATGGAGTCAATGGGCATAATAGAAAAAGTAATGGATCCAACAGAATGGTGCGCGCCCATGGTTCCAAATATAAAGAAAAATGGAAACATTAGGATCTGTGTGGACTTGAAACGTCTTAATGAAATCGTGAAACGCGAGAAGTTCATCTTGCCCACATTGGATGATATACTCCCTAAGCTAGCTAAGAGCACCGTGTTCTCCAGTTTGGATGCAGAAAGTGGGTTTTGGCAAATACCCCTGGAGGAAAACAGCGCACGCCTGACCACCTTTATCACACCGTTGGGAAGATATTGTTTAAAGCGGCTTACTTTCGGCATCACATCAGCACCTGAAATCTTTCAACGGAAAATGTCAGAGCTGCTGCATGGACATGACGGGACAGTCGTATATATGGAAGATATCTTAGTTTTTGGAGAAACGCAGGAAAAACATGATCAGAACCTTAAGAGGGTCATGGAGACCATACGAGTTTCTGGACTGAGACTCAATAAGGAAAAATGTCGGTTCAGCCAGCCAGAACTGAACTTTCTAGGCCAGGTAGTGACCAGGCAGGGCATCGCTCCAAGCCCGGAGAGGGTCAAGGCAATCACAGCTATGGATTCGCCCCAAAACATCAGTGAGTTGAGATGGCTGCTGGGGATGATAAATTACATCGGGCGATACCTACCGAACCTCTCCACAGTGCTACAGCCCCTCAATGAACTGCTTAAGTCCGAACATGACTGGTGTTGGGGACAATCGCAAATGCAAGCATTCACAGAACTGAAGCAGTTAATCTCGTCAGCTCCTGTCTTAGAGTTTTTCGACCCTGCAAAGCCAACAGTCGTTAGCGCAGACGCTAGTAAGTTAAGTTAAGTTGTGACGTATTGTCAAGTATGGTGACCCATACTCGAAATTGGTGCTCTGCATTTAACCCATCCAAGTGCACACACACAGCAGTGAATAGTGAACAAACGCGCACACACACACCGTGAACACACACCCGGAGCAGTGGGCAGCCATTGCTCCAGCGCCCGGGGAGCAATTGGGGGTTCGGTGCCTTGCAGATTGTGAATGAAGTGCTGGTATCGAAGGCAGATTGTGATTCAATTCCTGCCGGTGTGAGAATCGAACCGGCAACCTTCAGGTTACAAGCCCAACTCTCTAACCATTAGGCCACGACTTCCCCACTAGTAGTTATGGGCTCGGAGGAGTGCCTATGCAGAACCATGATGGACGGTTGAAGCCTGTGGCATTCTGCTCACGCACGCTGACCGACGCTGAAAAGAGGTACGCTCAGATAGAAAAAGAGTGCCTCACAGGAGTGTGGGCCTCTGAGCGTTTCTACCAGTATCTGTGGGGCCTGGAGAAATACAAGTTGCTTACAGACCACAAGCCATTAGTGACCCTCATCAATTCAAAAGACCTCGACACCACACCCATACGTTGTCAGCGCTTGCTCATAAGGTTAATGAAATTTAATCCAATCGCTGAATATGTTCCGGGGAAACATCTAGTAGTTGCGGATGCCCTGTCTAGACACCCCATGGCGGACATTCTACCAGGGGACCTTGAAGCAGAGGTTAAAGCATACATGGATTCAGTGGAAGATGACCTGAGGGTGAGAAAGCCAATCATTGAACAGATTAAAGACAAGACAGGAATGGATGGTGAACTGCAGTGCATCCTCAGATACATCCGAAATGGTTGGCCAGAATATTTGAAGAGCGTTCCATCGAATGTGAGTGCATACTTCAAAGAGCGTGGTTCACTCAGTGAAACCAGTGGACTGGTGTTAAGAGGCAGACAGATCGTGATTCCTGAAAGTATGAGAGGATGCTCCTGCTCCTAAGGATTCATCAGGGCCACCAAGGCCTTACTAAGGGTAGAGAGCGCTATAGAGGTGCTGTGTGGTGGCCTGGTATTGCAAGTGATGTGAAAAGGCTGGTGTCATCATGAAAACACTGCAATATTCACAGGCCAAGCCAAAACAAAGAACTGCTTATCACTACACCATTACCTGACTTACCTTGGCAGAAGCTTGCCGCCGACCTGTGCGAGCTTAAAGGTCGTCATTACCTGGTTGTGATTGACTACTTTTCAAGATGGCTTGAAATCATGGAACTGCCAAAGACAACCTCAGAAACAGTCATACAAAAGCTGAAAGGTATCTTCACACGCTTTGAAAGTGAAAGTGACGTATTGTCAAGTACGGTGACCCATACTCGAAATTGGTGCTCTGCATTTAACCCATCCAAGTGCACACACACAGCAGTGAATAGTGAACAAACGCACACACACACACCGTGAACACACACCCGGAGCAGTGGGCAGCCATTGCTCCAGCGCCCGGGGAGCAATTGGGGGTTCGGTGCCTTGCTCAAGGGCACCTCAGTCATGGTATTGAAGGCAGAGAGAGTGCTGTTCATTCACAATCCCCACCTTCAATTCCTGCCGGTGCGAGAATCGAACCGGCAACCTTCAGGTTACTAGCCCAACTCTCTAACCATTAGGCCACGACTTCCCCTTCCCCTTTCCCTTTGGAATACCTGAGCAGTTAATGACTGATAATGGACCTCAATTTTCAGCTGAACAGTTTAGATACTTTGCAGTGGAGTACGATTTCCACCATGTCACCTCAAGTCCCCATTTCCCACAGTCCAACGGCATGGCCGAATGAGCTGTGAGGACTGCAAAATGGATTTTGAAACAGGACGACCCCCACCAGGCTCTGTTGAGTTACCGTTCAACCCCTACCGAGCCAACAAAGTAGAGTCCAGCCAGACTGCTGATGGGTCATGAAATCCGTACAACACTCCCAGTCCTGAAAGAGAGCCTTCAGCCAACGTGGCCTAACCTGAAAAAGATCAAAACAAATGATGCAAAAGCGAAGCAGTGCTATGAAAAGTACTACAACCGTAAATACTCTACCAGACCTCTCCCACCACATTGGTGACAAAGTCAGGCTGAAGAACGATGGTGGAAAGGTGTGGACAACCACCGCAACGGTGCAACGCCAGGAAGTAATGCCGCACTCCTTCACACTGGAGACTGAGCGAGGCGATACACCCAGGAGAAACCGGCGCCACATCCAACTGGTGAGCCAAGAGCACTCCTCACCTTCAAATATAGACTCTTCCCAACCAAAGGATCGACAAGGACAGAGTGGACCATCAGAACAGGACTTAGTGCAAAGAAAGAGTGAATTTCCTTCTGAACCACCCTGTTCACCTAAACCTTTGGGTCAAGTCATCACCAGGTTTGGAAGAACTGTAAAACCAAACCCCAAGTATGCTAGTTAGCTGAGATGTTGGACATTAAGGGCAGAATAATCCCTGTCTCATCTCAAGGGATCGTGGTAGTCTACCCACACCCTTAGTTTTTTTGTTATTGCGGAAAAAAAATGAAGGATGAAAAGAAACACTGTAAAACCCTTTTGTTCGGTGTGTGACAAGAATTTATTTTGTTTAGATAACAATAATTAATAAAGGACAAAACTAAGAGGGTTAAAGTTATTGTTATGTTTACTTTTAAAAGGGGGGAGATGTCATGTGTAATGGAAATGTTTAAGTTGACATTGTTGTCTATTGCGCATGTGCGCAGTATGGGAGGGGCTCCGGGGTTGCTGTGAATAACGAGAGAGGCAACTGACATGTGTTGGATTCGTGTTCAATAAAACGGTGTGCACTGTTTAACGGAAACCTGACGACTCGTGTAGTTATTCGTTGGCGAACACTACAGTCTTGATTGTCGTAACCGAACGTGACACACAGTTTGAACGGTGAATAGAGGATGACAGACAACCGCAGTGGAGAGAAGAGTTTACATCAACTTGACTTAATCTGTACCTCACATTAAACTATGGAACAGCTTCAGAACACTTGAAATATTGTGCACAAAAACTTTATGATGTTTTATAATGTGTTTGTGGCCTTTGTGGGGCTTAACAATAACACAATAGTATACGCACAATATCGGATTTGGATCGGTCTCGTCTGACCAATACCCCGATTCGGCAAAAAATGCCAGTATCAGAATGATACCGATACTGAATATCGGATCGGCGCACCCCTACAAACATTTCAGTTTTTATTTGAGTGTGATTTATTATATCTGAAAATAAATAACAGTTGAATAATAGTTTGGGTTCTATTGTTAATTTTAACTTGTAATATTATAATAATGTACCAAATAAGATGGCTCCCTCTATATTTTGCAGCATTAGTTGGGAGAGATTTTTTCCTTAGAAAAACCAAACTATCGGTATTGGCAGATGTCATTCTGAATAATCGGCTATCAGTATTAGTGGAGAAAGTTAATATTGGTGAATCCCTAATAAAATACTCCGACAGAGTTTCCTGCACTACTTATTCAGTGGCGCCACAATACTGCTAATTAATCTACAGTGCAACCAGTGCAGTTTTGTAGTTCAGTTACAGAAGGAATGTCTCTGAGTTTTTATTGAATCAAAAACTTACACCAAGTGTTGTCAAATTTCTGGCACAAGTGACTCTTTTGAGTCGTTTCTTTTTAGTGAATCAGACACCCAGACTGTGGCAAATGCAGTCCAATTACAGTGAGTTTAACAAGGAGTTTGTTTTTTTAGCGATCTTGTTGATCATATAACAATGTGTAGTTTTTTTTATTTGTCAGTAGTATTTTATAAATACACATGAATTAAATGTTACCATATTTTAGATTTATATATGGCTTCATCATGGTTGTGTTTGTCTATCTTACTGTCTCTCTGTCTGTGTAATTCTACACTGTGCAAGATTTCTCACCAACTGAATTTTAATTTTAAAGTCTTTTTGCGCTGGCTTATCTTAGGAGGTTCTGATTTAAAGAGTCACAAGCACACAGAACAAGGAACTGTATGACAGAGCAAAACCTAAGATCTTTATTGTGCAGGATAAAATGAAGATACGTCAGGCGATTATTAGATTCTGTCATAAATTAATTAATCACATTTCATGTCGACTTAACAGAGAAATCTTTCACATCGATTCCCGAGCCAGAATCTACACAAAAAATGTTTTTATTGCAAATTCCAGCACAGGAACGCCTCTCTCGCTCTCTCTCTCTCTCTCTCTCTACAAACTAACAGTCACATTAAATGATTGTTTCCTTATCGCACTTGGGGAATGTGTGTTGAATTTTAATGAGATTTTTCCCACTCACTGTCTGTGGAAGTAGCAATGAAATCCTGCGATTGTAATCTCGCCTCACTCTTTACTGTGAGAGAAACACATAAAGAGAGAGTGGGGAGCGATAAGAACGAAAGAGAAAACAGGGTATGGATAAGAATGTGACCGCTGGAGATCGCTGGAAGCTCTAATTTAAGCCATGACCAAAGATGGGCAGATGAATACAAGAGCAAGCATTAAGAAGTTGCCTTCCTACCAGCAGTGCACTGTGAAAGTGCTACAGAGAGAGAGGCTTCAGAGAGGAAGTGGAGGGGGTAGGCGATAAGGTTATGGGAGAGATATTGTTTACTCGCTTATCTGTGACAAGTGTGCATCTCTTTGTGTTTGTGTGTGTGTGTGTAGGTTATGGAAATCTTCTGGTTTCTTGTTACAGGCTGAACATCACCCTTGATTTTGGCTTTGCTCTCTTGTTCTCCCCTCATCATTGTCTGTTCCCCTGCCGTCAGGGATATTAACCCACCCAGTCTCACACATCAAAACCATAACACTCCCCCCTCAAACCACAACCCTCTCTGACCCAGTTTTTTGGGGTAAAGGGCTATTGTGCGCTTTTCTGAGAGTCTCCCCCTCGCGCATTCTTCATGGCGACAAACGCTTTGTGCGCGCATACAGTATGTGTGTATAGGTCTCTGGTGGTGCTGTAAGGTCAGTGGTCTCTGATCTCCAAGGCTGCTCTTCAAAGAGCAGAAAGGAGGAGGATCCAGAAATGAGAAGAGGGAAAGCAGACAGGGAAAGACAGAATGTCGAGTATGTGTGAGTACAACTTTCACGGCATGTGCTTGTGTGACTTAACAGGCGAATACGTCAGTGCTGTTTGACCTGACTTGACTTCAAGTATTTCTGTAAACTGGATGGGACTTTTACCTTATGTGTCTCAGTAGCTATGGTATGTGTTATTGTTACGGAGCTGACGAGACATGAGGTGTGTGGATCCATTTGCAGGGCTTTTATTAAACAAAGGCGTGGTCAGGAAACAAGCAAGGGTCAAACAATGGCAAACAGGTATATAGTGGGCAAGACACAAGAGTATTACTAGAGCATGAGTGGATCGTCGATCGGCGAACAATATCCAAAGGGACTAGACCAGAGGGGAAATCCGATAGCGAGAGCAATAGTCCAGGCGAGGTGCAAACACAATCCAAACAGCAGGCAAAGGGGTAAATCCAAGGTACAAAGGCACAGATCAGGAACCAGGAAAACACGAGACAAGGCTAGGCTAGACTATGAACTAGAAACTAGGGCAGGTAACAGGCTCCGTAGTGCAGCTATCAGCAGAAACCGTGATATATGCTAGACAATACTCGGTGCTGACAGAGAGGAAGTCCATGGCTTATGTAAGATGTGTGATTGGCTGCAGCTGAGTGTAATAAGTGCAATGGATTGTGGGGACTGAAGTCCAGTGTAAGTGTAACAGTCTGTGTAGTGTGAGAGTCAATATGATAACAGAGCGACCTCTTGTGGAGAGTGAGCAGAAGGGCAGGCACAGGATTCGTAACATAGCCCCCCCCCCAAGGAGCGGCTTCCAGACGCTCCTACCTCCGTAAAATCCAGGAGGGTGGTGGAGTGGAGGCGGAACAGAGGGAGGGACGGAGGGCCAGGTCCACATGGAAGTGGAAAAACCGAGGACTGAGGCAGAGCAGGGCACCCAGGCAGAACTGGCGAGGCAGGGAACCATGGCGGAGCAGAGAACCATGGTGATGCTGGCGATGCAGAGATCCAGGGTGGAGCAGACGGAACTAGAGCCCTCCAGGGCGGAGCAGACGAAGCAGGAGCCCACCAGAGCGGATCAGACGAAGCAGGAGCCCACCAGGGAGGAGGAGACGAAGCAGGAGCCCACCAGGGAGGAGCAGACGAAGCAGGAGCCCATCAGAGTGGAGCAGACGAAGCAGGAGCCCACTAGGGCGGAGCAGACGAAGCAGGAGCCCACCAGGGCGGAGCAGACGGAGCAGATGGACCTGAAGACCATGGCAGAGACTGGGACCTAGGGAACACTGAGACACATGAGACAGACAGAGCATTCATGGCCCCAAAGGACGAGGCAGGGAACACAAAAAGTTCATAAATAGTTTCACTGGTGGCAACTGAATGGGCAGACAGATCAGTGACTGAAGTGGGACAGACCGACAGTTCATAATTAAATACATTGGTTGGAATGGGATTGGCAGATAGTTCACAATCAAGGGCATTGACAGAGGCTGTAGTAGACAGTTCATTATTAGTTGTCTTAACTGAAGCTGGACTGGTAGACATGTTAGACTCAGGCTCATTAAACAACATAGGACAGATAGGTGATTCAAAATCAGATTTATTGCTAGCAGAAACCGGATAGGCAGACATTTCAGTGAGTGAAACTAGACCGGGAGACGATTCACACACAGACTCATTCATAGGAACTGGACAGACAGACTGTTCATTAATGATTTCTTTGACAGTGACAGGGTTAACAGGACAAATATGGGGTGCATTTATAGTTGTTGTGCTCAAGACAGACAGTTTGAAATCAGACACATTGGTAAAGATGACACAGGCAGACAGTTCACAATCAGCCTCCTTGGCTGTGACAAATAAGGCTGAGAGTCTAAAAGCCGCTTCTTCAGCTGGGTCGGAACAAGACAAAAGTTCATATTCGGCCTCCATGGCCGATTCAGGACAGGACAGGCAAAGAGTTCACAGACGGCCTCCTTAGCCGTGACAGGACAGGGCGAGAGCTCACAGACGGCTTCCTTAGCCGTGACAGGACACTGCGAGAGTTCACAGGTGGATACCACTGACACCTCTAGAGGTTCTGTAGCGGATGCCGCCACCTTTGGAGGTTCTACAGTGGTACCATAGGGAACCAGAGAGAGTTCATTAACAGGACAGATACAGTGCTCATCTACGGTTCCTTCGACCGTGATATGATGGGCTGGACATGCATTGTTGGGCGCCACCACCACGCAAAGAGGTGAAGCAAGCACCGCCGCTTCGGGAGGTTCTGCAGCATGCGCCGCCACCTCTGGAGAAACTGCAGCGGGCACCATCGCCTCGGGGAACACAGCAGCGAGCGCCACTACCTCAAGAGGTTCTGCAGCATCAGCCGCCACCTCTGGAGACATCACAGTGGACGTCGCCACCTCGAGCAGTTCTGTGGTGGTGTACGCAGCCCAAACGCAACATAGAGCGATCCCCATCATGGGAAGCGCTGCAGGCAGGGGACTCAGTTCAGGGACAGGAGGGCTAGAGTGAGTGAGTTTGGGGATACCAGCTGCGCATGCAGACACCAGCGGTGCATCCCTCACACTGGATATCAGACTACGATACAAGAGAACTGACCTGGAATATCTGGGTGTAGCAGACAGAACGTGACCTAACTCTGGATGATCAGCGAAGACGTGATTTGACTCATGACATGACACTGGATGATCAACGGAGACATGACGAGACTCTGGAAGATCAGCTGAGACGTGACGAGGCTTTGGCAGATCAGCGTAGACGTGATGAGACTCTGGTAGATCAACTGAGACGTGACGAGACTCTGGCAGATCAGCTGAGACGTGATGAGACTCTGGTAGATCAACTGAGACGTGACGAGACTCTGGCAGATCAGCTGAGACGTGATGAGGCTTTGGCAGATCAGCTGAGACGTGATGAGACTCTGGTAGATCAACTGAGATGTGACGAGGCTTTGGCAGATCAGCTGAGACATGACGAGACTCGTGAAGAGCAGTCGTGACTTGACTTGACCCGTGAAGAGCAGCCGTGACTCGACCTGACCCGTTAAGAGCAGCCGTGACTTGACCTGATTCGTGAATAGCAGCCGTGACTTGACTTGACTCGTGACGATCAGCTGTGGCTTGACTTGGGTCATGAAGATCAACTGTGATTTGGCTTGACTCATGAAGATCAGCTGTGACTTGACTGGATTCATGAATGGCAGCTATGACATGACGGAGCTTTGTTGTGTCTGCCATTTTGCAACCAGGCTCCGCTGTCGCCGCCGTTTTGTGAGCGTGCTCTAATGCGGCCGCCATTTCATGAGTGAGTGCGGTGTCGCGTTCCTTTTCCGCAACACCCACAGTAAACAAAGAGTCGACAGAAAGCAAAGCAAAGTCCATAATATAACTTAGAGACGAACGGGGACCTTCCCGGATTAATCACGATTTGAGCGGCTGGTTAATGCCCTCACACAAAAAATCTGTAAGGACATAGTCAGGCAAATCAGAATAATTAGCAATCTCTAAATACTCATAAATATAGCTCTCGAGCAATCGTGTGCCCTGCTCGAGAGCTAATAGCATTCTTACTGTGTCCATACCTGGTCAGAGTCCTTTAGAAAAGCCGCTGGATCCTCGTGTGGCCGAGTATTCTGTTACGGAGCCGACGAGACATGAGGCGTGCGGATCCATTTGCAGGGCTTTTATTAAACAAAGGCATGGTCAGGAAACAAGCAAGGGTCAAACAATGGCAAACAGGTATATAGTGGGCAAGACACAAGAGTATTACTAGAGCATGCGTGGGGCCGTCGATCAGCGAACAATATCCAAAGGGACTAGACCAGAGGGGAAATCCGATAGTGAGAGCAATAGTCCAGGCGAGGTGCAAACACAATCCAAACAGCAGGCAAAGGGGTAAATCCAAGGTACAAAGGCAGAGATCAGGAACCAGGAAAACACGAGACAAGGCTGGGCTAGACTATGAACTAGAAACTAGGGCAGGTAACAGGCTCCATAGTGCAGCTATCAGTAGAAATGGCTTATGTAAGATGTGTGATTGGCTGCAGCTGAGTGTAATGAGTGCAATGGATTGTGGGGACTTAAGTCCAGTGTAAGTGTAACAGTCTGTGCAGTGTGAGAGTCAATATGATAACAGAGCGACCTCTTGTGGAGAGTGAGCAGAAGGGCAGGCACAGGATTCGTAACAGTTATATTATGTGACACTGTTCACTGTGAACCAGTGAATCTCAGGCAGGGGATTCAATCTGCTTTTCCAAACCTATATTAAAAAAAAAGTATTATTGAAATTGGTGTTTTAATAATATAAGGGTTGTCAAATTATTATTTTTTCACTTATTTATTTATGAGTGAACTATTCATGTAATAATACTAATGAAAATGCTAAATGATATTCATTATATTATGAGGTAGGAGGAGCACATTTCTGGTTTAATATTTGGGATTTATTTTGCTTTTCCAAACCTGTAAAACAATATTATAGATTTTTAATAATATTATGGCTGTCAAAGGATATATTCTTTCTTTCTTTCTTTCTTTCTTTCTTTCTTTCTTTCTTTCTTTCTTTCTTTCTTTCTTTCTTTCTTTATTTGTTTGTTTACTTGTTTGTAAACTATTCCTGTGATGACACTAATGAAAATGCTAAATGATATCTACTATATTATGAGGTAAAATGAACAGTTTTTTATGTTTAGCATTCATTTTGCTTTGACAAACCTATAAAACATATTGTTACATCTCTGGTTGTCAAAGGATAACTAATTAACTAACTAACTAACTATTTATTTATTTATTTATAAAGTTCGTTGTTTGTGAAATATTCATATAATAATACTAATGAAAAATGCTAAATGATATTCATTATATTATGAGGTGGGAGGAGCACATTTCTGGTTTAATATTTGGGGTTTATTTTGCTTTTCCAAACCTGTAAAACAACATTATTAAAATATTAAAATCTGATTTTTAATATTATTTCAAAGCATTCAAAGGATATATTTTTATATATTTCTTTCTTTTGTTATTTGTTTGTTTACTTGTTTCTAAAATATTCCTGTGATAATACTAATGAAAATGCTATATGATATCCACTTTATTATGAGGTAAAATTAATGTTTAGCATTCATTTTGCTTTTCCAAACCTGTAAAACAATATTATTAAAATTAGAGTTTTAATAATGTTAGGGCTGTCAAATCATATATTGTCATGAGTCCGGGTCCTGCGGTTCTCCCGCTCACCACCAGAGGCCGCCATCTCCCATTCTCCCGGACTCAAATCTCCAGATTCCATTCACCTGTCACTCATTATTACAACCTCAGCTGTTCCCCATTGTCACAGACTATATATTCTCTTCTCACTCACCACTCTGCTTGGCTGATTAATTGTAGTTACTGTTTAATGTTACTGATACATGCACTGTGTTGCCGTCTGATGTATCCCGTTCCTGAACCTGTTTTGTTTTGCCTTGTTGGCCTTTTTGTTTATTAAAGAGTATTCTTGCATGCATTTGGACCCAGACCTTGTTTTTTCCATGGTGCTCCCTTATTGCGCCGTGACATATTTATTTCTTTTTTATTTGTTAGTTTATTTGTTTGTAAACTATTCCTGTGATAATACTAATGAAATTACTAAATGATATCCACTTTATTATGAGGTCCATCCGTCCGTCCGTCCATCCAAATTTGTTTGTTTGTAAACTATTCATATAATAATACTAATGAAAATGCTTAATGATATCCACTGTATTATGATGCAAAATTAATACTTTTTTGGTTTAATGTTTGGACTTCAAACATTAAACCAGAATCAAACAGCCAAACCTATAAAACAATATTATTAAAATGTACAGTTTTAGTAATATTGGAGCTGTCAAATGGTTTATTTGTTTGTTTGTAAACTAATCTTGTAATAATACTAATGAAAAAACTAAATGAAATTCACTCTGTTATGCAGTGAAAAGGGCACATATCTGGTTGAATATTCGTGAAGGGGTGTTTCCTAATGGGGTTCTTGGGAACATGAGTCAAAAAAGGTTGGGACACACTGCTGTAAATAAATGAGATGGCAGACTGATAGAGAGGGAGTGTGGATGGATGGATGGATGAAGGGTATAGATTGGCTTTGACATGGTCACAGGGGCATTTTGCTGAATTTGTACACTGTCTGTCCCTGCCAAGGGGCAGGGCATGAGAACTGAGTGTGTGTGTGTGGAGGCTAGAGACCCACATGAGTTACAGGGGACTCAGGCTTTAATCAGTGAATAGGATCAACAATTATAGCAGGAATGCCTTAATGTATTCAGGACAACATGTTTTGTTTTGTGCTGTATAAACTTGTTCTCTGTTTAGGAAAAAAAAAAAAAAACATACACTACTGTTTAAAAGTTTGGAGGCTGTAACATTTGTGAAAGAAGCCATTTATGCTCAGCAAGGCTGCTCAGAAATACAGTAAAAATTCTAATAATATTTTATAATTTTTTTTTATATAAAGTAACCATTCTTATTTTAATATATTTTATAAAATGTAATTTATTCCTGTGATGGAAAAGCTGAAATTTAAGCAGTCATTACTCCAGTCCTAAGCATCACATGATCCATCAGAAATCAATATGTTTATTTGTTGCTCAAGAAACATTATCACTGTTGAAAATAGTTGTGATGCTTATTATTTTTGTGGAAACCGAAAAGTAATTTACTTGGAATAGAAGTCTTTTGTAACATTGCAAATGTCTTTGCTGACACTTTTTATGAATTTAATGCATCCTTTCTAAATAAAAGTATTAATTTCTTTTTAAATATATCTGGTGATGATTATTTATCATCATGTAGAGGCTACAGAACAGTAGCTCTTGAAATTTCATGGAGTATTTCATTTTATCTGTCTTCTATGATGATGAGAATTGTTTTGTTTTTACAATAAATAACTCTTAGCTCTCATTAAGTAATGTTATGAATTAATTAAAGCATAACAAACTGTTTTTTTTTTAACTTGGCATGAAACCAAAAGGGATGTCTTGCCCCCAAGAGTCCTTTGACATATCATAAAAGTGACACAATACTAATGCTGAGGCACAGTTTACTTTGTTCAAGCATGTCTAATACACACACGGGAACATTTTTATATTATTTTATGGTTGTTAGTTGAGTCCCTGTGGCCAAAGCCTGTGTGTGAGTGAGTGTGTTCAACAGGCACAGATACAAAACAAAGTCCTTTATTCCATTTGGGAGTGAGTGCATTTGGGAGTGATTTCAACCTAGAGAGAGAGAGAGAGCATGATAGAGAAAGAGAAATAAAAGAGTGATGGTGAGATGATGGGGGCATAACAGAAACAGCAGTCATTCAAGGACAGATGGTTCAGAGTGACCAGTGGATCCCTCCCATTTTCTGTACGTCTTTTGTGTTTTCAGTATGTGTGTGTACTTTGTTTGTGTGCCTACATATGAGTCACGTTCTAAGTCTATGTTCCTCAGCCCTCGTGCCTCCACCAGCATAGTGAGACACAGATTAAAGGTGAAGGGCTAGTACACATGAGCGCATGCCCACAGCTGAGGTCCTCTTCTGGGCAGGAGGAACAGGAAAGCCCTGGACCCCTGGTCCTGTTGAGTTGGATAACAGTGACCTTTGAGAAGAAATAAATTAGTCTGTTCTCTTCTCTCGAACATGCATATTATATACTTAGGCAGATATTATAAGATATCATGAGATATTATAATATATGTCTCCCTTGTCTTTGCTCATATGTGGCCTAATATGGTCATAAGAATCAATACATGCTTTATTGGAAGATGAAATTCAAACATTAATTTATTTTTTAAAAAAGCGAAACAAGAACAAGCAAAGACAAACCAGAGAGGTCACACAGTCACCCGCTCACCACAGCTGTTCTCCCTCAGGGAAGATTTGTGTGGTTCAGGCTCACTGCTCAAGGTAACTGTGTCTGCGTATGTGTGTGTGAAAGAGAGAGTTCCGTTCATTGAGTCTATTAACACTAGGTTGACCTTTTATCGAGCAATATATCTAGCAGAATACACAATCAACTACATATGGATGAATATTGGTATATATTGGTACCATAAGTTATCAGTCTTGTTTTTCCTTGTTATATCGTTTTTATTCGATATTTAATAGTGCTAATTTCCTTTACCTTTGTTGTCATCTAACATTCACTAATTTATTCTTTAAAAACACTTTAATTTTATACATTTTAAAAACACTTTAATTTCATAACACTTAAATATAATCTTCAGCCAATCTCAAAATTAATATCTCTATGGCATACTGTATACTTTAATGTTGTGAGGCCTGAAATGTAGCATTCAAAACTGTTTATTTTAGTTTTTAATATTTCATTTAGAAAAATATTAATTGTAATAGTAGCCATTTATTGGTTTTCATCTATGAAATGAAAATAATTATCAGCATATGCCTAGAGTGTTCAAAGAAACCTTATTTACCTTTTTTTTTTTTACCTTAATTCGCAAAATGTTTTTATGCTCACTTGAGGTGGTTTTTGACTTGTGAGAAAGAGTTAATGGGAGATGGAAACACATTTGCCAAATAAATTCTGACGTAGCAAACATTAAACCCACGTAACTAATCGGCAGTTTCTGCTGACGGTGTCGTTCCTCTTTTTTTATTTACTGTTGGTTAGTACGTTAGCAATACCATCATCATCCACTCGAACTACTTCATGGAAACGCACCTAATTCACATTTGTTGTTTTGTTTTTTTTATTTTCTTCTTTTTTGCAAACTTTGAAAAAAATCGCTTCACATTTGGATGGAAACCCAGCTAATGTTTCAATAACAAGTCAAATCATCACTAAAATGAGTCAATCAGTAAATGACAGTGGTTGTATCATACATTTTTCCTTTATAGCTTAATATCTAAAAGATCAGGATCTTTTGAATGGCTCTTTTAGTTGAAAGATGGGACTTTAATTCCTACGTCCACCATATCGAGAATTGCCATTTTTATGAAATCTTCTTCTCCTTAAACTATATATCTTTTATTAACTGTCAGTGCACATCAAAAACTGCACTGAAAATATTGTAATTACACTTCACATACTGTATATAATTGTTTTAGGTTACACTTTATTTTAAGCTGTCCTTGTTACAGTGTAATTATACATGTAAGTACTGAGTAATATTAATTACCTACATGTACTTACTATATGGTTAGATTTAGGATAAGGTTTAGGGTTAGTTTCATGTAATTATGCATAATTTATTGTTATTATAACAGTAAGTACATGTAACGTGTCACAAGGACACCTTAAAATAAAGTGTTACCTTGTTTTAAGTATGAACTTTTAATTATGTTTGAACCTCTCTGTGTTTGTCCACAGAGTCTGTGAGCTGTGCAGTGTGGGACGCTGTCTGCCCCGTTGTCATCAGACGTCATGAGCTGGAGCTTCCTGACGCGTCTGCTGGAAGAGATCCAGCACCACTCCACGTCGGTGGGGAAACTCTGGCTCACTGCGCTAGTTGTCTTCCGCATCGTGCTGACTGCGGTGGGCGGCGAGTCCATATACTATGATGAACAGAGCAAGTTCGTCTGCAACTCGGGCCAGCCGGGATGTGAAAACGTCTGCTACGATGCCTTCGCGCCGCTCTCGCACGTGCGATTCTGGGTCTTTCAGATCATCCTGTCCGCCATGCCCTCTCTGCTCTATATGGGCTACGCAGCCAATAAGATCTCCCACAACGACGATTTGCGTGGTGGTGCTGGGGCCGGGGCTCCAGCCGCAAGTGACTCAGCGGGGGGCGGATACACCCAGCGCAGACCGCGAAAGATGTACTTTGGTGCACGGCAGCATCGGCCAGGACATGAGGATGGGGAAGAGGAACGCGAAGACGACCCCATGATCTACGAAGTGCCTGAGATAGACAACACGCGTCGTGAGTTGGTGCCACCACGTCCTAAACCCAAAGTGCGCCACGATGGGCGCCGGCGAATACGAGAAGATGGTCTAATGCGAGTGTATGTTCTACAGCTGCTGACACGCTCTGCATTGGAGGCGGGCTTTCTGGCGGGCCAGTACTTGTTGTATGGCTTTCGTGTGGAACCGATCTTCGTGTGCTCGGATAAACCCTGCCCGCACCAAGTGGACTGCTTCATCTCACGCCCCACCGAAAAGACCATCTTCCTCCGAATCATGTACGGTGTCAGCTGCCTTTGCCTGCTGCTAAACCTGTGGGAAATGATTCACCTCGGAGTGGGAACTCTCCGTGATGCGCTGCGCAAACGAACCGAATCAGCCACCGATGATGAGTACCAGCTCGGCTTGCTTGCGGCGGGGGGCGTGTCCGTTGGAGTAGGTGGGCCTTCGCTCAGCGAGGGGGAACCAGGAGGCGGAGTTGGGGGCGGCGTCCGAGAAGCAGACTATGTTGGTTATCCCTTCTCCTGGAGCACCCCTTCTGCGCCACCAGGGTATAACATTGTGGTGAAGCCCGAGACGATGCCGTACACAGACCTGAGCAACGCCAAGATGGCGTGCAAGCAGAACCGCGCCAACATCGCCCAGGAAGAGCAGCAGCAGTACGGCTCCAATGAGGACAACTTCCCGTCTGCAGGTGAGGCGAGACCGCCTCCCATCAACAAAGATGTGATACAGTTAGAGGCGGCAATTCAAGCCTATACCTTGCAGCACCATGCTAGCAATAACCACGACGAGATGAACGACACCAATGACATCGACGAGAAACATGAGAGCAATATAACCACTGCACCACAGAAGGAGCGAAAGCAACGGTCCAAGCATGGAAAATCTGGGAGCGCTGGGAGCAGCAGCAGCAGCAAGTCAGGAGAAGGCAAACCATCTGTCTGGATCTGACATTTGCACGCACACCTGAACATTACACTCAGTGGTGCACGCTATCATCCATTTCTGCAAGTTTTTTTTGGGCACAGAATATCGCGTGCATCCCACAGATTACAAAGACTGTGCATATGCGATTGAAAAATGCTGTATATCTTTTTGAAGTGCTTTCAGTGCCTTAAAGAAACTCCAAGAATGAATTTTTTCATACTTTTTCTTGATCTTCCTAAAATAATCTTGTGCACTCAAGATTATGTCGAGCTCTAAGAACATTCCCTCATAATCCAGAAAAACCCATCCGTTTTCAAAGAAAGTTGAGAAAATCTTCCCATCGGATTCTTCCGGAAGAGTGATGACACTACAATCCGATTCCAAACCAGCTGTCTTCCTTTTTCCAGTGTTAAACAATAACTTTTGCATCACGATGCCAAGCTATAACAATGCAATGATATACCAATGCTGTGGTGGTACACTGTGGTCTTCAAGACCCAACAAACAGTCCTGTGAAATAAGCTGTAAATCTACATTTACAAACACACAAACATATCCAGTGCAATTTTTTTCTCATAGCTATGGGTGTACGAGGAAGCAGTGCAATGTCTTTCAGTTCTAGAGAATCTCTTAGTTTTGAGATCTATGTCGTATTTCTAGCCACCGAGACTTGGGATATTCTGTTGATGGATCCACTTTCTACTCTGTTCTTGTACTATCCCCTACTGGTGAATAAAGCATTTGCAGTCTAGTCTTATCAGCCATATAAATAGATACAGGGTCCCCACAGTCCTGGAAATAACATGGAATTTTAAAAGTGTGATTTCCAGACCTGAAAAAAAAAATAATTAATTAAAAAATATTTAAAGGAAAGTATATTAATTTCAGTGCTCAGTTTTCTTGGTTGTTTCTTTAGATTACTCTTCGTGAGTTCAGTCATTATGAAATTATTTTGAATAATGAATGAATAAGTTAAGGGGAAAAATCATGGAAATTCATTGCTCATAAAGTGTGGGAATCCTGTACTTTTAGGTGCATATGAAACTAATTTACATTCAGACTGACTTGTCTGAAAGTCACTGTGTATTGTTGGTATTGCTCTAGTGAACATGTATTTATAGGAACATCCTCTGGCTCTAACAGACTTGATATAGCCAATCCAAGTAGCAGGTCTAACTTGGTTAAAAAAGAGGTTGAAAGTTTAACAATGACACTCTTCAGATCATGCAATGTATGTAGATATCTAAGGTACACACAAACAGATTCATACACACTGTGTGAAGAGTCTTCCATTCTCTCTTACTGCCACATTCAAACTTGTGAGACTTTTGCCTTTATGTAGGATGTTTCAATTTGTGACAATTGCCATGGGAGACCAAATACTGTTTGTCACAAAGACATCGAGCTACTATGCAGTTATGCGGACTGAGGAAAACACGCCATAGAACACCATTGTGTGTGCCTGCGTGTGTGCGCTTGCGTGTAGCTGAGGACGAGGCGGCGAGGAGTGATTGCATGAGTGCATGTGACTAATATTTGATTAATGAATTAAAGAAAAGAAAAAAACCTTTACATATCAGCATTTCAGCAGTATTTATTGATGCTGAAGATTGTGGCATTAGATTTGTGATTTCTAAGCGAGACTCGACTTGTTTGTATTTTTAAACATCGATTTGGTTTCTTTTTTTATTAGCTTTTTTAATACATGGAATTCTATTCAACGGTGCCCATATGACTTGATTATTACAAACTAGATTTTTTTTAGGATTTTGTTGCCTTTAATTGTAGCAAAACAAACTCTGTGATGTATTTGTAGTCAATCAGTGCAAATATGTTTCCCAGCGTGCTCAGTGAATCCTTTTTTTCATAGTCATGATCGAATATGATTTTTTGCATGGGAGGGAAAATAGGAATGTTTTAGGGGAATTTCCAATGGAAAACTCTAAACAAAAAGGATTCTGCTATGTAACTACTTTGACCTTTTCTGTGTGGATGTGTGTTGGAGTTTCTAACAGCTGTATATTGGAGCGCTCCAGATGGAGTGAGTATAAGAGACCCCTCTGCCCCACATCTGAGCACCACTGTGTGTGTTTACATTTAATGTGTGAGCGTTTGCGGAGTCGGGGTTAGCCGAGGCGATCCTCAAGAAAAACCTCTCTCATACTTTTGTCAGCTGTCTGAGAAAGAAACTGAAGTAGTAAGCTACTTTACTTCAGACTTTGACACATCGCTTTGAAAGCAAGCCTTCTCAGCAGGTCACAATGAAGTCTGATGGCATTCTTACTGATGAGCGTGTGTGAATTGCCCTTTCCTAGTTATCATCAGGCCACTAATGTGTTTGATAAGACCTTTGTTTGTCCTGACTGGTATGTGTTTCTATAAATGTTGTCACTGTGTTTGAAAAACGAGGGAGAAAAAAATGCTTTTAATGTGCCAAGCTGGATTGTCCAGCGATGTACAATTATTTCCAATTTTGGAGAACCCTCTCTTTGGATTTGAAAATGCATGTTCAGAGCTATTTTGTTAATAAAATGAAATAAATGGCAATGTTGTGTGTCTGAGAGAGAATATGTGCATTTGGCATTTAAAGGAACCTGTGTCCATTGTCTCTTTGTTCGTCAAAGGAGTGATTTTGATGGTTTGTGAAGGAGTCAGCCCATTCATCCCTATTTTTGACAGATGATGTGTTTGCGTGAGAAACACGGGGGCGAGCCACGTTTGTCGCTCTAACTCATGTCCAGAACATGAACCGTTTCTTTGAATTGGTCTGAGCAGGTTTACTCTCAGAATGCATTCCATAAGGCATCAGATTGGCTCATGAACCATAAACAGATCATAGGAGAAAAAAACAGTTGTGTCGAATGTGGTTCCCAATGGGAATGTCTTTCCCTTAAAAGGGTGTAACACAGATGCAGAAAAACCAGGTTGCTGGGACAACATGAGCGGAATCCCCCGAGTGTGTGCAGAACAGCTTGCGGAACGTTTCAAAAAACAAAAGTGTACGCCGTGCATCCATTCTCCAAACCGCTTATCCTCTGTAGGGTCACAAAATTGACAGCCAATTGATAAAACACAGACAACAGAGCACAAGGGTCAGGAAGAGAGATAATATTGGAAGAAGGGGGCAGAAGGTATCTCACTTTTGGCCTAATTAACATACCAGATGAACAGATATATGTTTCCCATAGTTGTAGACAGCAAGTATCTGCTTGAGTTGGCCAAAGCATCGTTTACAGCACAAATACATACATTTGTTTTTTAGTTTAGTGAAATTTTCACACAAGATTTAATTCAAGGAAATTATTTTGCCATCTTTAGCAACACTGCCCATGCAGCGAGCTGAATTAAAAAAAGGAAAAATCTGTCATCATTTACTCATTCCTCCACCTGTTCTAAACCTGTATGAGTTTCTTTCTTGTGTTGAAATAAATGTTTTATTATCAGAGTTTGGGTGGAGCATGTTCAGATAATCAGCTTAATTAGCACAACAGTAAACATATATACAGTCAACTTGCCTTTGTACCACTACAGTTTTCCGGAACAGTTTTTCTACAGAATAAAGAAATTCTGACAGGTTTGGAAAAAACGAGGGTGAGTATAACAGAAATTTTCATTTTCAGATGAACTATCCCTTTAAATAGTACATTAGTGATTTTTTTTTTTTTTTTGAGTAAATTTAAATGTATTCATTTAACAAATGATAAAAAGTCAATTTATCAGCAGCAAACAGTATTAACAACAAAGCTGCTTGTTTTCATGAAAATGTTGTTCCTTGTCTTTTGAGTCAACATTACACATTGAATTGAACTGTGACCATCTCATCTCACAGATGTATATTGTGTCTTGCCGTTTCAGAGTATTGCTTAGTTGATAGTTTTGCAAAGGCAGCTCATCAATGACTTTGTTATCTGTACAAACCTTTCCAAAAGAATGGGCTTCCACTCGTTTCTTGTCTGTTGTAGTTTGATGGTACAGTTTTATAAAATAGGGGCCCATCCGTCAACACCTACTTTTATTCACACGCAGAGGAATTTCAGAAGGCACAAATTGCCAAGCTGTTCTATCATAACAAGCTCCAGTGAGAACATCTGACCACAAAAAAAGCCTTTCTACTGGCCAACTCACTGTCATCAGTCTATCCCTGAATGCCTCAGTGTTTATTCCCCTTCAAATGGAAAGAGTCAGCAGGAGTTTACTTTATACAATATTTTGACAGAAGCAAATTAAGACTGGAATAAATGAGTCTAATAATTCTTCTGATGAGTTAAAGGAATATTTCACAGAAAAATTATGTACTGTTAGATATTTCCACTTTTGTCACGAATGCATCAAGGAGTGTTTTCAGTCAACAACAAGTACATTGGAAGTCAAAGGTAAACAAAACAGTTTGGTTACCAACATTCTTCAAAATATCTTATGTTTCGACATGAGGGTGAGTAAATGTTGACAGAATTTTCTTTTTGGGTGAAATCCCTTTAAGGTTTAAAGGTAAAGCAGAATATTGATATTTAATAATTCAAAGCAAATTTTATTTACTTTACAGTGATTGCTATAAGAGTCACATCGTGCTCAGACGGGGCATTCAAAATTGGCACATTTGAAATTCACCACTATTGTCAGCTTTTACACCTCTCTTTTCTTACTCTCAGTTATGCTAACCCACATCCATGCTTCCTATTGTTTCTCAGTGTGAATGTAGTGTCATGCTTCCAATCATCCAGACGTTTCTGCGATCTAGCTGAGATCTGAGTCCTGGACTCAAGGTCGAGAATTATAATCCAGTGCTGCTATTACAGCTATTTCTGCACACCTGAGATCAAATTCACATTCACTGCTAAAGAGGACAGACTGGCACTTGTGATGAATGCGACAGAGCTGGAGGAGCACCAATAGCGGGCACATTAAAAGCTAAGGCAAGTCTGCTTAGGGATTGTTTAGGGGTGCAGCTCTAGGAGTCATTTTCCTAATTAAATTCTTTCACAGTATACCAAAGCTAAAATAATTACATTCGTTTTCAGCTATTTTTGTGTGCAAGATTCTGTCAAAGTAACTTAAAAAACATGATTTTGTTGTGCATGGTCATGGCTGCTGCTTTGAGCAAATGTGCACAGCAATATAGGCAATATAAATTCAGTGCGCATTCACAGCTGTGTCTTACCAGACACCCATCCAGGTGGAGTGTTGTAGACCTTAATCGAACTGTGAGGTATTCTTTAGGGGTGTACAGTACATTGCAGGCAAGGCATTTAACTATGAGTGGGCTGACACTCGCCCAGGTGTATGCGAATCACACCTTGCTTGTGAAGTTTCAACAGATGTTCGAATTCGGTTGGCATAGAATGCACGTTCTTCTTGCTCTCCCGATCATCGTAGTAATGGTTAGTGATCGGCCGACTGTCATTTGGATGTTTATTGAAGGGCCAAAAACCATACAAATGGACGTTTGAACAGATTTCTAGTGCTAAGCTGGCCATGATGAGTCCTGTGCTGGGACGAACAGAGTTTAGTCCCCTCTCACGCCAAAACTTCGACAACCTCCTTAAGTATTCTGGATTCAGGAAAATTGGCAGCGGGCTGTCGCTGCCAAAGTCCTCCAGTGTGTAAAAGGCACGCAGGGATACAGGCGTGTTATGACCGTAGGAGAAGGCTGGCAACAGCAATAAGGCTTGTCCATAAGGACGAAGGCTTTCCACAAATGGACGACGGCGCTCCATCAGTCCACTGTACCTGTAACAGATGAGGAGGAGAAAGAAAAGCCTGAATATTCTTCTCAGTAATTCCAATCCTGTTTACAATGTGTTTAGTACTTAGGTTTAGTAAGGGTGTTTACAGAAACCTTTGAAAGACTTTTCTCAGTCTTTTTAGATATTTTGTAAATTTCTTACCATAAATATATCAAAACTTAATTTTTGATTAGTAATATGCATTGCTTTATTTGGACAACTTTAAAGGTGATTTTCTCAATATTTAGATTTTTTTGCACCCTCAGATTCCAGATTTTCAAATAGTTGTATCTCAGCCAAATATTGTCCTATCGTAAAAACTACTTTTAATGTGGCAAAGAGAACAATGTGTATATTTAGCTACACGTTGTCATATGAACAACCAGTCAGTAACGACATTGTTCTCATAGTTGAAATAAGCCACTAAATTCAATGCCAAAAAGTGTCCTAACTAATCTAAATTCACCTCTATGTGTTTGATTCAAGAAATGGAACCGACTCATTTGAGTCATTTGGTCGGTAATTGTACACTTCTGTAATCGAACTACACTGGCTGATGGAGCTTTAGGTTTTGATTCACTGTAAAGAACCGGCTCATAGTCGGTGTTGATACGCCATGGTGTGTGAGATTAGAGGAAGTAGTTTGTCCGTCCACATCGGAGAAAAATACACGTGCGACAAACCATATCTAATATATCGCACAGCCTTAATCACAGTAATTCATCTGTACACATAACAAATTGCATAGAAAAATGACATGTAGAAAACCCTTCTTTGAGTGAGTTTAAATCACGGATTGATAATCGTTCATCCTGTTCATGATGTATTAGACACTGCTGCATTTATACCAGCAAGAAAACTGATTCTTCGTCAAAAAAGAATGACATCTTATTTGTCACTAAAGCCAAACCCACAATCACAGACTCACTTCTCATGGAGGATGCTGGGATTTGCAGTCACAAGGTTGGTTTTGTTGCCCACATCTTTCTCATATCTGTTATCCAGTGGTGGAAGGTTGCATCTAAAATGCAGGGGTGGACAGAGATTGATTAGGCCATTGTTGCTGATAGGAAATAAAATGAGAGTGGTGTCATTTTGGTCTATATCAAACAAAGTGTTAATGCTTGCACCTACATTTAGGAGCATAAAAAACATGGATAATTATTGTGCCACCAATATTATAGGAATGATACTATTGTGGATTGATATTCTGAACATTATTCTGGCCAACAGGTAACATGGGTTGATCTAATACATACCTAATGACAAACTGAGCTGAATTAATTTCTTCTCCACAGCTGCTGTTGGCCAAAATACCACCATTCCCCACCACGGCACATGACTCCCATGTTGCATTTCCAAAGGGCTGCTCCTACAGTCACACACAATGTGACTCCAAATTCATTAGAGAAACCATATAGTAATTCACCTTATGTTTTAAAGCTGGTACGCTACCTTAGCTAAGATGTTGAACAGGGCTTGTTTCACCTGTATCAGCTTTTTCTTTTCTCCATCATAGATAACATTTGACCCCAGTGGGGTGTTATTCTGTGTGACCACAGCCTTTGACACAGCATGGCATTTACTACTCAGTAATGACCTGGAAGGAAACAGATGCTCAGTCTGATGTGTTGCAGTCATGTGAAAATCTAATAAATAGACAAAAAGAAGCCTTAGAGTTTATAGGCCAGAAAATATGTTTTTGTGTAATAAAGACACACTCTAACCTCAAAGGAACAGATCCTTTGATAATAGGTTTAATTTTTGGGTGAAGTGTGCCTTTAAGTAAGCATTTCTGTAGTGTATTTGTCTGGTTTATGTGATCCATAATTAACAGAACAGTACTTTTACTCTTATCCAACAAGGCTTTGTCACTTTGTTTTACCTGAATCTTTTAAAGTTTGTCTCGTGTTTTTTCCATTTGTGTGAGTAGTTTTCCAGTGCCTTGGCAATTAATACACTGTCTCTGAAAGAATTAAGACAGAATTACAGACAGAAATGACATACTGTCGTGATTCACAAACATATGCTTTATGAGATACAGATTCATGAAATGATTTCAGGTTTAACTGTTTCATTTCTATAAGAGAAATTACAGAAATGTAAAGATGAACAATTAATTTATAGACCAAACCTTAAATAATTATATTAATTCCAATATGACTGAAATTATTAAATGAAAATAAGAAAGTAAGTTAAAATGTATACAACATTAACTGAAGGCATTTACGTTTAGTGTCTGCCATGTAGAAAGAACAGATGTTATGTGTTTTTAGTATAGCCTAATATAAGGAAGTTTGCAACTTTGCATACTCACTTGCATCCCTTGCAAGATTGTGTTTCTAAGTTTTTTTGAGGAATCCTAGATGAAGGGCGCAGGATTACATTACTGTAGAGAAAAAGAGTAGATTTAAAATGTTAACAAAACAAAAATGATTGCTCATAAATAAGGGTTCAAATATTGTTGCAGAGGCAACAATAAATCTCATTAAAATTAACAAACAAACCAATTCTAATATTCAAGTGGGAATTTGCAGAAGAATAAACACTATTCGAATATAACACTATTCGAGGTCCGGACCTCAGTAAATTTTTCAAGTTTAAACAAAATTTGTTCTCTGAATGACTTTGCTGTTCAAAACTCCTCATATGAATGTTTGCATGTATAATTCACTTTAGACAGTTTGCAAGAATGTTTGCCGTCCGTGGTATGAGAATGATCGCTGGCGGAGTGAATGAGGCTTCAGAGAGTTGTGAGTGAGGGCACGGGTGAGCCAGATAAGCGTCTTTGAACTTGTCTTTTCTACTTAATTTGATACTTTAGAAAGTTAATAAAGTGGGAAGTTACAGTTTAGGGTTAGCAATCCCTAGTAAAAAGGTAATATACCTGTATTTAAAATACATTTATTTCAAATTAAGTATATTTCAAATCTATTAACATATTTACTGACATATCACTCAAGACTTACTAATATAAAGACTATAATCAAACATTATTTGGAGTACTACTTTTGCGCAATGCACATTTCTTAATATTAAGCCTAAAATGTGTTTTAATCTCACTATTGATGAGGATTGTATGATTTTTGAATAATATCGGTCTTTAAATGCAAGATATTTAAAATGTACCTGTGGGTTCACTTGAAATAGTGCCACTTTAGCACAATCAAATATACTTCAGTATATCTTTAGTGGGACTTCAGCTCTACTTCCACACAATTAAAGTGCACTGAGCACAAAATTAGTTGTTACAATTTAGCAGACTTCTGTCAGGATCCTTGTCTTTGTTCAATGTTTCTTTCTTTGTTTTGTGTCTAAGCACATGGTTCTGTCTCTGTTTGTGTCTGCCACGTGCTCCTCTTGTCCCACCTCCTTGTTTCCCCTGGTCATGCCCCCTTGTTTAGCCTTTGTCTGCTTGATTGTCTTCACCTGATCCTTGTGTGTGCTGCTCCATATATTGGGTTCCTTTCCTCTGTGTTGCTGCTGGTTCGTTTTGGTGTTTACTTGTTTCTTGGTCCTGAATTTATCCTTTGATCTTGCTCAAGTTATTTTTGATCTCTTATCTAGTTATTTTATTTCCTCATTTCCTTTTTGTTTTTTTTGTTTTTTTTTTGTTTTTTTTTCTAATCTAGTTTTGTTTTCTTTTGATTTTCATTTACCCTTGTTTTTGCAGTTCCAGTTCCTTTTTGGATCTTGTCTTTTAGTTTTTACTCTTTGATTATTTACTTTGGCTAGTTTTGGTTATTGTTTTTTTTTGTTTTCTTTGTTTACATTTTTCTGTCTTTGTGATGTCTTGAGTCTCGTCTTGTTTATCGTGTTTTGTCTTGTCCTGCCCTTTACCCAGATTCCCTGACCACTGACCCCTACTACCTGGAAGCAGCTCTCCACTCTCATGTGTCAAGTCTCTGGTTCTGTGAGTCCCTACCTGGTGGCTAGACTGGTGCGACCTCTGAGATTCACGTCAAGCTACGGGGTCCCTGCCTTCCTGCCTAGCCTTTCCTCTGGAGCTGCCGGCTCAGTGCTCGAGTCCGCTGCCACCTCGGACAGGCTCCGTGGTCATCCCTCCTGCCTGTATTGTGTGGTCTGCCCTGCCCCTCTGTTTGGACTGATTCACTCCTTACTCTCCCTGCTTTTTCTAGTCTTCGTCTTGTCAATAAACTACCCTTGTCCGCTCATTTGCATCTGGGTCCCATTTTTTGTAGACCCATGACAGAACGAACCAGCCAACTCCGGACCCAGCAATGAGCATCCGTATTATTCCTCCCAGTACCGCCAAGGGGAGATTGGCACTCCAACAGGCAGTGGCATTGCTCCGCCAGCAGAGCCGAGAGGTGGGTTCATTTGCTCAGTTCTTCTGGACCATGGCAAGGGGCTTGGAGTACCCGGACTCAACTCTAAAAGAGGATTTTAATCTCTGCTTGGATGACCCCATATCACATTGGGAAATGGAGCAATTAAGAGGCCTAGATTATTGGACCTTTTCCAAGTATTTGCACCAAGGACTGGCAGATCCTTACACCACCAGAGTCAGCCTGCAGAAACCATGCCACCCTCCCTCTCACATAGTCAAATTCAAGACCCTCTTCAGTCTCCTACGTTAAAGTGTAGACTGAGGAGGAAGAGAGCAGCTAAGATTGCTGTATCTGTTTCCAAGTCCACGGAGTTAACTGCAGTCAGTGTAGAAGCGATCACTGCAGAGGATCCTAGGTCTGTTCCAGTTATCCCTGAGCCTGTCCAGTCTTCTCCAGTCACCCCAGAGTCAGTCTGCTGCGACCAACCTGTTCCTCTACCCTTGCTGAGTCCCAGATCATCTTCTGACTCCAAAGAAGCGTAAGTTGAGAAAGAAGAGAGCAGTCCAGAGCACCGCGTTAGTTTCAGAACCAGTCGAGTCTGCTCCTACCAGTCCTGGGCCAGTCGAGTCCATTCCAGTCATTCCAGAGACGGTCAAGCCTGCTCCTGTCATTCTAGAGCCAGTTGAGACAGATTCTTTCATCCCAGAGATGGCCAAGTCCGCAGGAATAACTTCTAAGGTGGTTAAGTGCAGTCAATTCAGAAGCAGCCGATCTCACACACTGCTGTGCCCCCAGAAGCCGAAGCGAAGGAGGGCCTGTGTTGAGCAGTTTGACATTCCCTCCCAGGAGGTCCCAAGTCCTATGGTCCAGGAGGGCCTATGTCACGAGACCCCAAGTCCAGGATGACTCCAGTCAGGATGCCCTACCTGCAGTGGTCTTGGAGGACCTGAGTCAGAATGTCCCTAGTCCTGTTGTCCAGGTGGACCCAAGTCAGGCGGTCCAATATCCAGTGGTCCCAGAAGTATGTAACCTGGTGGAACCACACCCTAAGCTGCCCACTTCACCAGTTGTATCTGCCCTAGTGAAGGAATACGTGACTGTCCATGTAACTCTACCTGAACCACCGGTTAATCCTGTCATGCCCAAGAAGTGCAGTCAAGAGACAGTTCCCGTCATCCAAAAATCAATTTGTGAGTCTGTTCCGGCAGCCCCTGAGGGCAGTCAAGAGTCAGTTCCTGAGTCTATTCCTGCAGCCCAGGAGGGCGTTTCAGTAGCCCCCAAGGGCCTTCCAGAGTCAATATTTGAACCTGGTCCAGAGGCCCCAAAGGTCATCCCTGTTATAGCCCTAGAGCCCACTCCTGACTCTGCTCTGGTCCAGGAGCCTCCAGAATCCTTCAGAGCAGCCCAGGATGCACCCTCTCTGCCTGTGCGGTCATGGCCCCTGAGTTTGTCCCAAGGTTCTTCACGAGTCAGGAGTTGGCCCCGGAGGCCACGAAGACTATTCAAGACCCCTCCTGTGAGACGAGCCCACGTCTCCAGAAGGACCACCAACAAGATCCCCATCCCACCCTCCCTATTACCTAGCCCTTTTGGATCCCCTAAGCCAGAACCTCCCTGGTCAACCTCCAACTATGCCCTCGAATTCTCCTCCCTCTCAGTCCCGCCCCCTATGCTTCCTGGCTTCCCTGGAGTTCCAAGTTTTGTCTTCAGCTAATCCTTGTGTGTGCTGCTCCATATATTGGGTTCCTTTCCTCTGTGTCTCTGCTGGTTCGTTTTGGTGTTTACTTGTTTCTTGGTCCTGAATTTATCCTTTGATCTTGCTCAAGTTATTTTTAATCTCTTATCTAGTTATTTCTTTGTTTCCTTTGTTTTTTTTCTAGGTGTGCGTGCCTGCCTGTTTTTATATCCCGGTGGGGACTTAAAACTGAGTACACACAGACTCACGGGGACTCGGGTACCACGGGTAAACAAGCTAATAAATCACACAGAATGAAGTTGTTGGGGGGTGTGTGTTGTGTTGTGTGTGTGTGTGGTGTTGTTGTGTGTGTGTGTGTGTGTGTGTGTGTTGTGTTTTTTTTTTTTTTTTTTTTTTTTTTTTTTTGTCCTGCCCTTTACCCAGATTCCCTGGCCACTGACCCCTACTACCTGGAAGCAGCTCTCCACTCTCACGTGTCAAGTCTCTGGTTCTGTGAATCCCTACCTGGCGGCTAGACTCAGGGGTTAAAGCAAAAAAAAATCCTGAGCCTGAATTTTTTTTTCTGGGGGGGTGGTATGGCAACACATAACTGTGGCAACTTTAACATTTGAAAGGACACTATGGCAAAGTTATTGCTTTCCTTATTCAAACTGATTTTTTTCATGAATATATGGTTGACCTGAAGAATGAAAGCTGTATCATACACTTGCAAAATTATGAGCTATATCACTGCTTATTTACACTAGGGGAGTGACAATACACTTAGCTCACAAGATAAGACAAGATATAGATACTTGGTTCACTATAAAGAGACAATATTTTAATATTATTTTAAAGAAATTTTCAATGACAAAATATTTGTCTTTTAATTACAAAAAGTAAAACAATGCAGTTGTATTTTAAAATATTTTAACTAATCTAGGGCTGTAACTAATGATTATTTTGGTAATCAATTAATCTACTGATTATTTTGACAATCGAGTAATCTGATATGTTTTAGTAACACAAACAAACCTAAGTGAAAACCAGGCTTTAGTATGACTATTTATATATAAACTAACGATGGAGGCAATAATTGCCTCAAATAAAATATCAAAACCAAGTACTTACATGGTTTTATTGAACAACACTGTTAAAATACATCATGCAATATGCCTATACATAATATGAACATAACCAACTGAAGTACATTATGTATTATAACAAATACATGCAGAGGGTGCCAACAGCCTGTTTCACTTTACAGTGTGATTAAACAACGTTTAAATCCATTAAATTTTTATATTTGGCTACATGCAAATTCAAACACTTTTATTTTAATATCACGATGTACAATAAATAGCATATTTAGAAATAGGTTGATGTATTCTCCTGTGTTGGCAAAGGTTTATAAATGATTTACGTTACAAATCTAGTGAGAATGCACAGTTTTCCCAAATGAACATTAAGCAATTCAAATTCACAGCATATGCAGAGGAAGAGTTTAGCCCCTTTCACACATACAGTCTTTACTGGTAAATTAGCAGAAAGTTCTCATTAATAGATCATGTGTGAACAGGACCTTTTCAAAAATCCCGGTAAATTTGTTCTGGCAATCATATCAGTTCTTATGGAGATGACATGATTAGGGCTGTGACGGTCGCCGTGACAACCACGTCACGTTGTCTACTGCCACCGGCGGTAGTGCACATGACGTCACAGACTCTATAACAAGCATAATACAAAGTTTGTATACAAGTGTAATAACAGTAACAATTGAAAAAGTCTATGCTAATTCACAAATTACCTCAAACGCCATACACGGCGTTTCATTTAGATTGGCACATTTGAGCGCAGGAAAATACAGTTTATTCTGCATTCAGCAAATTTATTTCATGCTGAGCAATGGACCTTGTTGGGAAACCAAATACTACATCGCCGATCTGGAGCCATCTCCATTCATGTCAACCATCCGCGTTTGTACAAGTGTCTCCAAGTTCACGTGATCGCAAACTGGTCAGGTTGGTATTGGTGAGGCATTCTCCAAACTGGCCAAATACAAACGAGACAGCGGTAGATGCTAACATGAAATATGGCAACATACTCCGCGATTCCCATTCCACAGAGAGCGCGTGCAGAACGGATTTAACACGCCCGCTTGCTTGGTGGCGGAACAGTGAACCGTGTCTAAACCGGACACGACAGGTGTCACGCCGCGTCGCAACCAGACAGGTTGAGTCTGTCTACACAGGACATATGAACTTTGTCAGTATATGTAATAAATAGGACGAGGCAGTTTATTATGTGGGATTTGTCGTGTCGCATCCAGTGTAGACTGCATCACTGATTATAATGAGTTCTATAGAATTTTATCTTGTCGCGCCGCACCGCTCGCGTCCGGTAGACAGGGTATATTTAAGGCTACTTTCCTATTTAACTATTATTTATTGGATATTTATTTTAGTGATTTGCAGGCTACATGTTCACTGATGGAAGTGCTAAAATAAACACGTTTGTTAATAGATGATCGAGCCTCATTTATTTATTTATTTATTTATTTATTTTGCGTTTCAAAATTTTATATATATTAATATCACAACACCGCGCCACCGGCGGTAGTTGGTCCATTACCACCGCGGTGGTAAAAATCTGCCACTGTCACAGCCCTAGACATGATTACTCTGAGCCGTTTACAAAGCTCCGCTGCTTTTTAATTAGTTTTTCTATGTAAATATGCTCTAGATGGACATCTTTGACCATTGCGCCTCGCAGCTTTTTTAACGTGTCATGCTTCTCCATTCATCAGGGCTGCTCTGCGATTGGATACTATTATGCGCGTCTCGTGTTTATAAGAGCAGAACATTCTGACTGGCTAGTAATGTTAATTTGGTTGAGAGTGAAAGCTGTGCACCTCTCATACCATTGGTAGGCGAACTCATGGACTCGAAAGTGTTTTTTTTTGTTTTTTGTTTTTTTTTAAATGTAGGATTATTTTTTTCCGCAGCCAAACGCTGCACGCCGGAGATCCGGCACGGTGCCGGAGAACTTTAAGCCCTGTAGACTGGTGCGACTTGAGATTCACGTCAAGCTGTGGGGTCCCTGTCTTCCTGCCTAGCCTTTCCTCTGGAGCTGCCGCCTCGGACAGGCTCAGTGGTCATCCCTCCTGCCTGTATTGTGTGGTCTGCCCTGCCCCTCTGTTTGGACTGATTCACTCCTTACTCTCCCTGCTGTTTCTAGTCTTCGTCTTGTCAAACTACCCTTGTCCGCTCATTTGCTTCTGGGTCCCATTTCTTGTAGATCCATGACAACTTCTAGTAAAACAGTTTAGTTAACATTGACAAGTACAATTGCAGGGTATTTTTATTAAGTACATAAACATGTAATATACTTAGCATGAAGTTTATTTCAAATACATTTTAGTATATTTATTTTTACTAAGGATATCTTTCTTATTTACAAAATATTTGAACTAATTGTTTTTTTTGTTGTTGTTGTTGTTGTTGTTTATTCACTTAAACTGACCGTAATCAAAAAAGACCACAGATCGGTTATTGCCAACAGGATACCACATTTAGTAAGAAAAACGCAAAAAAATCATAGCATTGACAGTGTTTCTGACAGATATCAAAAGCAGTAACATTTAACACTAATACACAGATCTAGAACAAGTAGGTTACAGAATGAAATGAAATATGCAAACATTAGCCAAGAAGTCTATGCTATGTCATTAAGTACAGTAGTTAAATTTTCACAAAATCATGCCAAAAACATTCATAAGGGCACTAGACAAAGTTATCTATATAGCAATGGTTATTAATGAAAAGTATAACCGTAATATGCATTGTTGCATGAATAATAACTTATCAAATTATCCACCCCTAACCTATAGTAAAGTATTAACAAACTTTGATGCAATAAATATGGTATGATTTAACAATGTTCATCCCTCCAAAACAGAGAAAACATGTCTGACTCTTTTAAAGTGTTTAGTGTATATAATGAGTTGTATCTGTAGGGGTTATTATAGCACAGTTTTTAACCCCAGACCTTACTAAATTTCAAAGCCTGGCTACAACCATGCTTGCAGCTCACATAACAGAAGATAAAATATCAGTAACTATTGGCTTTATTGGGAGAGCATTAACAACAGTTAGTTCCCGTGTCCTTGAATTTGACAGGCTGTGCGAGAGCACAAATATTTTGAGTGCTGTAGACAGCCTGTCTGTCTCACTACATATTTCTCCCTTTATCTCTCTATCTTAATTTTCACTTTCTGTCCCTCCCTTACTTTGTTACACCATATTATCATATACATCACTTTCTGCCTCCCTTGCACTCTGTTTGCAAAATAGAGCCAGACGTCTTTGAGTTGAATCCTCAAGCATGGTTAAACTACGCTGATTAGACCTGAGTGCTCCTATGTTGTAAATGTAGTATTTTGTTAATTTGTTTGAAGTATTTAATTTTGCATTTCAAGAATGTTTTTTAAATAATCTATTTAACCCTCTCCATTGAGTTTGTATTCCAGGAAGCTGCCTCCTTGTCATTTCTGACTTATAGCAAAAAAAACAGAACGATGTCTAAAAGTTACTATGTGACAAGGTGTACAACAAACAAGCTAAAAAAAACCCAGAACTACGTTTTTATAAGCTGTCGACCTGAAAAAAACAAGGCCACTGGAAGGAAACGTAATCGGTGACAGGAAACATTCATTATTTTTAACCGTCAAAGGATTATTTCACCACCCTATGTGAACCTGAGAGGAGGAGATGTATTGAGAAACTAAACTTTATTGGTCTATGTCAGTGCCCCTTACCTTCCTTTTGTTGGAGAAATGATCCAACTGAATGGCCCAACGTGAAATACCCTGACATCTACAGCTATTTGATCGAATCACCAGGTAACAGCACCATGAAATAATCCTTTGACATGGTTAAAAATAATGAATTATGTTTCCCTCCAGTGAGTGTAGTTCTCAGAGTAATATGACATGTTGCGCTTTACATTTGTGTCCTTAAATGCTCGTTTTTTTTTGGGTCAACAGCTTATAAAACGTTATAAACGTAGTTCTGGGGTTTTTAGCTTGTGTACTGTACACCTTGTCACATAGCAGCTTTTAGACACTGTTCACTTTTTGTTATAAATCAGAAATGACAAGGAGGCAGTTTCCCGCAATACAACGTCAGTGGAGAGGGTTGGATTGTTTTCACCCCCGGTGGGCATGGTTTTCAGATTATGACGCGTGTCGCTCTGTTTCTATTTGTAGGTTTACTCTTCATGAGGCCTATGTAGCAAAAACTTTACAGAGGTGATTTACCTGAATCCACTTTTATTATACTTATCTTCAAGTAAAAATTAAAGACTGGGTGTTAAAGACACCCAGTGATTCTGTGCTGCCGTGAAGTTCTCAGAGAGTTTAATCTCCCACATGCTTTGTTGTGATTAAAGGCTGCTGTTGCCAATGTAACCGCACATAATAAGGGAAAGGTCACAGCCATGACAGAAGAAACCCAACATTACCCTAAGTAATGCCATGGATAGTCATTTATATATTTCCTCAAGCAATGTAAAGCAAGTGTTAAAGCATGTTAAATAATTGGCTATGATACAAATAGACACACACAATATAATATTACACTAGAAACCACATTTCAAAATAACAGTTTTACTGACAAAATACTCAGTAACCTGAAAATGTTACTTTGAAGAACTATTTTTGGTTGATCCAACTTCTCTGAACTTTTCTATTTTTACCTGATCCAACTTCTCACAGTATTTTCATTGCATTAACATGTCAAGATCATTAACATGTCAAGATTCAGAATGCTCTAACCTAACACAAACCGTGCTTATTGGCTGTTCAGCGCACTTATTGTGTTCCAGCTGACTTGAGAGCGAAAATGTAAACAAATTACATTTATTATGGAATTTCATAATCGATTATGATGACTGTGATAATTCACAGTGTGTTACAGAGGCCATCTCAAAGATTGAGAAAACAAATGTACACAATAAATTAAGAAAAATCATCCTGCCAAATTTTAATTTCTGCATTGTTATGCATAAATGTAGGCCCTGATTTTTAAAGTTAATTTTTCATTTCATTCCCATGCAGTTGCTATATATTATGCATATACAGAAATATTTGTAGAAAATACACTGTGTTTATTAAGTGTTATGTAAAAGATCATTTGCAATCAGCCGGTTATTATTGCAAAATAAACCTTGACAGGATGCAACAATATTACATTAATATTATTAATATACAGTGGTGTGAAAAATTGTTTGCCCCTTCCTGATTTTCTATTTTTTTTGCATGTTTGTCACACTTTAATGTTTCAGATCATCAAACTAATTTAAATATTAATCAAAGATAACAAGTAAACACAACATGCAGTTTTTAAAATGAAGTTTTTTTATTATGAAGGGAAAACAAAATTCAAACCCACATGGCCCTGTGTGAAAAAGTGCTTGCCCCCTAAACCTAATAACTGGTTGGGCCACCCTTAGCAGTAACAACTGCAATCAAGCGTTTGCGATAACTTGCAATGAGTCTGTTACAGTGCTGTGGAGGAATTTTGGCCCACTCATCTTTGCAGAATTGTTTTAATTCAGCCACATTGGAGGGTTTGAGCATGAACCGCCTTTTTAAGGTCATGCCACAGCATCTCAATAGGATTCAGGTCAGGACTTTGACTAGGCCACTCCAAAGTCTTCATTTTGTTTTTCTTCAGCCATTCAGAGGTGGACTTGCTGGTGTGTTTTGGATCATTGTCCTGCTGCAGAACCCAAGTTCGCTTCAGCTTGAGGTCACGAACAGATGGCCGGACATTGTCCTTCAGGATTTTTTGGTAGACAGTAGAATTCATGGTTCCATTTATTACAGCAAGTCTTCCAGGTCCTGAAGCAGCAAAACAGCCCCAGACCATCACACTACCACCACCATATTTTACTGTTGGTATGATGTTCTTTTTCTGAAATGCTGTGTTACTTTTACGCCAGATGTAATGGGACACACACCTTCCAAAAAGTTCAACTTTTTTCTCATCAGTCCACAGAGTATTTTCCCAAAAGTCTTGGGGATCATCAAGATGTTTTCTGGCAAAACTGAGACGAGCCTTTATGTTCTTTTTGCTCAGCAGCTGTTTTCATCTTGGAACTCTGCCATGCAGGTCATTTTTGCCCAGTCTCTTTCTTATGGTGGAGTCATGAACACTGACCTTAACTGAGGCAAGTGAGGCCTGCAGTTCTTTGGATGTTGTTCTGGAGTCTTTTGTGACCTCTTGGATGAGACGTCGCTGCGCTCTTGGGGTAATTTTGGTCGGCCGGCCACTCCTGGGAAGGTTCACCACTGTTCCATGTTTTTGCCATTTGTGGATAATGGCTCTCACTGTGGTTCGCTGGAGTCCCAAAGCTTTAGAAATGGCTTTATAACCTTTTCCAGACTGATAGATCTCAATTACTTTTTCTCATTTGTTCCTGAATTTCTTTGGATCTCAACATGATGTGTAGCTTTTGAGGATCTTTTGGTCTACTTCACTTTGTCAGGCAGGTCCTATTTAAGGTATTTCTTGATTGCGAACAGGTGTGGCAGTAATCAGGCCTGGGTGTGGCTAGAGAAACTGAACTCAGGTGTGATAAACTACAGTTATGTTTAGGGGGCAAACACTTTTTCACACAGGGCCATGTGGGTTTGGATTATGTTTTCCCTTCATAAAAAAACAAAAAAAAAACACCTTCATTTAAAAACTGCATGTTGTGTTTACTTGTGTTATATTTGATTAATATTTAAATTTGTTTGATGATCTGAAACATTAAAGTGTGACAAACATGCAAAAAAATAAAAAATCAGGAAGGGGGCAAACAATTTTTCACACCACTGTAAATACTGAACTGAAGCTTTCTAATATCAATCCAATCAATAAATGAAATGCAAGATGTTGCCAGTTGTTTTTGTATAAAACAAGAGATACAGCATTGCCATGGGCGGCAGTGAATATATCTGAATACTAAATACTGTGACTGACCAATCATAATTATGTTTTATAGAGAGCCATGTAATAGATGCCATTTAGTTGTTAATTTAATTATCTTGGTTAATTTGAAGATGGTTGTTTTTCATAATGGAACTGATTGTTTCAATCAGTAAATGTCCTGTCACATGAAATGCAAGACTATATCGCAGCCTATAGTCTATAAATCATGATTATTTGTGGACTGATTTAAAAGATTTTTAATTAATTAAATATTCAAAATTATTATTTTTAAGATATTTTTAAAGGTCAGTTGGTGTTTAAAAAAAGCAACTAAATCAATATCAATTATTGTAATATAGCACAACAATACATTTGCCTTAAATACAATTCGCACTGATTCATCACATGCCTGTAATATATATGCTAAAATATTTTTGATACATTGTATATGCAATATCTTGGTGAATATTGTTTGACTGTATATACATACAAAGAGAGAGAGAGATGTCTCTGAAAAAATAAATGAAGCTTTTGAATAGCTAAAGTTAAGTTATTGTTTAATGACTTTATAAGCATTTGAATTTAAGAGATCAGTGTTCAAGCAAATGAAACTTTCAATTATTTACTAATGTGAAATGTGATGAAACTTTACTGAAACAGAGTAAACAACAAACATCTAAAGTCCAACTTTTAGACCTTTCCAGCATTCTAACACATTGAACCTTTTTTCCAAAAGTATCGTCTTGCTTTGCTTTCATGAAAATCCCTTTGTAATAATGTAATCTTTTATTAATCAAATGTCTGCATGTATCTGACAGTAAAAGGTTAAAGTGCCCTTTGCTTACTAAAAAAATACTGGTAACTAACTTAACAGAAAGAAAGAAAAAAAAAGACTTCATTTCAGTCTTGATGGCCAGCAGACCGTATCGATGTGCTTTAACACTCAGGTCTTTTAAAGTTTACTCTCCAAATAGAAGAATAGATAAGATACACACACAGGCTGAAATTGATATACTCACTTGTTAGAGAGGAATATCCAAAAGGCCACACTGCAGAAAGAACACAGAAGGATGACAGGAAGGAGACAGAGCATAAGAGTCCTCATTACGCGCATCCACTCTCACACACGAGCTTTGACGCACACATAGTCGCTGACATGCATGTGCTCTCGTAAACTCTCATTTAAATGCGGATGTTCCCACTGCCGACTTCCTCTTTTACTCTCCAGTCCTCTTTTTATTTTATCACTGAGTCTGTTTCTTGACGACTGCACCCTTTTCTCTCTCTCTCTCTCTCTTTCTCTCAGACTGTTAATCTCCTCACCCTCCCTCCCTCCTCTTAATTTATCTGCCACTTGCTCTCTTTTCCCCTCTCTTTCTCTTCTTTTCTTTACTGACAGGCCTGGCTTTTTATCACTTCTCTGCTGCTTTGCTCTTCTCTTAATCTATCAGCCCACTTTCTTCTCATGTCTTCTTGTCTCGCACAAGAACAAGTTCCTCCGTTCCTTTCTTGTCCGCTATGTTCCTTTAAGGCATCTTTGTTATTTTTCCATGCTTCTCCACCTCATCCTTGCCTCTGTACTTCCTTGTCTTATAGGAGCTGCTCAGACTTTCCTTCCATCCGGTTCCCTAGAAATCTCAAGCTGTTGCTTCTTCTGCATTCTCAAACCCCTCCCCCTCTCGCTCACCCTGGGCACAACTTACTTGCCCCTCCCTCCATATCTCACTCACACACACTCTTTTTCGTTCTCTCTCAGGGTAATACGAGTGCCGAGTACAGAATTAGCCCATGGCAACACCTCATGACTGGGAGGCAGGGTTATGTGCACTAGAGAAGGGTTTTTCCCCTTCATTTCAGCCAATGATGGTCAAAGAATGCAAAGGGAATCTGTCATAAACACAGATTTTAAAGCAATCAGGCTGAAAATATAGATGAATATGTCTTGGTTAAGAATTGAGAATGAATATAAAGAAACTTCTGAGCCACAGTTTCCTTCCCTCCTATTTTTGAAGGAAAAGCTTATGACGCACTACGAGACATTTCCTTTGTAGTCTTCATGTGGTAAAATGTTAAAGAAAACACAAATTACTGTACAGCACAATCATTGTACTGTATCGTGTTTTACTGATGTTGAGTAGTTGATATTTTAAGCAGTGTGACATGACAAACTTCATCTAAGAGTGTATAAAGCTCAGAGAGTGGAGAGAGTGTATAAAAAGAATGTGGTAAACAGTTCAGTTAGTGTTTACTACATTCAGACCTCAATTTAAGGTCAATTTAAAGCTGTCACTAATACATAGCCAACTGTTGCATCACGATACAGATATTGAGCAGTCCTAATTGTGATTCCAAATGATGTTCTGATTATGTGAAACATCAGTAAATATTTTCTGTGCTTTGAATTTTTTATCTGCTTGATCATACACATAATATTCAAGCTGTTTGCTGCTGATATGCTCTTGATCTTGGCTAGCAGTGAATTAAACTAAAATAAAAGTGTATCTTTGGTGCATAAAGATTCATTGTAATTAAATAGAATTTATGATGATTATGCAGATGGTTTTATGCAGTTCTATAGTTGGCGCTTCTGTAACCTTGATGCCTAAAGGATGTTTATCAGATGTAGAGGCATGAGAGAAGCAGAAAGCTAAACAGAATGAACAAGCAGTTTACATAAATTACGTTTTGTTTTTGGCACAGACAAAATATTTGTTAATTTCCACTCTGTCATTTGAATTGTCAAAACATGCAGGATTAGTTTAGACATGAATGTAAGCACAAAACTGTGCTCATATTCCAATGAATAAAGACCTTGGGTGTGTCCAAAATCATATAGTTCTGACTACTACTTTTTGAATAAGTAATTACTTTTCAACTGTTAAAAGTTACTCTATATACTGTAGCAGGGGCGGTTTCTCCATTAGGGCAATTGGGCGACGCACCACCAAAGCGCCAAAGGGAGAGATTTTTTTCTTTCACATTCAATCACAGTGTTACGCTAGCTTTAAACTATACAGGTGCATCTCAATAAATTAGAATGTCGTGGAAAAGTTAATTTATTTCAGTAATTCAACTCAAATTGTGAAACTCGTGTATTAAATAAATTCAATGCACACAGACTGAAGTAGTTTAAGTCTTTGGTTCTTTTAATTGTGATGATTTTGGCTCACATTTAACAAAAACCCACCAATTCACTATCTCAACAAATTAGAATACTTCATAAGACCAATAAAAAAACATTTTTAGTGAATTGTTGGCCTTCTGGAAAGTATGTTCATTTACTGTATATGTACTCAATACTTGGTAGGGGTTCCTTTTGCTTTAATTACTGCCTCAATTCGGCGTGGCATGGAGGTGATCAGTTTGTGGCACTGCTGAGGTGGTATGGAAGCTCAGGTTTCTTTGACAGTGGCCTTCAGCTAATCTGCATTTTTTGGTCTCTTGTTTCTCATTTTCGTCTTGACAATACCCCATAGATTCTCTATGGGGTTCAGGTCTGGTGAGTTTGCTGGCCAGTCAAGCACACCAACACCATGGTCATTTAACCAACTTTTGGTGCTTTTGGCAGTGTGGGCAGTTGCCAAATCCTGCTGGAAAATGAAATCAGCATCTTTAAAAAGCTGGTCAGGAGAAGGAAGCATTAAGTGCTCCAAAATTTCTTGGTAAACGGGTGCAGTGACTTTGATTTTCAAAAAACACAATGGACCAACACCAGCAGATGACATTGCACCCCAAATCATATCAGACTGTGGAAACTTAACACTGGAGTTCAAGCAACTTGGGCTATGAGCTTCTCCACCCTTCCTCCAGACTCTAGGACCTTGGTTTCCAAATGAAATACAAAACTTACTCTCATCTGAAAAGAGGACTTTGGACCACTGGGCAACAGTCCAGTTCTTCTTCTCCTTAGCCCAGGTAAGACGCCTCTGACGTTGTCTGTGGTTAAGGAGTGACTTAACAAGAGGAATACGACAACTGTAGCCAAATTCCTTAACACGTCTGTGTGTGGTGGCTCTTGATGCCTTGACCCCAGCCTCAGTCCATTCCTTGTGAAGTTCAAGGAATGGACTGAGGCTCAATCTTAAATAGATTTTGCTTGACCATCCTCATAACGCTGTGGTTCTCTCGGTTGGTTGTGCATCCTTTTCTTTCACACTTTTTCCTTCCACTCAACTTTCTGTTAACATGCTTGGATACAGCAATCTGTGAACAGCCAGCTTCTTTGGTAATGAATGTTTGTGGCTTACCCTCCTTGTGAATGGTGTCAATGATTGTCTTCTGGACAACTGTCAGATCAGCAGTCTTCCCCATGATTGTGTAGCCTAGTGAACCAAACTGAGAGACCATTTTGAAGGCTCAGGAAACCTTTGCAGGTGATTTGAGTTGATTGGCTGATTGGCATGTCACCATATTCTAATTTGTTGAGATAGTGAATTGGTGGGTTTTTGATAAATGTGAGCCAAAATCATCACAATTAAAAGAACCAAAGACTTAAATAAATTCAATGCACACAGACTGAAGTAGTTTAATACACGAGTTTCACAGTTTGAGTTGAATTACTGAAATAAATGAACTTTTCCACAACATTCTAATTTATTGAGGTGCACCTGTATATCGCTGCAGCCCGGAGATCTCCAAGTGGGAGGGAATTATGCCACAAGTGGGTTGGGACAGCTCCAAGTGGGAGGGTAGGTTTAGGGTTGGGTTTGGTCAAAGACTATAGAAATGCAAAGATGGTTCACTCCTATACTTATGAATGGGAGAAACTGCAACGCGCAATATGGCGGGATAGTCCCGCCTTCTAAATGAAAGAGCCAATCGCTGATTGGTAAATTCATTGCGTCACTGCAGCGGCCTTTAGAAGCTCCAGTTCACATAGAAACCTGAGGCTAGAGCAGCCGATACGCATGCGCACATTGTGCAGTCATAAGCGCGTTGGAACAACACATGCGCATTGGCTGGTCTAGCCTGAAAAATTAGCTTTTTAAATGCTATTGAGTATAAGAAACAACATTTATGGGGCAGTTCATTTCAGATTGTGTTGCTGATTTGAAATATGTAATTTAATCGCGAGTTCAGCGAGTAGTTTTTGAGATCTCAGGATTCCCCAATTCATTTAGATAAGACTTGGTCTTGTTTGAGCTGCCCGGAGGCGTTGCAAATATGGCGGCCAAGTGAACGGACTTTCCTTAAAAGGGACTTTGGTTTGGTATAGGGCATATTAACAAGGCCCAACCCATTTGGAGCTGACCCGCCCATTTGGAGCTGGCGCCGACCTCCGTTTATACCTATCTCCCTTTTTGGGCGATTTCTGTCAGACTGAGAATCGCCCTGAGTGTTCCCATAGACTTTCATACAAAGATGTTTTTTTTCAAACTGCAGGCACTGCAATGCAATCTCTATGGGTTCCGGCAGGGCTAGCACTAATGTGCTTTCGTCATCATGCGTAACCTTAACTTGTGCAGCGATTGGTTGGAACAAACATACCGCTAATAAGAAGAAATATGAAGTCAGGACCAGCAAAGACTATAGAATACCCAAGACATGTCACTCGTATAGTTTTGAATGGGGAAAAATGCAATGCTTAACATAGCCGCTCAATCAAACGAAGCCCCGCCTTCTGAGCAAAAGAGCCAATCGCTATTCGGGAAAGTCAGCGCGTCACTGCAGCTGCCGTTAGAAGTCCCGGTTGCTATAGAAACAGTCAGCGTTCTGAGACATGCGCCTAGGACTGCGCATGCGCACTGACTGATCTAGCCTGAAAAACAAGCTTTTTATAACGCTATTTGAGCAAAAGAAAAAACATTTATGACACTGTTGTTGTCAGATTTCATTGGTGATTTCAAATATGAAATTTAATTGTAAGCTTAGTGAACAGTTTGGGAGAATTTGATGTTTCCCAATACAAAGTAATAGGAGCTGCACTTGGATGCCCGAGAGGCGTTTCAAAGATGGCCGCCGAGTGACATGACTTGTCTTAAAGAGACTTTGGGACCAGTCTGTATGGGCCGAATAAAGCAAACCAGTACCTTACCAGTGAAGTTTTGATGGATGACGATTGTAATGGAGGTAAAGACGATTACAGTCAGTGACTTACATGAATCGTACTTACATTATTAGACGCGCGCGAGTCCGTTATTATTAGTGTGCAAATAAACAAACCGTGTAGCCTATGTGCGCTCTCTGATAGCTTTATGAGCACATTTCAGTATGATCGCATTAATGGCAAGTGTTTTATAATGGACAATCGCTGAAGAAGCGTGTTTTTATAGGAGTTTGCTATGGACAGGGGTGTGTTGGCATCAACATTCACTCTGACAGAGGAACTGTTCACTGGTCAGTCATGTTGAGCTGCCTTCAGATCACCACACTCAACTAATTTATAATGTTTATAATTTATAACTTTTTTTTTATTTGTGTTTTGCTCTGTTTAATAATTCTGAATATATATCTGTGAATATTTATATAACTTCAAGGTGACTGGGATAGTGGTCTGTTGGCGACTCCGTGTGGTCCTGCTTGGTACTGCAGCTTGACTTGTAGTTATTTATACAGTATATGTATAGAAAGTGGTCTAAACAAATAACATTTATTTTGCTCACAGATTTGCTGTTACACTGTATACATCAATTTTGAACTATTATTAAAATTAAAAACAAAATGTTTTCATTTTTCTTGAAAAAAGCTTGCAGAAAATATAGTTTTGTGAGAATCATCCTCAATCTTGAATTTGGTAAAACAATTTTCTTTATTTAAAATGTTTCATATCTTAATCCTTTTCTTTTTGTTATACTGGAATAAATCATATCAGGATGTATGCTAAAATTTTTGGATGTGGCACCCCACCTTGAAAATTTGCCACCAGCTGCCACTGTACTGTAGTATGAATGTGTGTAGTATGAATATAATCTGAACATACTACATTGGACATGTTGTCATTGTCGTGAAATACCAGCGTCAATTGCAGTGCTTTACTGCCATTCACAACACTTCTCCTCAGAATCTCACTGGAAGTAGTAGGTCATCCAGGGACTTTTTTTTTTAGCTACTTTGTTGTTGTATCAGTACTGTGAATCCAGACATACTACTCTTTTCATGCACTGTTTTTGCCTACTGTATAGTAGGGAAGTTGTGATGTGCAGACAAGGAAGGCAGGCAGAGACATGGATCTAGGCGCAGGATTTTAATAAATGAAATCAAAACAAAAACAAGAACAAGAAAAGCACAGGGGAACAAGAGCATTACAGGAAACAATGACTGACAAAGAATAAGTGAAACACTAGGGCTATATATACACAAGGAAGAACAAAAGGAACCAATAGGCACTTTTAGAAAGTAGCCAACAGGGTCGTTCCTAGAGAACCAATTTCTCCCTCGGGCCAATTTCCTGGTTGCATTCGCACCGGCAGCAGGAAATCTGAAGCGGCCATCCACGACATCTTTATTCGCAGCATTTACAAACATCAACAACCGGTGAATAGACGACGTTGTGATCAGAGCTGTTTTTATTGCATGTCTCGGTTTTGTGATAACGGCGATGGAATGTAAACACACAATTTGCGCGACTGAAAGAGCATGAAAATCAATGGTACTACAACTTGTAGTGTTATCATCGAGGCTGAGAAAAGAACACAACACGCTGCAGACAGGTAAATGCCGTTATGGCTGTTTTCCCTGTTTGTGGAGTAAATGTGTCTACATGGCTTTTAAAAATTGCCTATGTCACCGGTAGTTCCTATAGAACTGTTTTAGACCCTACTCTGAAGTAGGAGCTAATTTAGTTCCCCCAAATGGAGTTCCTAGAACTAAATATGTTCCTAGTTCCTGCAGTGCGAGCACGCCAAAAAGCGGGAACTTCCGCCAATAGTTCTAGGAGCTACAAAAAGGTTTCTCCGATGCGAAAGTGCCTATTGAGTTACTATTGGAACTAATAAGAAGTGGGTGTGGTCCAATGAGTGGCTATGGCAGACAAACAAGGCACACAGTAGACAGGGGACACACACAGGGAACATGTAACAGAAGTATGCATATTCAAATGCAACCCTCGATTCAGGAGGGTTGCTGGTTCAGGAGTTTAAGGTTGGTGCTAAACCCTGCAAGACAGTGGTTATTCAGGAGCAGGATTTGACACTCCTGATTTATGTTTTATTTATTCATTTATTTACTTTTTGTGTTATTTATTTTATACTTTTGTTTCTCTGCTCAGAGAAGTCAATGGACAAAAAAATAAAATTACTTTGTCACCATGTGTAATGTGTTTATTCTGTTCTGTTTTGGTTATGTTTTCACTCTGTTTAATTTCCTCATTTGGTAATTAGTTCCATGTTATTTCAATAATCATCCCCTGTGGATATTTCCTCAGTTTGTTGTGTGGTCTGTCCAACAGTTTCCTGTGTTTTCCTTGGGATTATCATGAAGACTATTTTCAACTCCTTCATTGTGTGTTTTATATTGCCACTGATTTGTGACAACATGATTGCAGTCAGAAAATGTTGCAGTGTGTTGAAAATCTCATGAAATATTTTCATTCTATTCCACATTCCTACTTTATCTACTAAGAAGCTCATACTTCAATAATACTGTTTATACTGGGGTCGCTGATGTGGTCTGACATGACTTCAACCAATAAAGGGTAGATCCTCTGTCCAATCCGATGAAGCATTACCAGCATTAGTTCTCCAGCGTGTGTCAGCAGAAATTAACTGGGTCAGACAAATACTCTTTCAGTCAACATCATTAAAGGTGAGCCAACTAGTAAGTTATTTAGAGTTATTTAGTGTGTGTTGTATTATTCCAGTTTCCCAGTGTGAATATTTGTGTATTGATGTGCTTATGTCACAGGTATCTCTTGTTACCATTTCTTTTTGGGCACAAACCCAGATGTTATGACCCTGGGTTCCTCTTTCACTTGTTTGGATATTCGTCTGAGCCTCGTCTGTTCTCAAATAAACAGCATTTGTTCTGGGCAGCTTGGGGTGGGTTTGTGTTGCTTTTCCTGTCTCTGACTGCATCCACCTTAAAAAGACAGGAAAAGCAACACAAACTCACCCCAAGCTGCCCAGAACAAATCAGATCTATTTTCTTATCAGTCTACACTACCCATTCAATTTACCAATGGGAATTATTTGTCACCCCGTGGCACCTACATTAAAGGGGTCATGAACTGAAAAACCAAAATTCCCTTGATCTTTTGACATATAAGAGGTCATTGTACTGTAAAATCATCCTGTAAGTTTCAGAACTCAAAACCTTGTCGCTAGTCTAAAAACAGCTTATATTGAAGCCAGTCTGCCAAAACGACAGTTTTTGGAATGTTCTACTCTATGATATAATAGTGTGGATAAGCACCGCCTCTGCAGAAGATGATCAACGCCTGCTTCTACATCACTGCCTGTTTAGCCCCGCCCACCGATTCACACATACAGTGTTTACGAGAGAGGCGAACGCAGGTCTATGCAAAAACCAGACGATAAAGATGACTCCGAAGACAACAAGATGTTGTGCAGTGCCAAGTTGTGGAAAAACAGTGTTTGCATTGTCTTCCTTCTGATCCCAACGGAAAGAGTGAATGAACTTTATTTTTAATGAAGATCCAGACTGCGTCAGTAAGAGCTTGGTCCTTTGTTCACTTCATTTTACTGTGGATTAGTAACAAGGCACAATTCAATGGAGGATTTTCAGAAAGATTGAAACTAAAAGATGAAGCTGTGTCGACTATACTGGATTCGACAATAATGTTGCAACACAAATGTGAGTAACTGTTTTCATTACATGGTCACAATTGCTTTGTCTCTTCTTACAGATCGTTTGATATGTATTGAGTTATTTATGTGTTTTTTGACCTAAATCTCAGCAGCGTCCATCTATGAGGAATGTACGCTGTCAAGTATACACAACTATTAGCCAATCTTAGCACTGGGCATTTACTGCAGAGTCTATACCGTCACGTCTATTCAAACAGAGCGTTCTGAAGAGGGGGGTTAAAACAGAGCAGAAAATAGCCTATTACTTCTAAATTATGATGTTTTTGATGTAAAATCTTGATAACATTATAAGGGGACCTCAGAGAACAATACAAAATAAAAAAAACAAAGGCAGTTCATGACCCCTTTAATAAAGGAAGCACAAGATGGACGGGCAATCTAAGAGTAATATGGAGAACTGAACAACAACATGATACTCATGCAAACACAGACACTCATGTTTGACGTGGTGAAATGTTACTGCTTTCCCTGTGTGGAAAAATGATTTGCATGTTTCATCGTCAGCGTCACAGCGGTATTTGAAATATTTGTAAACCACAATTTAAATATTTGAGTTTCTGTCAAGATAACCAGCTGGAGTGCCCTTGATAACCACCAGAGGGCATTCTGTTGCCACTCTGTCATGGTCTTCATCTCCCATAATCCTTTGCCTGGACTGATCATCACTGATTGCATTCACCTGTGTCTCATTAACCCTGTTAGCTCACCCTATAAACACTTGGTTAATTCAGTCCTTCGTGGTTAAGTCTTCCATGTATTATAGCTGCATTTCCTAGCCTTTTATCCTGGTTCGCCTGTGTCTTGATTCGTCCTTTTTGATTCTCTGTCTGTTATCCTAGACTTCTCTGTTTGCCTCAGCCTTAAATGCTGTCATTGTTTGGATTGTTTATTGTGTATAATGTTTTTGGATTACATTTGTGGATTGCTTCTTCAATAAATACTGCATTTGGATCCTCAGCCTTTGTGTCTCTGTGCAGTTCATGACAGTTTCCTTATTTAATGTATATCTTAGTAGATTTAAAGCTTGTTGTGGTTGTTAATGTTTAAGAATTAGTCCTATTGTAAGTGTCACAAATGCTGTCGAATGAGTTTAACATACTGATCCTGGAATAATAATTAAATAACTAATAAATAGTTATGATTTTACTAGTATGTGTGTCAGAATCTCTTTTTGATTAAACCCAAAGAGCTTCAAACTTTGATTATGCTGTTTGTCAGCCAATTTGTGCATGTTGATTAAATATAAAATTTCAGTGACAAAATCTCAGAGGCAGCAGCTCATCTTCCCTACAAGAAATGTGCTCTTTCCAAAAATCTTGTTACAATGTAAGGAACTGAGAATTTTTGTTGCCTTAAAGGTGCTGTGGTAAAGTTGTTCTCGCTAATTCAAAAATTCCCATATCTAAAATGTTTAAATGGCATATAAAAAATAAACACTTTTGTTTATACCATGGTCTGTCTGAATATTCGATTCTGATTGACTGGCAGGTTTGCATTTAAAACGTTTAATGCACAGGTGGTTTCATGTCAGTTTAATCACTTCCGCTTCACGTCGGGTGGTTCTTTGCCTTCACGACGTGCATTAAAATCATTAAAATCAGCTAGCCGTGCATTATCCGTTACATACACAACAATGAAACCATGCCACAGGATGGAGACAAACATGAGAAACTGGCTGTCCCCATAGAACCATTTTTTCAGTAAAAGATTTGAATATCAACGCCACATATAACTGCTTTAGGTGTGCAAGAATAAATGGAAATATTTGTGTTTAAGTACAAGTGAGTTAAGGTTTATCCAAAAAGGGAAAGTCTATTTTTAGAGTTGCATAGAAAAATAATTCACCATGGCAACAATGGCAAACATAGCAAAAATACCAGCATGAGGGAATACCATGACTTGAGATTATGAATGTGTATGCATTTTAATAAAGCTGCGTTGTCATGTGTGACATTAGTGTAAAAGGTGCTGGCTCCTTTAAGAGTTACAACTCTCTGATGATGTCATCAATATAGGGCCAGCTTCAGTCTATTGCATGGAAGAGAGCAGCCTGTTATTGTGGTTCCTTTCATCTTAAGTCATCTGCTACATTTCTTGTCTTTCGGAAGTATCGTTGGTATGTAAGTTTACATTAAAGAGTAATTCAACTATATTTGATAGTATTTTTTGTTAAGTGCAAACTTTCATGTGAATCTTTGTACAGGTGTGTGTCACCATGTGTTAATTGTGTCATACACAGATGTGTGACCTATGTTGCAGTTACGTATCATTAATCAGTTAATATGATGCAATTCATTCAGTATACAGTTTGGAATGTGAAAGATTTCAGGTGTTACAATACTTTTTCATATACATGAATGCAAACTTATGCACTGTTATTTCATACATGCTTATGTTACACTAGTGATGCATATGTAAAATATTCCATTTCAGTGTACTTAAATTTAATTTGTTCTTTTCAGTTTTACCCTACTTCCAGTCATCCATTAAACGAAGTGAACTGAGTATCTGCTTCAGTGTGGTGATTGGTAGAGGAGTTATCTGTCTGTCAACGTATGCAAGGCGCATTGGGGTGGCAGAACAGTAAAACAACGTCTTTCTCACAGACAGATCTACAGCAAGGAAGGTCAGAGTGTTTCTTTCAATGTGACTGAGTCAAAAGAAGGGAAAAATCAAGCAACTCAAAGATCGGCTTGCTCTACATTATGGAAGATTCAAAGCTACCAGCTCAAAGCAGTCTAGTGACTTGGTCTAATCAGTCAGTGTCTTCCAAATACTCAAAGGGCTCGGCTGTTAATCCTGCTGTTGCTATTGCCCTTGCTGAAGCTGAAGAAGCCAAAGCTAAAGTTAAATATGCAGAAAAGGAAATGCAGATAAAGATGCAAAAGGCACGTTTGGATGCGGAGAGAGCATGTTTAGAAGCACAATTAGCGGTGCTGGATGTAGAAAGGGAAGCTGCTGTGGCAGTGGCCAAAGCTGAAGCACTGTCGACAGCACTAAGCAGTGACAAAGTATCAAGCCGCAAATCCAGCAGTCAATGCGCTTCAGGTTCTCATGCCACTACTCGAAGAACTAAAGAGTACGTACAAGAACAAGCTAGACTGCAAGCTAACAAACAGCTCGATACCCCTGTTTTTTCAGAAGTTCGGTGGCCACTACCCCCACCGACTGAGTCGTTTCAAGAGAAAAAGCCAAAACTGCCGCCATATGGGTTAGAGGCACCTGATTTAGGTGAAGCCTTTAAACGTGGGGAAGTCTCAGAGAATGTCATCGACAATCAAGCACATATCCTGGATAAGCAATCCGAGGAAGCTGTCAGGAATGCTCCCTACCCTGATAAGTATCACCCTAGGCTGCCACAGAGTGTAAAGCCATCTCCCTCTGTCAAGAACAGACAAGATACTTACTTTGCTCATGTGAGACCACCTGATGATCTCAGCCACTTGCCAGTGCATGCTCACTTGAATTCTAACATGCAGTCACAAGATATGGCTATAAATGCACACAGTTATCCTCAGATCAAGTCATGTGCTCCAACTCCACCTCATGTACGATTTCACACAAGCACTCCTTATACAAACATTGATGCAAATCGGAACATGTCTGACCTCGTTAGATTCATGGCGAGAAGAGAAATTGTTTCCACAGGTCTCTTACAATTCGACGACCACCCTGAAAATTACAGATCGTGGAAAGCGTCATTCTTTACTGCCACTAAGGATCTCAATCTCACAGCTAAAGAGGAAATGGATCTCTTGGTCAAGTGGTTAGGAACAGATTCTAGGGAGCAAGTGAAACGCATCAGAGCTGTGCATGTGGCAAACCCTGACAGAGGTCTCTTGATGATTTGGGAACGGTTAGACGATTGTTTTGGTGCACCTGAGGTTGTTGAAAGCTCATTACTCAGGAGACTGGAGACTTTCCCAAAGATTTCGAATAAAGAATGGAAGAAACTCAGGGAGTTAGGAGACCTTCTTATGGAGCTTCTAGTAGCAAAATCTGAGGGAGTGCTTCTGGGTCTCGCGTACTTGGACACAGCTCGTGGCATAGCCAGCATAGTGCAAAAGCTACCTTTCAACCTGCAAGATAAGTGGATGACTCTGGGCTATACTTTCAAACAACAACACAGAGTTCCTTTTCCTCCATTTTCTGTACTTGTCAACTTTGTTGTAGAACAAGCCAGAATGCGGAATGATCCTAGCTTTGCCCTTCCCCTTCAAGCTGATCATTTAAGGCCAGAACATCCCAGGAACACTAACAGAGCATCCATCTCAGTTCACAAAACGGATGTCTCCCCTCAAAGTTCGTCGACTGGTGAAACTCAAGGAGCAAAGATGGACTTAACAAGGTTCTGTCCTATACATAAAAAACCACATCCTTTCAATAAATGTCGTGGGTTCAGAGAGAAATCCATTGAAGATCGAAAGGCCTTTTTAAAGCAGAATGGGATTTGCTTTAAATGTGTATCCTCAACAACACATTTTGCAAGGAACTGTGAAAAAGTTGTCAAATGTACTGAATGTGGTAGTGAAGCACACCATTCTCTATTGCATCCAAAACCTGTGGATAAGCCTGCTAAAGCTCAAACACTCACTAAAGAGTATGGCGGGGAGAAGAAAGACTCTTCTGAAGATGATGTGTCTACCAAATGTACAGAAGTCTGCGGTAGTGATTTGAGTGGCAAAACATGCTCCAAAATTTGCCTCGTCTCAGTGTTTCCAAGTGGCCAAAGGGAGAAGGCAATCAGGGTTTACGCCATCATCGATGACCAAAGCAATCGATCTTTAGTGAGATCAAAATTCTTTGACGTTTTCAATGTGGATTGTGACAGTTCTTCCTATTACCTCAAAACTTGTACTGGGGTCTCCCAAAAGACAGGGAGGAGAGCACATGGGTTTCAAGTAGCATCAGTTGATGGTCGAGTCATTCATTCTCTACCTACCTTAATAGAGTGTGACGACATCCCAGATGATCGCTCTGAGATACCCACCCCTCAAGTTGCCCTTCATCATCCACATCTGAAGGATATTGCAGGACAGATCCCGGAAATTGACCCGGATGCTCCAATCATGATGCTGCTGGGAAGAGACATCATAAAGGTGCATAAAGTGATGAAGCACATAAATGGACCTCGCGAAGCCCCTTACGCTCTGAAGTTAGATCTTGGTTGGGTAATAGTGGGCAACGTATGCTTAGGCAGGGTGCACAAGCCTGATAGAGTCAATGTTCTCTTCACCAACACCTTGGATAGTGGTCGCCAATCACTTTTCATACCATGTCCCAACACTTATCACATCAAAGAAAATGTTTGTGATAAACCTTCTGGTCTTCTAGCTACGGCTGTTGTGATGAAGTCTGAATGGGAAGGTGAACACCATGTAGAATGGGATGTCTTCAAGAGAACAAAGGATGACGACAAGCTAGCTCTGTCTGTCGAAGATCTGACTTTCCTCCGTATAATGAAGGAAGGCTTCTACAAAGATGAAAGAAATAGTTGGGTGTCCCCCCTTCCATTTAAACCTCAGAGGCGACGCCTACCAAACAACAAGACGCAGGCTCTAGATCGCTTCAGATCTCTACAGCGGTCTTTTTCCAAGAAACCTATCATGAAAGAACATTTCTTCGCATTCATGGGAAAGATACTGGCGAAAGGTCATGCAGAGATTGCTCCACCACTTAAGCAGCATGATGAGTGTTGGTACTTGCCGCTTTTTGGAGTTTATCACCCAAAGAAGCCAGATCAGATCCGGGTCGTGTTCGATTCAAGCTGTCAGTACGATGGGGTTTCCCTAAACGATGTACTTTTGAAGGGCCCAGATCTCAACAACGGACTTCTTGGGGTGCTCTTGCGCTTTAGAAAGGAAGTGGTAGCATTCACTACGGATGTTCAACAAATGTTCCATTGCTTCCTTGTCAAGCCAGAGGACAGGAACTTTCTCAGGTTCTTCTGGTATGAAGATAACGACCCAGAGAAGAGCGTCATCGAGTACAGGATGAAGGTCCATATCTTCGGGAACAGTCCTTCTCCTGCGGTTGCGATTTATGGCCTCAGACAAGCAGCAAAAGAGGCTGAGTCAGAGTTTGGAGTAGATGTTGGAAGGTTTGTAGAAAGGGATTTCTACGTGGACGATGGTTTAAGATCACTACCGTCTGCAGCAGCTGCAATTGATCTCCTCAAGAGGACCCAAGCAGCCTTGGCACGTTCCAACCTGAAGCTCCACAAAATTGCTTCGAACAGCAAGGAGGTTATGGATGCGTTTCCTTTGGAGGAACAAGCTAGTGATCTAAGAATCATGGACCTAGGCAAGGTTGCAGTGCCAGTACAGCGTACCCTTGGAGTTAATTGGAATCTCCTTACCGACACGTTCACGTTCCAGTTGTCATGTGATACAAAGCCATTCACACGTCGTGGAGTCCTCTCAACTGTGAATGGTTTATACGACCCCTTTGGGTTCGCAGCTCCAGTTGTCATTCGTGGAAAAGCTCTGATAAGAGAACTCACAACTGAGACATGTGACTGGGATGCGCCTTTGCCTCCAGGAAAGATGGGACCTTGGCTGCAATGGAAGGACTCTCTTCAACATCTTCAACATCTCCAGATCCCAAGACATTATACAAAAGGTTTCTCTTCTGAAGCTTCACAGAGAGAGCTTTGTATCTTTGCAGATGCTTCTGTCTTGGCTATAGCTGCAGTAGCTTATCTTAGAAGTTCAAGTCCAGATGGGAACTGCAAGATAAGTTTCATCTTGGGAAAAGCAAAGCTAGCTCCCCGGCCAGAGCTGACTATACCACGTCTTGAGCTCTGCAGTGCAGTGTTGGCTGTGCAGATGGCTGACCTTATAATGTCCGAAATGGATACAGAGTTTGACAATGTGAACTTCTTTTCAGACAGCAGAGTGGTCCTTGGTTATATTCATAATGAGAAGCGTAGGTTCCACGTTTTCGTAAATAACCGAGTTCTAAGAATCAGAAGAAGTACACACCCGCGGCAATGGCATTATGTGGCGAGCGATCAGAATCCTGCAGACCACGCGACAAGATCTGTTCCTGCAGCCTATCTAAAAGACACGACATGGTTTACCGGTCCGCCATTTTTGTCATGCCCAAACCAGACATACTTCTCCTCAGGCCCGTTTGACCTTGTTGATCCTATGACAGATGTTGAAGTCCAACCTGAAGTGTCAGCATTTGTCACCTTAACGAAGGACAGTCAGCTAGGCTCAGAACGCTTCAAGCGCTTCTCCAATTGGAAGGAACTCATTCATGCTATTACGTGTCTAATACACATTGTACAGACCTATAAAGCAGAGCTGGTCAAAGATGGAAAAGTTTGCAAAGGATGGCATTGTTGTTCGACACCATACAGTGTAGATGAATTGAGCCAAGCCAAAAATGCCATCATTCGTGCTGTGCAACAGGAAGTTTTCGCTGAGGAATTCAGATGTATCAAAGATAACAAGAATATTCCAAAGAGCAGTCCTCTCTTCACACTGAATCCCCTCATAGATGAGAACGGACTTATGAGAGTCGGCGGTCGTATGTCTCGAGTGGTCACTGGATTTGATGAAAGCAATCCCATCATCATTCCACGACGACACCACATTGCAATCTTGATCGTGAGACATTATCACGAGCAATCTCAACACCAAGGGAGACATTTCACTGAAGGTGCCATACGTATGGCAGGCTTTTGGATCGTGGGAGCCAAAAGATGCATATGTTCCCTTATCTTTGGATGTGTGATTTGCCGAAAATTGCGTGGACGAAGTGAAACACAGAAGATGGCCGATCTGCCAATGGATAGAGTCAACACCGAACCCCCGTTTACTTATGTAGGGACTGATGTATTTGGTCCTTGGACCATTTCTGCCCGCCGTACTCGAGGAGGACTCGCGAACAGCAAGAGATGGGCGGTGTTGTTCACCTGTTTAACCATCAGAGCTGTCCATATCGAGGTACTGGAGTCTATGGACACATCTTGTTTCATAAACGCCTTGAGACGCTTCTTTGCCATTCGTGGTCCAGTAAAGCAGATACGCTCGGATCGAGGGACAAATTTTGTAGGAGCGTGCAGAGAACTGGACATCCCTTCCAACTTGGATGAAACAAAGGTCATAAGGTTCCTTGCAGAACAAGGATGTTCATGGATCTTCAACCCTCCCCACGCTTCCCACATGGGTGGAGTGTGGGAGCGAATGATTGGGATAACTCGGAAGATTTTGGACTCAATGATGCTGCAGCTGGGACCATCAAGAATCACACACGAGGTTCTCACAACATTCATGGCGGAGGCGACGGCAATAATAAATTCCAGACCACTGGTACCGGTTTCTATGGACCCGGAGGATCCTCGCATACTCGCCCCCTCAACGTTACTCACTCATAAGTACGGTCCTTGTCCTTGTCCACCAGGAGAATTCGATCATGCTGACCTTTACAGAAAGCAGTGGAAACGGGTCCAAAATATGGCGTCTACCTTCTGGGACAGGTGGCGAAAACAATATCTCTCTACGTTGCAACCTAGGAAGAAGTGGCAAATGAAAAGGCAAGACGTTACGGAGGGCAGTGTAGTTCTTATGAAAGACCATCACACCAAACGTAACCAGTGGCCTCTGGGGCGCATCACTAGAGTGTTCCCAAGTGCAGATGGAAGGGTACGAAAGGTGGAGATCAAGGTCATGGATAAAGAAGAACCAAAATTGTTCATCAGACCTATAACTGAAGTGGTGATGCTCATTCCTTCAGACTAATTCAGAGACTGATTTATTCCTCTCTTAATACATTAGTAGTAGGTTTGGTATCCAGTGATACCAGACGGGGAGTGCGTTGTCATGTGTGACATTAGTGTAAAAGGTGCTGGCTCCTTTAAGAGTTACAACTCTCTGATGATGTCATCAATATAGGGCCAGCTTCAGTCTATTGCATGGAAGAGAGCAGCCTGTTATTGTGGTTCCTTTCATCTTAAGTCATCTGCTACATTTCTTGTCTTTCGGAAGTATCGTTGGTATGTAAGTTTACATTAAAGAGTAATTCAACTATATTTGATAGTATTTTTTGTTAAGTGCAAACTTTCATGTGAATCTTTGTACAGGTGTGTGTCACCATGTGTTAATTGTGTCATACACAGATGTGTGACCTATGTTGCAGTTACGTATCATTAATCAGTTAATATGATGCAATTCATTCAGTATACAGTTTGGAATGTGAAAGATTTCAGGTGTTACAATACTTTTTCATATACATGAATGCAAACTTATGCACTGTTATTTCATACATGCTTATGTTACACTAGTGATGCATATGTAAAATATTCCATTTCAGTGTACTTAAATTTAATTTGTTCTTTTCAGTTTTACCCTACTTCCAGTCATCCATTAAACGAAGTGAACTGAGTATCTGCTTCAGTGTGGTGATTGGTAGAGGAGTTATCTGTCTGTCAACGTATGCAAGGCGCATTGGGGTGGCAGAACAAAAGCTTCCGCAGAAAATAGGAGAGACTGTCTATATCTTAGATTGATAATTCCTAATATTATTAATAAAATAAACTGTTAAAACTTTGGATTAAGATTCAATTAGTTAACATTACATTACAATATCATGAAATTACCATGAATAATACTATAATTCTACTTATTAATCAAGGTTAATTTCAAGGTTAATCAATTTCTACATATACATTTCATAATGTATGAATTAGCTTTTTCTATCTGTTAAACTGGAATGTACAACTCACACTAGATAAATAAATGGGATCTAAAAGGAGGGGCAATAGATACTGATAGTAAAACAAACAATAGTGATAGTAAATAATAAAATTATATATATATATATATATATATATATATATATATATATATATATATATATATATATATATATATATTTATTTAAACTATATATACATTGAATGTATATATACATTAAAACTTGTGTATAACTGACAGATATTGATATTGACAGAGGGTGATGTGCAAATTTTCGTGCTGAAGAGCCACTGTCAAGTCAGTTATTCACATAATGTTTTCTCTTTTAAAATGTGAAAGTATAAATTTCATCGCAGGATGGAAGTCCTAAATAAAAAATACAATTTATTCAGTCTGTTATTTAATTTCAAACATTACTCCTGGTCACAGGATTTCCTAAATATTTAGTTCATATAAGTTTAATGGTGCAACAGTCAAAAATTAAGTAATGTGTGTAAATTTAGTGCAGCCTGCTTATTGATGCTTTTTCAGGCATTGAAAGATCAACGTTTATGTTTCCTACTAAAGTTCAGCTCCTACAAACAGAGGTGCTTGTGTTCAGTATGGAGTTTTAATTTTAGGTGGATTTAATTGACTTAAATTGCTCAGGAAGGTCAATGGAAAATGCATTCACCAAAAAATGTTGTATGTCAAAAATGACAAATATTATGTTCATTGCATTCCACGTTCCCACTTTATCTTCTAAGAAGCTTGTACGCAAATAATACTGATTGTACTGTCCACTGTCCTATGAATCATGCACAGGTCATTCTTCTCTGAGGATCTTTTGGGGGTTTTGTTTTGTCTGATTTAAGATGAAATAAAAAACTGTATTCATGAGCATTTGAATTTAAGGCAAGTTATAGGAAAGGTATGGAAAGCTTGTTGCTAACTCACAACATCATTGATTTACTGTGATATGTACTGTGCCTGACACGAACCCACAAGCCCAGTTATTTATTAACTGCTCTCTGAAGATCTTTGTTTAAAAACAAGTGCATGAGTACATTGAACTGTAATCTAGCATCAAAAATCACTGAAAAAAAAAAAAAAAGTTGAATGTGGAGAGATCAAGATCGACACAAAAAATGAGTGCAAATGAACCCACACAAAAGTTCCCTGGAACATTTTAATTTTTGTCACATTTTATGCATTCACTGTCTGGAGTACTATCTTTATGTGCATTTACAACATAGAATTGCTATTGACATTTTTTCTTCAGTGATGCCTGATATGAGTGTCTGTATTCTGTTAAATAACACGGCCTGCCCTATTTCCTATTTTCAAAGCAAAACTGAACACCAGTCTAAACAATGAGACTTCCAGATCTCTGCCTCGATAGTGATCTTAGAGGGACTTGGCTCAAAACAATATTTACTTTTCAAATACCCATTGAAAATTTATAATTATTTTATATACAAAGAACAGCTCCTTTATATGCTCAACTCCGGGAACTACCAAAGTAGTTCTGTGTGTTTACAGTAATAGAGGAAGGACAAGATGATGGACAATCCAAAAATAATTTGGAGAACTGAACAATCACTTCACAAATGTTTTTCATCCAATCCTGATTACCACAAAAAATTATTTCAACTCTTCTTCTGTATTTGTGTTATGGTCAGGCACTTACAATGGAAGTGAATGTGGTAAATTTTGGGAGAATTGAAAAAAAAAAACAGAAATGTGAAGCTTATAATTTCATTAAAGCACTTCTTTGAAAGAACAACATCTATGAGTTCTCTAACAGCAGAACTCTGCTCAGGGAGGTTGCTGGGGGGAAAAAACATGGCAACGAATGAATTCAGGAAATCTTGCAGCATGGCAAATATTTCATGACAAATATTACGTTTATTCCATTCTTTTCTATTCCACATTTCTCCTTTATCTTCCAAGAATGTCATATCCAAATAATATTGGCTGTACTGTCTGCTGCTCAATCCTATGAATCAAATCCAAGTCAGTCATATCTCTGAGGATCTTTTGAGGTTTTAGAGAGCTTTACTTGATTTAAATTGAAAATATATTTTGAAGGTTGTCAATTTAAAGGGATAGTTTACCCAAAAATGAAAATTCTGTCTTTAATTTCTCACCCTCATGTCGTTCCAAACCCGTAAGACCTTCGTTCATCTTCAGAACACAAATTAACATATTTTTGATGAAATTCGAGAGCTTTCTGACCCTCCATAGACAGCAACACAACTGACACGTTCAAGGCCCAGAAAGGTAGTAAGGACATCGTTAAAATAGTCCACGTGACATCAGTGATTCAACCTTAATGTTATGAAGCTATGAGAATACTTTGTGTGCAGAAAGAAAACAAAAATAATGACTTGTTCAACAGTTTCTTGTGTTCTGTGTCAGTATTCGATGTGCGTTCACGACAGTACCACGACGCATGCATGTGGAGCTGCTAATGTCACATGGACTATTTTAACAATGTCCTTACTACCTTTCTGCGCCTTGAACGTTGGCTACACACATGCTACACACATGTTGCATGAGCAGTTGTTTATTATTTGAATTAGATTGGATAATTTCAAGATTTAAAGCAAAAATAGAACGGTCTGACTTTATCTTTGTGAAATTATGCTACATAAAATATCTGCATGAAACAGAAACAGCAGACAGGCTGATTGAGAATTGAGAATGCAAATTCACTCTCTGACAGCAGGCCACCTTATGGAACAGCAACTATATAGCATTTCCTTAGGTAAGCGGAGAAGAAAATGGCAGAAACTTTTCTGAAGACAGTCAGTTCCCTTCAGTGATACATTAGTCAAGTCAAGTCAAGTCGAGCTTTATTGTCTTTCCGCTACATGTGTGTACATACAGTGGAACGAAATGTCGTGTCTCGCAAGACCACGGTGCTACATAAATAAGCATAAATATAAACATACAACACTAGATGTAGGAACAGTTTTTAGACCTACATAGCTAACTTACTGAATCGGTAATCTGACTATACATATACTATAAACAGTTGACTATACATACACATAGCCTAAGACAGACTATACAAGTACTTACATAATAACTGTACATAGAGGTATTTAAGGTTAAGAAGGAAGTAGTGCAATATGATTTGTGGTGCATTCACAAGTAAACATTTTGTGTTATCTTATTAAGTCCTTGTAACGTGGAGGGTTTATAAGAAAGTGTCTGGTGCATATAGAGAGAGAAAGAGTATGTTTCTACAGGTGGTTTGTCCAGCCCACTCTCCTGTGTGTAGCACACTCAGAATTGCACAATGTTTTCCTTGAAACATGGAGTGTTTATAAGAAAGTTTCTGGTGCGTATAGAGAGGAAAGAGTGTGTTTTTCCACAGGTGGTTTGTATAGCCCACTCATCTGTGTGTAGCACACTCAGAATTGCATAATGTTCTTGAGGTTTACAACAGTTTTCTAGTGGTGCGGTGTGGTGTGGTGTGGTGTGGGATGGGATGGGGGGGGGGGAATCCTGGTTGCAGGAGCTAGAGTTTTGGATGAGGTTTCAGAGGGGGGTGAGATGATTGGAATTGAAGGCTCTCACAGCCTGGGGGAAAAAGCTGTTGAGCAGTCTGGCAGAGCGGGCTCTGATCTCCGGTACCGTCTTCTTGATGGCAAGAGCTGGAAGAGACTGTGGGAGGGATGGGTGGGGTCTTTCACGATACTGGTAGCTTTACTGGAGCATCGTACAAGGAAAATGTCCAGAATGGAGGGGAGAGGGGCACCGATGATCTTTGCAGCTGTGTTCACTGTCCGCTGTAGGGTCTTGCGATCAGCAGCACTGCAGTTCCCGTACCAGACAGTGATGCAGCTGGTCAGCACACTCTCAGTTGTTCCCCTATAGAATGTGGTGAGGATGGGTCGAGGGAGACTTGCTCTTTTAAGTCGGCGCAGGAAGTGGAGCCGCTGTTGTGCCTTCTTGGAGAGTGATGTAGTGTTGGTGGTCCAGGTGAGGTCTTCTGTTATGTGCACCCCCAGGAATTTAGTGCTGCTGACTCTCTCCACAGTCGAGTTGTCGATGGTCAGTGGGGGGTGGTCAACAGAGTTCCTCCTGAAGTCCATCACAACCTCCTTTGTCTTACTCACATTGAGGGACAGGTTGTTTGCACCACACCATTCAACCAGTTATGCCACTTCCTCTCTGTAGGGTGTTTCATCATTCTTGCTGATGAGGCCTACCACAGTTGTGTCATCAGCAAACTTGATGATGTGGTTGGAGCTGAACTTGGCAGTGCAGTTGCAAGGTTGATTTCTGCTTTCCTGTCCCAAACATATCTTGAGTAACAAAAGGGCCATTTGGCATTCCTAAAGGCACAGGGGTACTGATAGTGATCAAGGCCTTTAGGCCAACATGTGTATACATCGGGGGTCTTCTAATTGTCACACCTTTTGCCCAGTGGGTGAAGCTGTAATCTGCTGATTGGTCAGTTTGAATGTCTCACATTTGGGTTTTAGTCACATGGTCAAGGAAGGGATAAAAGAAGATTGCAACTGTTGCTCTGTCTCTTTTCTTTGCTGCCTCTTGTCTTTGCTGGAACTCTTCTTGGGGCTCTGCCCTCTCTCCCTCTTTTTCATCCTCTCTCTATCCCCCCACCCCCTCTCTTTCTCTCTCAGGTAACATTTTACATACATGTTGGGTACAATTAACTGGTAATGTTTTACCATCCTTCATCTATTTTGTAACCAATTCAAGTGTAACCATAACGAAATACTGTTATTAAACCATTTCAATTATAAATTATGTGCTAACTAGTTTTGATTCAAGGTTAATATTGAAGTGCTACCTATTGCAATACAATATAGTCACTTAATATCAACGCTCTCCCACATATTTAGCTATTCTAACTGCACTTATTTCCGTCGTTGGTATAAGTGGCAGTGGGTGGTAATAGACTAGAAATGTACAGTTTTATACCATCGTGCTGATAACGTTTCTTTAGTCATTCGGCAATCCTACAGCCTGAACCACTGTAGGGAAACCACCCTTACACAGTCATGGGTCAGCAGCGTGAAGAGCAGCGGGCTGAGCACACAGCCTTGTGGGGCACCTGTGCTCAGTGTGGTAGTGCTCGAGGTGTTGTGGCCGACACGGACTGACTGAGGTCTTCCGGTTAGAAAGTCCAGGATCCAATTACAAAGGGAGGCATTTAGGCCCAGCAGGTTTAGTTTGTTGATGAGCTGTTGTGGGATTATTGTGTTGAATGCTGAGCTGAAGTCAATGAACTGCATTCTAACATAAGAGTCTTTGTTTTCTAAGTGGGTAAGAGCCAGGTGGAGGATGGAAGAAATTGTATCGTCCGTGGAGCGGTTTGGACGGTATGCAAACTGGAGCGGGTCAAGTGTGTTGGGGAGATTTGATTTGATATGGTGCATGACTAACCTCTCAAAGCACTTCATCATGATTGGGGTCAGTGCTATGGGATGATAGTTATTCAGGCAGGACACAGGTGACTTCTTTGGTACTGGGGTGATGTTGGTGGACTTAAAACATGTGGGGACAACTGCTTGGCTTAGTGAGATGTTAAAGATGTCTGTTAAGACATCTGTCAGCTGTTCAGCACAGTCTCTCAGTACGCGGCCTGGTATGTTGTCAGGACCTGCAGCCTTGCGTGGGTTAACCCTAGATAGGGTCTTCCTTACGTCGACTGGAGACAGACAGAGCACCTGGTCATTGGGAGGTGTGGGTAGTTTTTGTGCAGGTTTGTCATTCTGCATTTCAAACCGTATATAAAACTCATTGAGTGCATCTGGGAGGGATGTGTCGTCATCTCAGGCCTGTGGCAGGGGCTTGTAGTCTGTGATGGTCTGAATAGCTTGCCACAGACTCCGTGTGTCCTTGCTGTCATTGAAGTGATTATTGATTTTTTTGTGCATATAACCATTTTGCTTTCTTGATGCCATGGGACAGGTTGGCTCTTGCTTTTTTAAGGACTGCTTTGTCTCCCGATCTGAATGCGTCATCACGGGTCTTTAGTAGCCCACGAACCTCTGCTGTCATCCATGGCTTCTGGTTGGCACGTGTGGTGATGTTCTTGGTGTTAATACAGTCCCTCACCCCAAAATCAGTATTTATAATTCTTCCTGTGGTGAACTGCCTGCTACAGTATTTTCTCCTCTTTGCGTCCATCTTCTGTGTCTCTGGCCTCGGTTTACGGCTGTTTACAGACTCAGGCATGATGTATTTTTTCTTTATCACCGTCCCAGTAGCTCCCGTAAATAACAGAAAAATAACTACAAAAAATACAGTACAAAGACTGCAGAAATGTAAAAAGTAAGAAAAAGTAACCTGAAAGGGACTCAGCTCAAAGAAGATTTATGATATTGGATATCCCAGGAAAATGAATACATATCTGATATTCAGCCAAAAGCTCCTTTACATGCCTGTCCCTGAGGATCACCAAGCAGAGATCATATGTGAAGCTACATTTGGGAAATATCTTAGTGCCAGTGCTACCGTGACTTTGACAGTTCACTGTGAGTGCAGTTACACTTCACATCTTGATTCATTCTCACACTGAAAAGCTTTCTCTCGCTGATAATGTTTCATGATTGTGTATCCTGCAGCTCATCCTCAGATGCTGAAAAGCTCTGCATGCTCTCTGCAACAGGATCTGCTCACTTGTGTGTGTGTGTGCTAGTCAGGGAGTGCCTTTGCCTGATATTCACTGGCCTCTGCTACAAAACTGCTGATTTGAACATGGTCAGAATATCAGAAGGTCACATCACTGTAAGAAGCACCTTCAAAATGACTGTTGAGGACCTTACCAGCATCAGTTCTCATCAGTGTGATGTGGTGAAATGTTACTGGCTGCCTGCACCGTGTCTCTTAAAACACACAACATAATTTGCCTCATTAGTAAAAATGTATCACATTCTGCCTACTTGTACTCATATTTTCATGAATTCTCAGCCAAATCTCAGGAGAAATACAAAATGTCACTAAAAGAAATGTGGTCTGTTGAAACACAATGCTATAATGTGTTAAGTTTTAAAAAAAATGTGGTGTTTATGTAACAATAAAAAGAACCACTAGATGGAGACAAACTTTAAACACTGTCTGTCCAAAATTACATTGCTCAAAGAATCATCTTCAAGACCGCATATATCTACCATCTCTCTTTGCATTAGGTTTGCAAGAATAAAAAAAGTATTTGTGTGCACGGAAGTTATAGTTTATCAAGTTTGCTCGGATATAAAGGAGACACATGACCATTTTTTGGGAGGCGCATGACAAACAACGCCATCAACTTGAGATTGTGACACTGTGCGTTTAGTAAACTTTTCTCAGATAATGTTAGACAAAGACTACTTTGTCTAAGACTACTGTGGTATTAAACAATCAATTGACCTGGTTACAGTTTAAAATAAACTTCAATTTGTTAAGATTAGTTAATGTATTATGGTATCATGAACTAACAGTGAGGATACCGTTACAGCATTTGTAAATCTAATTTAATGTTACTTTATACGTAACATTTTATAAATATTGAAAATTGTATGAATTAATCCAACTTAGCCTAGGAGTGAACGTGAATTAACAATGAACAACAGTAGGATATATTTCTAAATTAATATTAAGCTAGGTATATAATGGTGTACTTAAAGTACATGTGAATCATCAATAGTTGAAAGGTGTCTCTTTATACATGTACTGAAGTACAAACCCATTGTCCACTCCCATGATTCCAGTCTGTAGTATGAGTAACTTTGACACTTAGAGAGTCCAGTAGGCTAGATGGCTCTGTGTTTTATATTTCGTGATTTGCTCTTAGATTTGTCATGACTGATGAGCTATGCAGTCCTAGGTCAATCATATCTCATTTTCTTCTGAGGTTCTAGAGGCAGGCTGAGATTGTAGATTTAAAAGTGTCAGTTTTCAGATATGAGCTTGTGTATACCAAGTTTATGTTGCTGCATGATGGCATGAAATTGTTTTTGGAAAGTTTTCCTTCTTACCCTTACAAAGGCATTGATTTATTGCGGTATGCGTGACGACACAGGACATGATCTCACAAGCCTAGGTTATTAAGAGGAACTGGTTTTTTAAACTAGTTCTTTACAAGTAGACAACACATTACAGTCTAGCACTGGGCATATCAAAGAGATCGAGGTCAACACAAAAATGATGAAATGGTGGGTACATTTTACATTTTTTAAGCCAATGTTCAGTCTGTGTAAAATCTATTAACACTGTTCTTACAAAACATTACAGGAGGTTGCTGTCTGTTCTGCTTTGTGTTCTGTTCTTGACTGGATTATGTAATGGATGCCTAGCGCCAGGGGGTGAGACCAAAACATAAGTCTCGCATTTGCTCTTTTTTAACGAATTGTGTCAATTAGAAAATATTTTAACGCTAAGTGTTGTGTTTAGGAGATTATAAATTCAGTTTACGACTGACAGAAAAGTTTATCGGCACTGAGAGAGGTCGTGCCTGGATCCCCTGCGCGTTTACTGCTCCAATGAGAGCGCTCTCTGGCCGACAGGTCTGGTTCAGAGGCAGTCCTGAGTTCCCCCTCAGCCCCGCAGAGGTGCAGAAGAGGGTTGGACTGATGAGACCTATGATTTCTACTGAATCAGAATGCAGCGTTGTTTTGCGGGACGTTCGGGACACACCTGAGGAGTACGGGTTCATGTTAGAATGGGGAGCGAACCAAAGACACATTTTTCCTGATAGGGTTACAGTGGCCTCATGTGTTGGTATGTAAGTGGAAACTACAAAAAAAAATGTCTGAATGATTAATAATCTTTCCTGAGCTTTTACTCAGGTTAGACAGAATTTGGTATTGCTCAATAATAAATTGCTTTGATATTTGAAATATTGTTTTGTAATTTTTTTATTATGTTTTATTTAATTTATTTCAATTGAATTGATTGCATTAATTCTTCATTTAAAAACTCGTAGGCATTTGTATTTCTTAGGCATTGTAATTCTGTTATTTATTTATTTATTTTTTATTTTGAAGGCAAGACACTACTGGCAAAACCATGTTTTTTTTATGCATGGTCAATTTTTAGTTATTCTGGGCTATATCTGCACTGAGCCAGAAATCTCCACTTCAGTAGCTTGCTTTACAGTTATATTCCTGTCTATATTCTGAAGGTTTTTAGAGAGGTTTTGTTCAAATAACATTAACCTGAGTTATGTAATACTGTATTTCTAAAAATATGGTGTATTTTTCTGGTTGTGTACAGTATCTTTTAGATTCATGGAGTGATAATAAATTTCTAAAATTCCATTCTGTAAACACCTTTTATGCTAATAAGTAAACAAAATGAAAAACGAATTTTGAATCTGGCTTTATCCAATGTTCAGATTAGTGTTTGAAATAATATGCATATTTAATTAGTGCCTTATTTACATATTTAGTGGGAACATTTCAGAAAACTTGCATTACAAAACAGTTGTCTTAAAGAACTATGATTAATCAGCTGGGGAAAACATGTTGTTAAATTTTATTAGTTAAAATTTAAATCCCTAATCACCTGCTGTGTTTTGCCTTAATATTGCTTATTTAGTGTTTACATAATTAAATGTTATGCTATAAACTTTCTCTGTCTTTATTTTCTCTAGCGAAAGTGAAGTTGACTCCAAGCACTTACTCCAAGGACCTTTTGGCTGGAGAGGAAACTTTTTTAAACTGTAGCCTTTCAAATCACTGCCCTGGTATTGATCCAAAAATAACCTGGAAAGGGCTCAGCTCAAAACCACTAATAACACAAAAATCTCAAAAAGAAATGCTTGAACATTCAGGATATTCTGAACAGCTCCTCTATACGCCCTTACCTGAGGATCATCAAGCAGAGATCACATGTGAAGCAACATTTGGGAAAAATCTGAGTGCAAGTGCTAAAACAATTTTGACGGTTCACTGTGAGTTATATTTCACATTCTGATTCCTCACACTGAAAAGCTTTTGATAACTCTCTCTCTCTCTCTCGCTGATAATGTTTCATGACTGTGTTTCTTGCAGATCCTCCTCAGATACTGAGGAGCTCTGCATGCTCTCTGCAACAGGATCTGCTCACTTGTGTGTGTGTCAGTCAGGGAGTGCCTTTGCCTGATATTCACTGGCTTCTGCTACAAAACAAACACCATTTTACTAAAGCCAGAGCATCGTACATCACTGTAAGAAGCACCTTCACAATGACTGTTGTGAACTTCACAAGTAACAGCACTGTCATATGTGTCAGCAGAAACTACCTTGGTCAGACAAATATGACTCTCCCAGTCAACATCATTGACGGTGAGCTGATTTAAATGTCAATAAGATAACATTACCTAGCTGGAAAACAGATGAGGAAAATAAAAGTTTTGTACTGTTTTAAAATATTACTCAAGCAGTAAAACAAGTTAGTGTTTCACTTTATTATTTAATTGATAAATGTACAGTGCATTAAAATCTTTGCACCTTTGGTCACATAGGACTTACAAATGAATATAGGTGGACAATCAAAGGCCTGGTGATTGCATTATTCATTACACTGACATTCTGTGTGATTTGTTTTTGGTAAGTAGTCTTTATCATTCGATTTGCTTAAATTTATCTTTTAATTATATCACAGTGCTGAGACTAAAAACCAGTGTATATTAGGCATTTGTCTTTGCTGTTGTCTCATTACTAGTATTGAATGCTTTTTACCATTCCCAAATATAACTGCCAACTTCAACATAACTATGTATTGCTGTTTCTGCAGGATGAAAGCAAAATACCAAAAACTAAAAGAGGTGCCCTACAGCTCACTGGAACAGAAAGCAGAGACACCCAACACTAAAAACGACATAAAAACACCATGAATCAACACTAGACTGGTTTCCTTGAGCAGCACCTATACTTATATTTTTTTAGACGTCTGCTTGACTCCAATTAATAAGGCACTTAAATTCTTACATTGACAATTGGTTTAGTTCTTTAAAATGGTCATGACCTCTTGGTATTTTCAAAAGGGCCTACCTTTTTAAATGACTAATGCCATTCTGTTGGTATTCAGAGCTTTAGACTGATGCAGAGTCATTTCTTATGTTGGTACCATATTATTAAGCCGATTAATCTATTAAAAAAAAAAAAAAAAGGTTAAGTTCTCAGAGGCAGCAGTGCTGTGTGAAATAATTATATGTTAAAACTTTGTGCCATTTGCTTCCTTTTTACGGTGTTGTAAGAATAATTTCTAAAGATGTGTTGATGACTCTCAAAATGACCCCTGTGCATGCATATACATCCATAAACACACTTTGGAGACCAAAGAACTGTAGCAAAGTGTGTATTTATTATCACTTAAGTGAGCCAAAGAACATTTGGGGCAGGAAAATAAGACAATCTTATTTCTTGGTCTCTTCTTCCTTGGAAAGAGTTTTAATGATTTCCTCTTTCTTAGCCTGCTGTCTCTCCTCACGACGTTTACGTGCCTCACGGGTCTTTGTACGACGAGCCTCTGCCTGATCGCTGCAGGGTAAAGGGACACACAGATTAGCACTGCTCTTTACAGCAGAGTAAGACCACGTTATCATCACATTTACATCTAATTGCCATGGAATATTTCACAAATTTTCCTCTCAATTCAAAAGATTTGTGATGAAATGAGATGAAGTAGCTGAGCAGTGTATTGATGCGGTGCACACTGGGTCACTTACGCCAAGAGCTTCTTGCGGGCCTTGTCTGCCTTCAGCTTATGTATGTGCTCCATCAGGATACGTTTGTTCTTAAATACGTTACCCTTTGCCCTCAGATACAAGCTGTGGTACCTGAAGGAGAAACAGAATTGTTATACATTTATTCATTTGTGGATCCACACTTTCAGACTGTATGTTCATCAAGTTGAAAATGAAAATGGATCTTGCCAAATCAGTATGTTCACAGTAGCGGTTATGAAATCCTGCTATCCAGTTACTGAATATCACTGCATACAACTAAAAAGTGTGTGCCATTAAAATGAAAAAAAGAGCTCACATGTGCCTGTCGATCTTCTTGGCCTCTCTGTAACGTCTCAGAAGTCGTCGCAGAATACGCATGCGTCTCATCCAGCACAGCTTCACTGGCATACGAGCATTTGCCGTACCCTTTCTCTTACCTGCAAACAAACACAGCCAATCACAATACAGCCAGAAAAAGCGCAAGTATGATTGCCCACTATTTAGTGCCCTGGATTCCAGAACTATTTTTCCCCATTAATTTGCAAGACTGCATAGAGTCACACTTTGGATTGCCATGATTCCCATTCTCATGGCAAAAGCAACTAATAACCAAATGGCATTAAACTGGTACACACCAATGCCCATGTGACGACCCTTTCGCCGTGCCATGGTATTCTTGCGGCATCGAGCGCGAGAGTGAACGGTTACAGGCTTCTTGATGATCAGCCCATCCTTCACCAACTTGCGAATCTGCTGCCCTAAAAGATTGGAAGGAAGAAAATGACTACTCCATGGCAAAAACTGTGTTTAAACCAACACAGAGAAAAGTATTGAAAGAGGTCCTAATTACTTACGGGAATTGGCATTGGCAATCTCATTGGTTTCATTTGGGTCCAGCCACACTTTCTTCTTGCCACAGCGCAAAACGCTGGACGCCAACCTCTTCTGAAGCCTGAGCATGCTGGAGATAAAAAAATAAATTAAAAAAAATTTAAAAAAGGACAGTTTTAGATCAATCACACAAAATTTTTGACATTCAGTGCAAAATTTACAATTTCATAAATTTAACTGAACAACTGAAATTAATATTCGTTTATTTATCCATAAACTGCAACATAATATACACTACAAGTAGTCTTTCCTTTCTCTCTATAAACTTGCCACAGCATTATATTTACACACGTACAAAATAATTGCATCTATTACATATTAATATAACACAACACAGACCTGCCATCTTACTCAAATCTAGCAAAATATGTAAAGATGAGGCCAAATGGCCTTCTATCTGCTTCTGTTCTTTGGATAGGCCGGCCGTCGAAATGACCCTAGTCTATATACGGGGCATGTTTGAGCATGTTGAGCACGTTTGCTAACCGGGCTGCACAACATATGAGCTTTTGCCACCTCCGATAAACAAAAATAAAACACAGTAATGTAAAAGAAACGTACATTAAAACAAATTACCACACAATGATAAACGTTTCCTAGAAACGCTTTACTGTGTGCAGTGTAATAGAATCTAAACGTTACGACGATCGCTAATACCACGACGCAACATGGCGATTATACGCATATAGCAACATTACACCATAAATCATCTTCAGACGTGTAATTATCTGTTTATTACAACGTGTAAGGAATGTCTTCCTCAAGATACGTTTTTCTTGGTTAAATTCATGAGAAAAATCGAGTATTACACGTGTAAAGAATTTTACCTCATGGCTGCTACGTTACTCAGCGGAAGTTGAAAGAGGCTGTCAATGCAGGAGACTTTCGCGATTATACTGTTATACTCCGGAGAGGAGGGGTGCGGGTACTACATGGGTAATCATTTACTACAGGATTACTACAAAAGTAGATGGTTATAACAAATGATTATAAAGGTATTAAATGTGTTAATTCGATTTACTTTAAACAATTCTATTATAACTTCATCAGGTAAGAGTATTAATATACATTTAAAGCATGATATGCCTACCTCGGCAACAGGAATGGTACGGTCCACAAATGATATTGCTGGGAACTGTAGTCAGGGGTATTTGTAGGCTAGTTTTTGAGTGCTGTTTCATGAAAAGGCCACACGAGGACAGCGTTTTACCTGTTGAAAGATGAGAACTTGTGGATTCTGTAGTACTGTAATAGTGAATTCACATTTGACAAAGATTTGTGATGCAATAATAAATGCAAAGTGCAGTATTAGAAGAATTAATGAGAATGTGCAAATAATTAGAAAAATGGCATAGTTACTGTATTCTGGGTAGCTTCCGTCTTTGACTACTGGTTATTTGATTATTATAAGTCTTTTTAGTCGTTTTTTATTCGTCTTTGACTGTTGAATGAATGAGAGGGCAATGCAAGAATCCAAAAAATGGTTGACTACTAAAAAAATCTCATAATAACCGAGCAGTGCTGGGCAGTAACTAGTTACTAGTTACAGTAATAATATTACTTTTTGCAGTAACTAGTAGTGTAAATAATTACTAACAAAATTTCAGTAATAATATTAAAGTTACCATCCATAAAACAGCTCGTTACTTTTGATGCCTCAATCCCTACTGATTTGAAATCCAACAATCCAGTAATTCTTAGATTTATTTTACATAATTGAAGTCATACATACATGAAGTCACCAGTGCATCAAGCATACTTGGAGTATGGATAAGCTTACATTCAGTGGCTGGAAATATTGCCATTACATTGATTTTGTCAAGAAAAAAAAATGATCTGAAAACAGATGTGTAAATTGTGGTATTAGGCCTATTGATAAAAGAATTTTATGTGGAAGATATGCAATTATGGGGCGTGAAGGAAAAGTAATGTAACTAGTAGTCTAACTAATTACTGTTGCAAGAAAGTAAAAAGTAAAGTAATAATATTACTTTTGGAAGGAGTAGCGAGTTATGAGTAATAAATTACATTTTTTGAGTAACGAGCCCAACACTGTAACCGAGACATCTTAGCAAACAGGAATACAGTTTTTCCAATTATTTGTCTTGTAAAAACTACTCATAAATTCTTATATTGGTCAGAGAGTGATTACCACAATAATATATTACATACAGTTGAGGTCAAAAATTTACATCCCCTTTGCAGAATCTGCAAAATGGTCATTATTTTACCAAAATAAGGGGGATCATACAAAATGCATGTTATTGTTTATTTAGTACTGACCTGAATAAGATATTTCACATAAAAGATGTTTACATAGTCAAGAGAAAAAATTAGTTGAATTTATAAAAATGACCCCGTTCAAAAGTTTACATCCACTTAATTCTTAATACTGTGTTGTTACCTGAATGATCCACAGCCGGGTTTTTTTTTTTTTTTTTTGTAATGCATCATGTTTCCTTCTGGAGCATCAGTGAGCATTTGAACCTTCTGTAATAGTTGCATATGAGTCCCTCAGTTGTCCTCAGTGTGAAAAGATGGATCTTATAATCATACAGTCATTGTTGGAAAGGGTTCAAATACACAAAAATTTTGAAAAACCAAAGAATTGGTGGGAGCTGAAGGATTTTTCTGAAGAACAGTGGGCAGTTTAACTGTTCAGGACAAACAAGGGACTCATGAACAACTATCACTAAACAAAAAAAAAAAACAGTTGTGGATCATTCAGGTAACAACACAGTATTAAGAATCAAGTGGATGTAAACTTTGGAACGAGGTCATTTTTATAAATTCAACTATTATTTTCTCTTGTGGACTATGTAAACATCTTTTATGTGAAATATCTTATTCAGGTCAATACTAAATAAACAATAACATGCATTTTGTATGAACCCTCTTATTTTGGTAAAATAATTAACATTTTGCAGATTCTGCAGGGGGATGTAAACTTTTGACCTCAACTGTAGAAAACAGTAGAAATGGCATATTGTGGCTTTCCTTAATAATACAGAATCGATGGGTGTGGTCATTTATCGTTCATATGGAGCAGCAATGTGCCGATGCCATTACGCACAGAGCAGAACAGCCATCATCCATCTCATGGTAATTTCGATTCGATCAACCAATCGGTGCGAGGATTGCCGATTTAGCCACGCCTCCTCCTATCTGATTGATTGATAAGGGAAGGAGGGCGGGGCTTGGTCCCTGCGCTGAACAGCTGGAGACTAGGCTCGCTGTGTTTGCAAAGGCAGCGGGTTTGTGAGGGCTGGGGGCGCAACAGCGCAGTGACAAGCCATCTGTAAGTCACAGGAAGGAGGAAAACCACCTTCGTCTCTCTTATTTTACCTTTACTTATTTTACAATGCATAATAAACTGAAAGCAGGCTCTAAATGAAACAGTAAAACCGAATTAAAAGTTTAAATCAATGGTACAGGAGGGTATTATGTCCAGGACGCCTTCCACCTCAACCCAGGAAATCCAGATGGACATGTTCGACCACCACGGCTCTCACGCTCAGGTAAGAGAGAGACACTGTACTGCTTACAGACAAGTGCATGCAACCAGTGAAATACAAAACACAACCCGCTATTTAAGAACGACTGAGTGAAAAACAGATTTTGTTTACGGAGAGGATTAGTCGTTATCAGCCGTAGCTCTTATAGTGGTTACTTGGCAACAAGACGGCATCTTTGCGCTCGCGCTCGCCGCAAGGTCTTTTAAAAGTGCGCTGCGAGGAAATAATTGACTGAAAGTTGTTTATGTGTGAGCTGCATTGTTTTGAACACGGATATTTGTTTGGGTATAAAGTGTATTTCCTCCGGTAATTAGTGGGATAACATTATTTCATCACCTAGCCCCTCTAGACAGCTGGCCTACTAGAGTCTTTCGTTTTTTATGACAATCTGTTCTGTTGATAAGTTATGAACCATCACGGTTAAACAAGAGATCGCTTTTTTTAGTTAAAAGTACGTCTGATATTAGAGCAGGGCTGATCTCATGAGCCGTTGATTAAAAGTTGATTAAAAGTGGAGTCTGACACACTGAGTGCTGGAGAGATGATGTCAACATAAGCTATAAAACGTGATTACATCACATAGCGCTCCCACCGTGGGGATTTGACCCCAAACCACGCCCACATGACTGGCTATATATTTACCACTCTGTCTATCTATCTATCTATCTATCTATCTATCTATCTATCTATCTATCTATCTATCTATCTATCTGTCTATCTATCTATCTATCTATCTGTCTGTCTGTCTGTCTGTCTGTCTGTCTGTCTGTCTGTCTGTCTGTCTGTCTATCTATCCATCCATCCATCCATCCATCCATCCATCCATCCATCCATCCATCCATCCATCCATCCATCCATCCATCCATCCATCCATCTATCTATCTATCTGTCTATCTGTCTGTGTCTGTCTGTCTGTCTGTCTATCTATCTATCTATCTATCTATCTATCTATCTATCTACCTATTACTGCAGCAAGTGTGCCAAAAAAGTAAAGTAAAAAAAATAAATAAATACACAGCTTCCAATCACCATTTAGTCTGATTTTCTTTTCTCTTTTTCTATACAGTTCTGCTCATAAGTTTACATACCCCTTGCAGAATATGCAAAAAGTTAATAATTTTAACCAAATACGAGGGATCATGAAAATTGTATGTTACTTTTTATTTGGCACTGTCCTGAATAAGCTATTTCAGATGTTTACATATACTCCGCAAGACAAAATAATAACTGAATTTATAAAAAAATGACCCTGTTCAAAAGTTTACACACTTAGTTCTTAATACTGTGTCGTTACCTGGATGATCCACGAGTGTTTGTTTTGTGATAGTTGTTCATGAGTCCCTAGTTTGTCCCGAGCAGTTCAACTGCCTGCTGTTCTTCAGAAAAAAAAGTCCTGCACATTCTTTGGTTTTTCCAGCATCTTCTGCATATCTGACCCCTTTATCAGTGACTGTTTGATTTTGAGATCTTTTTACACTGAGGACAACTGAGGGACTCATACAGAACTCTCTGCCCTTTTCTCTGTTTTGTGGTTTGTTTCAGAGGATGGTTGATGTATGAATGTACACCTGTTTCATACAGGCCACTCATCGTCCTGTTCAGCACGGCTTATTACTGCGTGTGGTGTGTGGATGGATGTTTCAGTAGTGTTTCTGATGGCTTGGGCTGTATTTATATAATGGTTTTTATATAATGCGGTAGCGTGAATGTGTGTGACCTGTGCTGTGGAGAGGTGCTCTATCTGAATAATGTCTATACATAGCTGTGAGGAGGCGGAGTGTTGAGAAGCGAGTGTGTATGTGTGTGAGAGCAAACTGGTGGAGTACAGAAAATAGTGCATTTCCTAGTTTTGTTGAATTTTTGTTAAGAATAAGACCATAAGTGGGTATTTAATGTAGTTTTTAATTGGATTGATATCATTAGCCACACATGGTCAATTAAGGACACAGTGTTTAAACTTCATTAAGCCTTCTCTTTTCTTCTCTTCTCTTCTCTTCTCTTCTCTTCTCTTCTCTTCTCTTCTCTTCTCTTCTCTTCTCTTCTCTTCTCTTCTCTTCTCTTCTGCTTTCTGTGATGAACCAGTGGTGACACTGTGTAACTCTAAAATCGTTCCCCCTGCCCCGTGGCACAGCTTTTCCTCCTTAATTACCTAATTAGCCTCAGAGGCTGTTTGTCAACAGGAAATCTCTCATCACCATAGCAATACATCCCTCCTTGACATTTTGCTGGCCTTTCTCAGATCTTGTTTTGCAGTATATGAGCATCTCCTGCTTCTCACAAACCTTTCACATTAAACAATTTATGGTGTTTAAAGATGGTTGATAGATTAAAACATTTTATGTGTCTATTATATGTCTTTGGACGCTGTGTTGGGTTAAAGTACAGGTGGTGTCAAAAACACAAGAAGGTTATTTTCAGTGTTATTTTTGTGAACTAAAACTGTTACAGTTATTGAAAAAAATATTAAATAAAATTAGATATAAATAGTATACATGAAACTTAAGCTTAAATATGTTATGAAAAATGGAAATGTTGCCTTGAAGACTAACTGAAATAAGTTTAGGTTGAAGAACTAAAATTACTGAAACTAAAACTGAAATAAAAAAATAAATCTATATAGATAAAATAACATAAGCACACAACAAAATGACTAAAACTTAAAACCAAAACTTGACTTAAATGTAAAATTAAAATTAAAATAAAAACTGGACATAAACATAAAGGCTAATTCAAGATTGTATTATTATTATTATTATTATTATTATTATTATTATTATTATTATATAAGTATTACTAAAATGACATTATTTTATAAGGTTCCAGTTATGATTAAAGGGTACTAGAGAGTAAAAAGAATTAAAGACAAGGGATCCCAAAAATAGCAGGTTAAAGTCCAGTTTTCAAACCATTTTGCTTCCATGATCAGATGTATTTCTGAGTAAAACACATTTAAGAAGGAAAATGTAGTGCAGGACTTGATTTTATCCTGTAGCAATAGATTGGATCATTGCAAATAGGAATCCAGTCAATTAGTTGCATTTCATATTAAATTTTTTTAAGTTTTTAATATAATTTTTAAATTTTATTTCTCCATTATTTTAAGCGTTACATTACAGGGAATGATGCAAATAAGTGATTTATGCACATCAAGATCAGAAATGTGCCTTAAGGAAGTAAATTGGGTTAACTGATTTTATGTTGACTTTAATAATATTAAAATGCATTATCTAAGGTAAAAAAATATTTCAAGTGTCTGGCATATACCACAATAACTTGCAATGGCAGTGCTCAGTTATGCCTTTTTTGTGACTGTAATGTTTATTATGAACCTTTTATGATGATGCAGTAGCAATGCAGACAGTGCGGTTCTGTCCTTTTGTTTGGTTTTAAATGAATGTTTTATGATTTCACTGGCACTGATAGAGGCAAGACCTTGGGATATTACCAATATTGGGAAAGATATGGCATTGTGGTTTGATTTATGCTATAGTTTCCAGTAAGCTTGCAACTGGTTTGTGTTTGTAATCATAAAATTTTGCAGTTAGAGTAACCAGTGCAGAAAACCTTTGTTGTTGAGGCTTGTTTTCTGTCCAAAATAAACACAGCAAATGACTTTGTCAGACTTTGCACTAGTTTTATTTTATATTTTATTTCCTTAACTGCAAAAGGGATTTCATATTTATATATTTAAGACATTCAAGCACAAAAATGTTACACAGCACCTTTCAGATGTTCTTTCCCATGAAGCAATTATGACAGTGTTAACTGTCTGGACCCTGTATGACCCCTAGATAATAACTTTACAATCTCATTTAGGTGCGTTTAATTTTTTCAGTTAAAGTGCTTTATCACATCCCAACTTTAAGCAAGTAATTCATAGTTGTTTCCTTGGAAGGTCTAAACCATTTAAAAACTATTTGTTTGCGCATCCCAACCAGCAACACTGGATGAACCAATGTGTCATGAGTGTCATAAAATGTCATACAATTTGACAGCAATCATTATTTGACACAATTTTGCACATTTCACTTTAAACTAAAACTGTCTGCTGGTTGTTGTAGATGATTACCTGACAGAAAGGGGAAGGAGTCGTGGGTTTCAGGTGAAGAAAAACAATGGTTTTGCAAGCATTTGTGTCAGAAAGCTTGTGTGCATCGCTGTGAATGTGGGTTTTGAACATATTACAGTGTTGCCTGATCCATCAGGGTCTTTTAGTGCCACCAAACCCAGTTTGCCGCCTTCTGATCTCCATGGCAACGGAGTCTGGCGCCTATGAATGCCACATAGAGGGCCCTGCCGAGGGCAGCCAGGCCATTGGCCAACGTTAAGGCCAATCAGATTACTGATTCAGAGAACACTGGCGGACATGAGTAATTATGGGTAATCATATCTGGACACAGAGACAGGGCCCAGAATCCACATTTTGTGTGTGTGTGAGTGGGCATGCGTACAAAAAAGTGTCCATTCTTTTCTAATTTCTTCCTCTGTAATGTTTCAGGGGAAGTATGCAAAGAGGAAGAGCCGTTTCAAACGTTCAGATGGCAGCACCTCCTCAGACACAACCTCTAACAGCTTCGTCCGACAGGTAAGACGCCCAAATGTCTTGTGTCTGTCACTCTTGCCTCAGTCACAGAAGTCATTGTAAGGTATAATTCCCCTTTTTGAACCATCATGCACCATGTAATCTACTTTTCAGGTTCTCAGCATCCATTTTAAAACAGTTACATACCAGCTTATAGCTGCATGTACAATAGCTCTTGCAGTCATTTCCATACTGAGCCTTCCTGTGCTGACAATCTGAGGTCAAAGGCACTGGCCTGTAGTTTCTGCTGTTGGTCTGTGGGTGTTTGCACAGTTCTTCTCCTTTTCCTAGGAAGATCTCTATTCTTTGTGTCTGTAGGATGCAGTTCAGCTTCTCTTTTTGTTGTTTCATGTTATTTCAAGATTTATTTTAAAATGGGAACAAATATGTTGTTCAGATGCATAAACACACAGCGGGTATGTTTGAAATAGTATACTAAAATACATACTGATACATAAATACATATTTTTTAATTTATCTGTATTGCTCTGTATTGTACACCATTGTTCAAAAGTTGTTACAATTTTTTTATGTTTTTGGAGTCTTTTTTGCTCACCAAGGCTGCACTTAAATAATCAGAAATACAGTAAAAGCAGCAATATTGTAAAATATTTGTACAATTTAACATTATATATGTGTATATATATAAATATATATATATATATATATATATATATATATATATATATATATATATATATATACAATTGTATATTTTTTTTTTTTATGTAATTTATTCCTGTGATGCAAAGCTGGAGTTTCAGCATCATTACTCCAGCCTTCAGCGTCACATGATTTAATAGAAATCATTCTAATATGCTGATTTTATTTTATCAGTGTTGAAAACGGTTGTGCTGCTTAATATTTTTGTGGAAACCATGATACACTTTTCAAAAGAACAGCATTTATTTGAAATATAGTAATCCTTTGTAAAATTTTAAATGTCTTTGATCTATTTAATGCATTAAGTAAGCACTAATTTCTATAAAAAATATTTTTGCTACCAAGAAACCTTTGAAAAAAAGTAGTATATTTTGATCAATATTGGATAATTGTACATGCCTATTTCTCCTATTTTTACACTAAGATTACCTTTGCCATGAATTAGCGTTCACCTGAAGTTAATTTCTAAAATCAGAAATTAATTAATTAACTAATTAATAATTTAATAACTCTGTTAAATGAGATCTTTAGCAAATCTCAAAATGAATATCCATTTGTCATAATGTTGTGGTGTCAAAATTTTGTTGTAAATTTTAAAACAATTGATTTAAGGTTTAAGGGTTTTTTTATTATTATTATTTAGACAAAAAAAGCATAGAATTTTAATATGAACCATGTATGTATTTCCAGGCATAGAAATAATTATCGGCTTATCATTTTGGTCAGAATTTTAATTTTGGTGCAACCCTAAATGTAATCAGTTCCTGTAGTAGGCAGTATATAGTACACAGTTAGTATCAAGTTATTTTTCTTCCCCTCATGTCCACCTGACATTTTAAGCAAGGTTCTTGTGTCACGCTGAAATATAAGATATTAAGGACATACCTTGGAATTTCATGAATATTTATGATCATATAGTACATTTCTGTGTGTCTGCCCCCCCAGCCGAAAGTATAAAAACCTGTATAGGCCTTGGTCTCATACACACCCACGCGTATACACATATGAACAAATATACACACACACACATACACGGTTGTGCTCTTATACTGGCCAGGTTTCCATGGTGACAGGGCCCCGAATCTCCCCGCAACATGCTGCACAGTCGGAAGAGGAGGAGGCAAATGGATTAGTGTGCGTGTGTGTGCGTTTGTGTGTGTGTGTGTGTGTGTGTGTGTGTGTGTGTGTGTGTGTGTGTGTGTGTGTGTGTGGAAGTGTACAGGCCAATGTGTTGATTGCTGACAAAAAATGTTGTGGTCGCAACCAGCCGGGGTCATGTATCAGTCGCACTGTCAGACACACACACACACACACAGTATTGTGTTGTGAGTTAATGGGTGTGGCTCTCAAGCCAGTGTGTATTAGGATGAGACCCCTGAATAATTGACCCCCTTATCCCCGCGGGCTCTCCTGATGGATCACTTTCTAATTTTCCCATTAGTTTGGGTGCCATTAGATCAGACCTCCATGGTTTTGGCGCTGAGGTTGAGTGCTTCTCAGGACTGGCTGGTGTGTTTGATCATGGCTTCAAATGGCAGCTGCACAACAGAACATCCCCTCACATTTCCCTTTATGCCACGGTCACACCTGATGCCACACAAAAGCCGCTGCATGCTATCTGCTTCAGTGCGTGTGTGTGTGTTTGCACGTGTTTGCATGAGTTGTTTACTGTGTTTGTTTGTCTGGGTTATATCTGTTTTGTCTGGAGTAGCACTTTTATATTTATCTCTATGGTTTTATTGCTGGATAAATACAAGGGTGGACAAATATAAAAGCGTAGCATGCAGGAAGTATATGAAAGGATAAGGAGGATTTATAGCATGTTTTTTCATGTCTTCAGTCAGGTTTAAAGAGGTCATATTATGATTTTTTTTTTGAGGTCCATTTATGAAGCTAGTTATAGTTTTTGTATCATATTTTACTTTTACATTACTTCTTTCACCTTCTCTCTGTACCTGATAATCAAACAGTCTGTTTTTGCAACTGCAATTTTAAAGAAATAGTTCACCCAAAATTTAAAATTCACAGAAAATGTTCTGATCTTCAGGCCATCCAAGATGTAGATGAGTTTGTTTTTCATCAGAACAGATTTGGAAAAATTTTGCGTTACATCAGTTGCTCACCAATGGATCCTCTGCAGTGAATGTGTGCCACCAGAATGAGAGTCCAACAGCTGATATAAACATCACAATAGCCGGGTTTCCATCCAAAGTTGCGAATTTAACTTATGCGTAAAATTGGAATATTGCATTTGTGAATAAGCCCTGTTTCCATACAACGAGTCAAAGAGAACAAAATCATCACTTCCTGTTAAACTGGCCCTAAATATGACAAAAAAATTAGGAGAAGCCACTGAATATAACAATTTTCATATATAATAAATTACTTGCACCTCAGAGCGAGCAGACGGAATTGGTCATTGCTTTCAGAGGTGGATGCCTGCTGTTTGGGAACGCATTTGTGTAAGACAGTTCTAGGAGGCAATTATACAGAAATACTTTCGACAGACTTTACTCGGGCATTTCAGAATGACCATAACAACATTTCAGATTCTGTGCAACAAGATCGGTCTGTTTGATAGTCAGGTTATCACGTCCCATCACGCAAAGTCACATGACTTTTTTTTTTGATGCGCATGGAGGAATTTATTCGCAAAATGCTTTTCCATCTCTTTTTATTCACATTAACCCTTTTTCGCACAAGTCAAAAACCACCTCAAGCGAGCATAAAAACTTTTTTGTGAATTAAGACATTTTTTCCATCACTCGTTTCTGAGGCGATACTATAAAAATGCACAGGGTGATGGAAACATAGCTAATAATTCACAAGTAATCCACATGACTTCAGTCCATCAGTTAATGTCTTGAAGTGAAATTTTTGTGTGAACTCTACCTTTAAGAAATATGCCCCTTTGCATATTAAATATAATTCTGATAGTTCTAATATTTACTTCATGTTTTCATATTATTTTAAGCTCTTTTTTCACAACAAACTTTATTCTTCATTATTTGGCCTTTAATAATGGATACACAGACATGCATATCAACAGAATAGTTTCTGTGTTCCCACTGAAAGGAGAGAGAACATGACAAAGATGGTGAGTGGTGACAGTCCAAGTGTTATAGTGAGGTGATGGGTGAGTGGTGTTGGACAGACTGTTCCTGCGGGTCAAAGGTTGCCCTCTAGTGGTTCTGACAAACACATACCACTTGAGGATGTCAGCATATACAGGACACCAGTGTCTGGGACTCTTAAAGTCAAAATTGATGTTGTATCTTATTTATTTATTTATTTATTTGTTAGTTTTCTTTGTACTTTATTTATTGCTTCTGGCATATTCCTTGAGCAGATATTTTAAGTGACGTGAGTGTGTGTTCAGCTGACAAACACTAAATCTATAAGGCAGTGGTAGACTAATATGGATTTTCAGTGACTGAGGCTAATAACTGGATTGCGATAAATTATACATAGCTGCAGGAAAAATTATGTGAACATTTGAGGTTTGCAGAAAATGTGGGTATGTGATGTGGATTTACCATACATTTCTGCATAAATTGGATATAAAATTTGATCAAACATACAACATACATGTAAGAAAATATGGAAGACTAAGAATTGTTAATTGTTTTACTACAAATGATTTCCTGCAATTGTATTTGATATACACTGCCATTCAAATGTTTAGGGGTAGTAAGATTTTTTTTTTTTTTTTTTAAAGAAACTAATACTCAAAAGTGACCATAAATATATTTAGAATGTAACAAGATATTTCTATTTGAAATAAAATGTTCTTTTGAACTTACTCATCAAAAAATCTTGAAACATTTCCAAACATATTAAGCAGTACAACTGTTTTTAACATTGACAATAATAAAAAGTGTTTGTTGAGCAGCAAATCAAGGATCATGTGACACTGAAGACTGGAGTAATGATGCTGAAAATACATCAACAACTTAAAAAAAAAACTTATTTGTACTAATATTTCACAATATTACTGTTTTTACTGTATTTTTTTAAATTCTAATTTTTTCAAACCCCAAACATTGGAGTAGTAGTAATAGTATAATAGTAATAGTAATAGTAATAGTAGTGTAGTAATACAGTTAAATTATAGCAGCAGAGATATACACATATATGGTGAAAATTACTATTAAATTTGTTTTTGTTTTTTTTTTTCAGTAAAAATATTTGAAAACAGAAAGTGTGCATTAACCACTGACTGATCTCCCTGTTAGTATATTTTGGAAATAGCACAAGGAATAACAAACACTTCTTGAAAATGTTCAAATACTGGCCGGTTTATCAGCCTGACCAATATATATCAGTTTATCACTATTAAGAAGGTCACACGCAGGTGATTTTGAACTAAATGAAGCTGTTCTACTTGTGTGAGTCAACCTCAGGTGGAGTGATTGACTAAATGGATGTGTGGGATCTGCCGGTAACAGACACAATGAGTCAGGTGGCCTCCTGTCAGAGAGGGGATTGTTCAAAAGGGTCTCTCACTAACACCTCCTGCTCTTTCTTTCTTTCTTTCTTTCTTTCTTTCTTTCTTTCTTTCTTTCTTTCTTTCTTTCTTTCTATCTTTCTTTCTTTCTTTCTTTCTTTCCTTCTCTCCTTCTTTCTTTCTTTCTTTCTTTCTTTCTTTCTTTCTTTCTCTCTTTCTTTCTTTCTCTGTCTTTCTATCTCTGACGTTTACATTCCCACTCTTTCTGGCACTCGCCACTCTATACCAGAGCTAAACACGGGAGAGAGAGATCTGCCCCTGCCTGTCACAGCTAAATTTAACCCCTCAGTCTGCAAATGTAGCACAAGTCCTGCAATTTGACCCCCCCACCCCAATTCTCTCTCTCTCCCTCTCTCTCTCCCTCTCTCTCTCTCTCTCTCTCTCTCTCTCTCTCTCCTCCCTTCAACTTAGAAACTGAGTACAGGTTTCAGCTGTGTGTGTGTGTTTGTGAGTGTCAGAATGAGCCAGGAGGGGGTGATGAGGTTAGCAGAGCAATTGGTCAATCCCAGACACACGTATAGTCCTCTGGCTAACTTTTGCAACACACACCCATCACGGCTACACACACATTAATACAAACCCTCGTGTGACACACGCACACGCACACACACACACATCGTGTTCAGTGTGGACTCGGATCTTTGGGTGTGACTCTGTGTTACCGTGGCAAGGAGCGAATGCCATGGAGACCAACGCGCGGATTCAGAGGCCCGCAATGGTAAGAAACACCCGGAAACGTCCGTGTGAGTTTGTGAGGTGGTTAATTAAGCGTACTAACGACTGCGTCAAAAAATGCCTTGGACACATGGATCTTTTCTTGTCCATATGTCTTATTTGCAACTACTCTCTGCCTGTTTCTCCTTTTATTTTCTCCCTCTCTCTCTCCCTCTCTCCGTTTGATTCCATTTTGGGCTGGGCAGCTGCTTAGGCCTGCTGGGTTTAAATTAGATCTCCAGCACTGCTCAGGGACCTTGCTGGTACTGGCTGCCCTGTCACAGGGCCCTTTGCCGGGGTTTATGTCTGGTCTTGGCACCCATGGAGTGTGATTATTCAACCAAATTATATGTACCAACTAACAGAGTTATTCATAAAGTCTTTATGGAACTGCATCATATGTGATTAATTATGTTTCTTTATTATGTTCTTAAATTATGAGCTTTTAAAGCTTTTTGAGAAGTTAGAACAAGAAATAAGGGTGAAAACCTATCTTTGCAGGTGCTTTTTCAGGCTAGATGAGCCTTTCTTAAGCATCTTGAGCTTTTAAACCCTAAAATGCTGTGATGTAATATGAAAGAGCAGGTGAAATGCTGAGGGAAAATTGCTCTGTATTTGGTAAAAATCAGGGTTACAGTGACTGGTTGACTGAATCACGTGTGGCTCTGTAAATTTTAAAATTTTCTGGTTCGGTAGAATTTGAAGGCTGCTGATTGGCATCATTTTTGGTTAAAAATATGAAAGAATTAGTATGCAGAGAAAAAGTCATTTTTTGTGCCATCAACAGGTTTATCTCACTGTTTTCACAGCAGGGTTATTTGGCTTGTCAGATTTATAGCTGTAAGATATACAACTCTAAATGTGATCTGGCGTTAAATGTGTCTTTATAAGTTTGATGGTCAGATTCTGTGGCATATAAAGCTGTGATTTATTTCTTAAGTGGCTTGAAGATGTCTGAGTGTCTAGGATCAGATTGATGCAGATTGTGAGGATAGTATCAGATGCTTACATGAGCAAACAGAATTCAGGGTTTGTTCAGAAGCATCCTAATCTTTGCTGCAGGGGTCAATGCATTGATACATGAATATTATCTGCTTGTGTGCATGTGCTTACCATTACTTGTCATTCTGTGTAGTCTGTTCAACACTTTCATACTTATGGAGCCCCAGATATAATGATACACTTGCCCCCTTTCTGAATTGTAAAAGGCATTACATTACTGGTAACTATAATCCTCAAGAGAAGCATAAAACTATGGCTGCCAACAGATTCAAATTAATGTCCAGATTCAAATGGCTATCCTGTAGCTCAAATAGTAGAGCATGGCGCTAGCAACGCTAAGATCATGGGTTCGTTTCCCAGGGAAAGCAAGAGCTGATAGAAATGTATAAACTGTAACTTGAATGCAATGTAAGTCGCTTTGGATAAAAGCGTCTGCTAAATGCATAAATGTAAATGTAATGTGATTAATCTCATGATTTTAGTCTTTTGAAAGTTATTTAGAAAGCAGAATAAAAACATAATATTGTTTTTTTGGTTAGGCATATTGCCTAAACAAATTCTGTAAAATGATTTAATTTATTTGTTTGTTGTTGTTGTTGTGTTTTTACATTATTTTTAATAATAATAATTCATTATGTTTGTATAGCGCTTTCCTTTACACTCAAATTGCTTTACACATTTTTGAAGGAGGAAATCTCCTCAACCACCACCAGTTTGCAACATCCACCTGGATATGAAAAATAGAAATATTATAACTAAATATTGTTTGGAAAGAACTTACACTGAATATTTGGTCACACATTATTTTAAGGTCCAGTTCCTGCCATTAACAAACCATTAACTAAGACTTTTGCCTCAACAAACTCCTCATTTTCTGCTTATTAATAGTTAGTAAGGTAGTTGTTTAGGTATTTGGTAGTATTAGAGATGTAGAATAGCCATGCAGAATATGTGCTTTATAAGTACTAATAAACAGTCAATATGTTAATAATAGGCATTCTAATAAGCAACTAGTTAATAGTGAGAAGAAAAGAAGAAGAAAAAAGAGAAATATGAAGCTTATATAATGTATAATATGGCTGTAATGTGTTTTGAATGTTCTTGTTTACTTCTATTGTAAGTGTAAGTACTGTAACCATGAGTTTTGCTTTTTAAAAAAAACTGAGAGAAGGTATTTTATGTAATCTGCATTTTTGAATTTAACATGTACTGAACACAAAACATTCCTTTAAACCGAAATCACATCTTATAAAAACCTGAGAAAGGAATTATAAGAGAAAAACATCAGAATAATCTACCAGTCATTTATTGTTGATTTCATATAAAGAGGCGTAGTTGTTACAGTTGATCATCCCACAATGTGTGTGTGGGAGACTTTTTTTTTTTCAGAGCTAGTACTAATCCTTCCTCTCCACCTCTCCCACACATTCCTTTTCATTTCGTCCCATTTCTCGCTTTTTTTCTCTCTCAATCAGCCGTCATCTTCTGGCATGTCTTTTGTTTGTTTCCTCGCTCCGTGTTCCTGTCTTGCCGTCGCTTGACTAGCACGAGTCTGACAGTGTTATTGATGTATAGTGTTCACGGCTGCTTTCTACGCAGCCTGGGGAACTTTACACGCTGAAAGACGGAAAATGTCAACTTTGTTTACGAGCTCTGCAGAGCCTAAGCTAATATTATTGTTAATACGTTGCTACTACAATGGAGCCAGCTTCATAACATTTAGGCCTGGGATATTACTGTGAAGTTCTTGGTGCTGTTTGAAGAGAATGGATGTCGTAGACCTTTACTGAGGCGACCTGGTACCGACCTGCCAAGTACATAGGCGGCTGACAGTTACACAAAACAGGGGCGAGGTGCAAATACCAGAATTAAAATGCAGTGAGAAATTGCATGAAGCATCTTAAAGGGATAGTTCACCCAAAAATGAAAATTATGTCATTAAATACTCTCCCTCATGTCGTACCAAACCTGTAAGACCTTCTTCGTTCATCTTCAGATCACAAATTAAGATATTTCTGATGAAATCTGAGAGCTTTCTGACCCTGCACAGACAGCAACACAACTGACACATTCAAGGCCCAGAAAGGTAGTAAGTACATCGTAAAAATAGTCCATGTGACATCAGTGATTCAACCTTAATTTCATAAAGCTACAAGAATACTTTTTGTACTGTCACTTTAAGTGCACAAAAAAGAGCAAATAATGAAATCTGAGGTTATTTTGATTGCTATTAGGTAGTTTAAGTGTGCTATTATATTAGGAATTAAATTAAAGGTTTTTAATTCCTTAATACCCTAAATAAATTTTCACTCCCAGGATCTTTTCCTTTAGCTAGTTTACAGTACATTGCTCAGCACTGTACCTGAAAGGTCTTTTCTTTTGATATTAATAATATAACTTTCTAACTGTTATGTAATGAATTTCCTCTTTACATAGTCACAATAGAGGCTTATCTTCTTGAGTGATTTGCTTTTTTAATGAATTAATTGTTGCTTCAGCCTAGGTCATACAGTGATACTGTACTGTCCTCAAGCTTCTGGTCTGAGGGAAATGGTTTTATTTGAAATTTTAATAGTCTGGCTACTAGTGGAAAATGTCATTAAAACATTTTTGCCCTGTGAAGTCAGATTTTATTTTTCAAAACTGAAACCGTGAAATACTTAACCATATTTTGGAGATTAGTACTAAGGGTTAGGATATTGTATTTATAACTTGCTGTTTATTAAAACAATAGACGTCTATGGAATGTCCCCATTTAAATAGCTCAGTAAACATTTGTGTGTGTGTGTCAGGTTCTCAACATTTTAGGCATCAAATTTCCCAACAAGGATTGTAAAACCTGAAAGACCAACAGGTCTTATGTGGTTTTACTTAATGAACATACAAAATAATGACTTAATGATCATTCAGAATGGGTTTGGTTTAGGGTTTGAAGATAGAAATATCATTAGGTCAGTATAAAAATATAGATGTCAGTGGTAAATCCCTACCATGATAGAAAAACATATTTGTTTGTGTGATTTGTTTCTGCCAGGATTTGGATTTAGCCCACTTTATGACCACTGTGCTAACAATTACAAATATAACATCTCTGCTGTAAAAGTGATAGTCTAGCAGGCAAAGTGTGTGTGTGCAATCTGTTATTGCCTGGTGAAACCGGTGATATTTAGCGTGTGCGCTGGGTTCCTATGACCCTCTGTTTCACAATGAATAATTTAACATCATTGCATATGACATATGTCAGCCTGACACATTCTCATTTCTATTTAAAACACACATGCACACACACATACTCACAAATATGTGACAAACCTAATGCACTCATATTCACACACGCAAAGCGCATCCATCCAATGAGTCATTCTTGCAGCTGTCCACACGCCATCCATACCTCCCACGAATAAGAGTCCGCTCGACACCTGAAACATAGACAGGAAAACGAGAGGAAAGTAGGGAAAAAAGAGATGAGAAGAGTGGGAGGCTTATATAAAGGTTCTGACACCGTACTGTACTGTGAGAGTCAATGCCACAACGATTTGTGTGTGTGTTTTTGTCTGCTTTTAGTATCTTCCTAAACTTACCCAGACTCTAAAGCAAGTACAAATCAATAGAGACATTTGTGTGTTTCTTCAGCTGGCCATGTAGACTTAAACTCTTGTGACACCTTTTTACATTGTCATTGGTTCAGTTAAGTTAATGTTTACCAGTGTGTATACATTCATTTTCATCATAATCTTAAATTATATATTGTGCTTGATAGCATTTTGCAGTGAAAATGATGGTGATGGAAATAAAAATAGTCTGTACACAGGTGATGTTTACTTTTTTAATCAAATTTTCTCATGTAATATTTCATCTTAAGCTATTTGTTGCCTTGGTAACACTAACTTTTGATAACATTTTATTGGTTGCTAATTTGTTAATCGTGATGGGAGTGACACGTGTAATTTAATGTAAAAATCTGTATTATTAATTTTATATATCAGAAGTACCAAGCATTTTACTCTATTTAAATTATCAGTTTTATATTTTAATAATTAAATTAATTATTCATATTCACTTGTACCTTATGATGGATTTTAATGTGTAGACAGTACAGTCTATACATATGAAAAGCAAAAGAAATTAAAAAATAGCATGAATAAATGATGAAGGCATGATGAAAAGTTTCTATGATGATTGTAATATGACCTTAATACAACAAAACAAAACAAAAATTAAATAAGAATCAACCCCTGGAACAAACATGTTAGTGTATTTGAGGACACACCAGTATCCTGAATGTTTGTTTACATCCTTGCACATACACAAACCGTAAGAATCATGGGAAGCTCATCTCATTTGATTTAGCTGCTCTAAACATTTGTTTCTTTCTGTTTCGCTCCTCTCATATTCTTAGAAACTCTTTTCTCGTGTTTGTACTGTACCTTCTGCTCTCTTTCACTTCCTCCCACACTGTTCCTGCCCTCTCCTTCAACCTGTTGTTCATTCACAAATTGTTTGCGTGTCGTACGATAACTCACTCTGTGGTCATTTGTGCCACTTCTCTTTTGGCCTGGTGGAAGAAGAGATGTAAAATTGTTATTGTGTTTGATTTTAGATATGGAATACTAATTGAAAAAAGAGCTTTTTCAAACACTGTGCCAAAGGCTGTTAACACAGATTCACCCTCCGTCCCTGCCTCCCTCTCACTCCCCCTCTCTGTTCTCTGGCAGGGCTCAGCAGACTCCTACACCAGTCGTCCTTCAGACTCTGACGTGTCTCTGGAGGAGGACCCTGAGGCTCTCAGGAAAGAAGCCGATAGACAAGCTCTTGCCACCTTAGAGAAGGCTAAGGTGTCTTACTTTTTCATGTTCTGTTCCAGTTTCTCTTGTTCAATTTCTCATTGGTCTGTTATTCAGACTCTGCCCTGAGTGACGCTAATAGACTTGATTGTTGGAAGAACATCTTTTTGAGAGGCTGAACCCCTGAAAAACACCTGTTTGATTAACTAGACTTAAATTTCCTGATGGAAATATTAGTACTTTACTAATGTTACTGCACAAGGTAGCAAAAAAAGTGTGAAAGTTTATAAAGTTACGTTTTTGTTTTAGCATAGAATTTAGAATTCAGCATCCAAAATTATGATTATGTCATCACTGTCAGCTGTCATTTTGAACGGCACTCTGTTGATAAATCAGTCAATCAATCTATATAATTTAATTGGGCATTTTTAAACTAACTTTAATTTAAATAATAAAAAAACACTTAGATGTACAAACTTTGCTGTGTAGATTATTTCAGCCTTACGTTCTATAATTTATATAGAATGTTCTATAATTTATATAGAACATTATGTTCTATAATTTATATAGAACATAAAGCTGAAATATTCTACAAAGCAAGGCTTATATGTCTAAGTGGTTTGGGCTGAATTAATAACAGAAGTGTACTATTTAGGGGTTCACAACAATCTAACCAGAGAGTTTGAGGAATATCAATGCAAGCATTTTAATTATTTGGATATAGCACAGCTTTTTACGTTAAAAGACACTCTTTTCGCTCTTTCACACTTGCACATTTTATCTTTAAGGACAGTTATTAAAAATACAAAGTGTGCTTAAACTTTATTTTTCACAGAAAAATGTGAAACGTTAAATGTTAAATTTGTTAAATGTGAGCCAAAATCATCAAAATTAAAAGAACCAAAGACTTAAACTACTTCAGTCTGTGTGCATTGAATTTATTTAATACACGAGTTTCACAATTTGAGTTGAATTACTGAAATAAATGAACTTTTCCACGACATTCTAATTTATTGAGATGCACCTGTTTATATAAGATCACTTTCATGTGTTAGCTGTAAAACCGATCACGTGACCGTTGTTCTTCCTTCCACTCTGAAGTGTTTCACTGGAGCTCTCTTTCTCTTCTAAAACAGTTCTATCTGTTTAAATTCACTCCATTTATCTCTCTCATCCCCTTTCTCTCTGAAGACCAAGCCTGTAGCTTTTGCGGTGAGGACTAACGTTGGCTATAACCCAGGCCCTAATGATGACGTGCCGGTTCAGGGCATGGCTATCTCTTTCGAACCCAAAGACTTCCTGCACATCAAAGAGGTCAGACAGCCATATTTGCCTTTAAAGGTGTTGGTGTACTCTGATATATAATGTAATCCTTCAACAATATATAGATCTTCAGGATGGTAACTGTACCTTCGGCTTACATGATTCAAAAGCTGTGTGTTCACTTTTGTGCATTTTTTGTATGTTTGTGTGTTTTTCTGTTAACAGAAGTACAATAATGACTGGTGGATTGGGCGTTTGGTGAAGGAAGGATGTGAGGTGGGGTTTATCCCAAGTCCAGTGAAGCTTGAGAGCACCCGTCAGTTACAAGAACAGAGAATGAGACAGAACCGCCTTAGCTCCAGGTAACAGCCAATCACATGAGCCTACTGTATATCTGCTGCCTTATGCTGTTTTTGCTGTGTGAAACAGCCATGTACTCCATGCATTACTAGCTATTCCACTGTTCAAAATTTAGGGGTCATTCATGACTGTTTTTGAAAGAAATGAGTACTTTTATTCGGCAAAGCAGCATTAAATTGATTATAAGTGACAGCAAAGATGTGCAACGTTACAAAAGATTTCAGTTTCAAATAAATGCTTTTTTTTATTATTTTCTGTTAGTTAAAGAATCCTAAAAAATGTATCACAGTTTCCATAAAAGTTTTAAGCAGCACAGGAAAAATAACAATTTCATTCTGCTTTTAATATATTTTTGATCAAATAAATGCAGCCTTGGTGAGCATTAGAAACTTCTTTCAAAAACATGTAAACAATATTTACCTACAAGAACCATTTGAAAGGTGGTGTATGTAGCCACTAACCATATTGTTGTATGTTTTAACTACTTTCCATTGGTCTCTCTATCTATTTACTAGTAAGTCCGGTGGAAGCTCTAGTCTGGATGTTGCCACAGGTGCCCGGAGGCCCACTCCACCTGGAACAGGTATGATCAGACAGTAATGCTGTCAGTATTTTGGTTCTGTTATGATGGGTTATGACATTCCTCTAAACACACACATACACAGAACATAAACCCATTATTTTAATACTGGGTAACCACTGAACACAATGATAGTTAGAACGCCCCTTTAGGATCCCCTCTGCCATCCTCTCGTTCCTCTTATCACTCATTCTTCTAGTCTTCCAGTCTTTATCTGTTGTTTTTCTTTCTTCCTTTTCTCTTTGTCATCATCATCTGTAATTGTACTTCCAAATCTTTCTCACATTGAGCTACCTGTGGTTTATGTGATCTGTCATGGCTGTGTCAGCTCTGGGAGTTCAATTAATTTGTAATCAGGTGAGGTCCTCACTGAATGAAAAATAATAAAGGACAAAAAACAAAAATAAAACAAATATGATTGTGAAAATAACTCAGGTTACTAAAATAACATTGTACACCAGCAGATACATTTTTAAAGGAGGGAAGCGTCTCTCAACTTATTTAACTATAGAAGTCACCAATTCTGGTGACTTTCGGTCAAGTATTAAACCAAATAAAACCAATTTTGATTGAAACTTGACATTGTAAAAAAATATCCTGTTAAATATACAGTAAAAATATGGCAGCTGTGGTTTCCAGAAATTCTCTGTAAAATATAATCAACTTATATCTTACTTATAATCGTATATTACATTAAATATATATTAATATACCAGTCTACTAAAATCTATGTTGTACCTTGAAATGTACTGGTAAAACAGAAAGCCACATAATAAATCAGATTTATTTGTAAGTGGCCTATATCTACAGAGAGTATGTTCATCGTAAATAGTACATGCATGACACTAAAATAATGCAATAAATAATGTACAAAATAAGAAGAAATAAGATTATTTATGTGAAATATAATCATGTTGTGTTAAAAACATACATTTTGATTTCACAGTAAAATAACATATGATGCAATGTTAAAACATTTACAGTTTCTCACAGTATATACTGAGGTAATTTAATGTAGTTGACATGTTTTTACTGTAGTTTTTTCTGTGCAAACATTTTACAGTGTATTATTGTTATTGTTTTGGAGTCAGTGTAAAAAACTTGACTTTCATGTGGATTATTTTAATAAATAAATAAATAATGAAAAAAATATATAGTATTGTTGTTAATTGTTAATTGTTGTTAGTGTAGGGTAAATGATATTGCTTTAACCCATAAACCATAAACATCAAATGAAACTAGAACATGAATTTTAAATTAATTTAAAAGCCCCAACTCAGAGAAGAGACTTTACACTATACCACTTGTTTGCATTTCTTGAGAAGGTCATTTCTCTTTTAATTTTGCTTGTCCTTTTTAAAACACCTTCTGTGTTCTCATCACCTTTCTGACTCAGTGAAGTCTGTGCATCATGCTGCTGTTCTTCCTCTCTTCCTCCTCTCTCATTTTCTATCCGTTACCCTTGTTTCCCTGTTCTTTCACCCTTGTTTCCTTCTCTGTTTCTCTCTTCCACCCCCCATCCTCTCTTATTCTATCCTTTCATTAAAACCCATCCACCTTCCAATTGGTCCCCTAGTTGACTTGTCCTCTGGGCTTTATGACGATTCGGATTCAGAAGTTGAGGAGGTGGAGCCTGCCAACACCCGTGACCAAAAGGGTGTGGGCGGAAGTGTCACCTCCCCTCAAGGCAACCTACCCCGCCTCCCTTTCTTTAAGAAGGTAACCCTGGTGATAACCTCAGAATGCATCAATAGACAGCCTCCTTCAGATGTGACTAATAATCAGAGACTCGTTCCAAACCAAGCAGCCTCTGTGTCTTTGAAACATTAGGGGAGTCTTTGCAGTTTGTGTGTGTTTGTTTGTGTTGAATGCATTATTGCAGGTATACCCTAGTGAAAAATAAATATACTAAAAAGTATTTGAAATACATTTATTTCATGGTAAGTATACTACAAATACATTGACATATTTATGTACTCAATAAAAATACCCTGCAATTGTACTTTTAGTATACTAAACTGGTATACTTAAAGTCTGCTAGATTGGAACAACTAATTTTGTGCTTAATGCACTTTAATTGTAGTAGTGCTGAAGTCCAACTAAAGATATACTGAAGTATATTTGATTGTGCTAAAGTCAAACTATTGCAAGTATACTTCAGGTACACTTTAAATATCTTGCATTTAAAGACTGATATTATTCAAAGATCATATAGTCCTCATCAATATTGACATTAAAACACATTTCAGGCTTAATATTAAGAAATGTGCATTGTGCACAAGTAGTACTCCAAATAAAGTTTAATTACAATTTTTATATCAGTACGTCTCGAGCGATGTGCCAGTAACTATGTTAATAGATTTGAACTATACTTAGTATGAAATAAATGTATTTTAAAAAATATTACTTTTTTTACTAGGGTAGTTCAGACTAAAATGAAAATTCTTCATCATTTACTCACCCTGTATGATTATTTACAAGAATGAATGTATATATTTGTACAGACACAATACTTTTTACATTTTCGATTGTTCCCGACCAACCCATAACAGACTGCCTCTATATATATATATATATATATATATATATATATATATACATATAATTCTATAATTAATTACAACAATCAAGGAGAGTTTGGCAAGGTAAAAAATAAAATAAAGATATTAGGAATGATGCAAAATAACAAAAACAACACAAAAGAAGTACACCACTTAAAATATTTAAAGTGTGTTGAAGCCATATGATTAAAAAAACTGGAAAACTTACCCTCCATTTTAGCTCCCAAATCCAATTTGTTTAATTTAATATGTCCATATTCATATTTGATCTATTGAGAATGGCATGAATGAGAACTGCCCCAGAAAAAACTGATAAATAATATTGTAAATTTTAGTCTTTTCACACAAAGCTATCATTTGGTTTCAGAAGACTTGATATATAGTGCTCATGGACTATTATGGTACTTTAATGGTGCTGTTTGTCATTTTCTCACATCCTTTTGTGTTTCATGGACGAGAGCAAGTCATACATGTTTGGAATGACATGAGGGTGAATAAATAATGACAGAATGTGTATTCTTGGGTGAATCTAGACCCACAAATCCAGTCATTTGAATTAAGCCTCATGAGTCTGTGTTCATGATGGGAGAATTTTACTACACATCAACCTGGATGATTAATCAGGAAAGTTTATCTAATACCTTAGTGGTTCCATCTTTTCTCCATTTGGCCACCTCTGATTTGTTGATTCATTCTCTCCCAGCATCCTAAATGTTTTAACAATTTGTCACTAACAAGCTTCTGTTTGTTTGCTTGCTTGCCCTCTCCCTCTCTTGCTGTGTGCGTGTGGAATGATAGGTGGGCCTGCCAAACAGAAACAGAAATCGGTGAGTCATAGCATCAACAAACTTTCTGTTTCGTGTTTCTGTCTTTGTACTTGTTATGAAGATATCTGAGTCTTAAGGCTATCGTCATCGTGTCCCTATATCAGCTGAGCATGTGAATGTATTTCAGAAAAGACATATTAAATTTCTTCTATGCTACTTTGCTTGAATTTGAATTGTTGTGGCATACAGACAGGATTTCTGTACCAGTCTTGTTTACAAAAAACTGTTCAGAAAGGAAAAAACTGTCAGGGTTTATTAGCTCTACAGGACATGTACATCCCATTCAGACTGAATCGAGAAATGAATGAATCTGGCCCGTGTGTCCACCCACACGTGTGGACACACGAGGAGTCTGCCATCCTCTTGCACATGCACACAAGATGAGGCAGAAACACCCTGACAGGTTTCCACGGTTTCCGTTTCCATTATGGGTCTGTGACATAGAGAGTAGCCCACGCTTGTTACTGCTGTCACAATGGCTACCGGCACACAATCTCACATGCACAGACGCCCGACTGGGTGAATTAGAGTTGAAAATGATGACATTAGATTGTAGCTGTTCCGTTTTTAGCTACCCATCTGAAACTTTTGGTCAAGTATGTATTAGATAATAGGGACAGAGGAGTGGGAGGAGCCACAGCAATGGGAATCAATTGAGCAAAGGATCTCCGTCTCTGTTTTTCTCACACACACACTTCATGGAGTGGAGGACCCTCAGCAGAACATGAGGAGGTCTTATCTTAGATTAAAGCGATGGTCTGTCTGAGGAGGAAAGAGAAGCTAAGCATCCTAAAAAAAGTCATTTTAAATAAACATAGCAAGTAAAATGTTTTAATTAACTGCCGTTTTATTCAGTTTCTTACATATGTGCATTAAACAATATATTTTATTAGATATGTATATTTCATATGCCAAGCAAGTGAAATTGTGAAGCCATTCACACAATATGGAAGTAAACACACAGTATATTAATTCTAAAGCCAATTTTTTCATGTCTATTGAATGATTCGTTCATTTACACAATAATGTCTTTTTTTTTTAAAAAACTAAAAAAAAAACACCTTCAGCCAATTTTGATAAATGTTATTAAATGGTTAGTTTATTTTATTAATTAAACCACCTTTATTATTATAGATTTCATTATTTTTTTAAATATTGGCAGCCATAACTTTTATTATATTAACTTATTATATTGATATATATTAAATTATATACAGTGCTGTGAAAAATTGTTGGCCCCCTTCCTGATTTTTTATTTTTTTGCATGTTTGTCACACTTTAATGTTTCAGATCATCAAACAAATTTAAATATTAATCAAAGATAACACAAGTAAACACAACATGCAGTTTTTAAATTACGTTTTTTATTATGAAGGGAAAACAAAATCCAAACCCACATGGCCCTGTGTGAAAAAGTGCTTGCCCCCTAAACCTAATAACTGGTTGGGCCACCCTTAGCAGCAACAACTGCAATCAAGCGTTTGTGATAACTTGCAATGAGTCTGTTACAGCGCTGTGGAAGAATTTTGGCCCACTCATCTTTGCATAATTGTTGTAATTCAGCCACACTGGAGGGTTTTCGAGCATGAACCGCCTTTTTAAGGTCATGCCACAGCATCTCAATAGGATTCAGGTCAGGACTTTGACTAGGCCACTCCAAAGTCTTCATTTTGTTTTTCTTCAGCCATTCAGAGGTGGACTTGTTGGTGTGTTTTGGATCATTGTCCTGTTGCAGAACCCAAGTTCGCTTCAGCTTGAGGTCACGAACAGATGGCTGGACATTGTCCTTCAGGATTTTTTGGTAGACAGCAGAATTCATGGTTCCATTAATCACAGCAAGTCTTTCAGGTCCTGAAGCAGCAAAACAGCCCCAGACCATCACACTACCACCACCATATTTTACTGTTGGTATGATGTTCTTTTTCTGAAATCCTGTGTTACTTTTACGCCAGATGTAATGGGACACACACCTTCCAAAAAGTTCAACTTTTGTGTCATCAGTCCACAGAGTATTTTCCCAAAAGTCTTGGGGATCATCAAGATGTTTTCTGGCAAAACTGAGACGAGCCTTTATGTTCTTTTTGCTCAGCAGCGGTTTTCGTCTTGGAACTCTGCCATGCAGGCCATTTTTGCCCAGTCTCTTTCTTATGGTGGAGTCATGAACACTGACCTTAACTGAGGCAAGTGAGGCCTGCAGTTCTTTAGATGTAGTTCTGGGGTCTTTTGTGACCTCTTGGATGAGTCATTGCTGCGCTCTTGGGGTAATTTTGGTCGGCCGGCCACTTCTGGGAAGGTTCACCACTGTTCCATGTTTTCGCCATTTGTGGATAATGGCTCTCACTGTGGTTCGCTGGAGTCCCAAAGCTTTAGAAATGGCTTTATAACCTTTTCCAGACTGAGAGATCTCAATTACTTTCTTTCTCATTTGTTCCTGAATTTCTTTGGATCTCAACATGATGTGTAGCTTTTGAGGATCTTTTGGTCTACTTCACTTTGTCAGGCAGGTCCTATTTAAGTGATTTCTTGATTGCGAACAGGTGTGGCAGTAATCAGGCCTGGGTGTGGCTAGAGAAACTGAACTCAGGTGTGATAAACCACAGTTATGTTTTAACGTTTAATGTTTTAATGTTTTCACACAGGGCCATGTGGGTTTGGATTTTGTTTTCCCTTCATGAAAAAAAAAACTTCATTTGGCAAAAATTACATGTTGTGCTTACTTGTGTTATATTTGATTAATATTTAAATTTGTTTGATGAGCTGAAACATTAAAGTGTGACAAACATGCAAAAAAATAAAAAATCAGGAAGGGGGCCAACAATTTTTCACACCACTGTATGTTTCTAATAAGAAAATGTGCTTTTTCTTTTTATGCCTCTTGGGCTTGGAATGATCTGCAAATTGTAGTTAAACTAGAGCTGTTGCCAGTACTTTTAAATATCTTTTGCAAACTGTTTTAAAGGAGTCTTAGAAGTGCTTTCCCTGATTTTATTTTTATTAATTTGTTTGGTATGAGCACCGTTGAAACTCTATGTTCTGCCGTCTTGACCAGGTCTCCCTGGAAGAAGAGATTGTGATGTCTCAATGGGATTCTCCTGGCTAAATAAAGGATAATATTTATATAAGGATAATATTTATATAATTATATTAATAATAATTTATTTTAAATTTAATTTATAAATCTACATTATATGTATGTATATATGAGATATTGACTGTGTATAGACATACAATTTAAACAAAATATATGAATGAAATTATAAGAAATCAGGTTTTGATACAATTTGATATCAGATTTTTCCATATAAATTTACACTAAATTCGTTTATTAGCCTTTAATAAAAATATATTTATTTAATTTATCAGCTTGCCAGAAAACTCCTTCATGGATTGCCACTGGTAAGAATATCAGAGATTTAGAGACGGAAAACAAAGAAGAAAGCTGTTAAAAAAAACTCTTTGAAACAGAAGTGTAACAAAAGTTGGAGAAGAAAAAAGACACTTTAATGCATTAGTGTGAATGCTGTTATTAAATCCAGATGTTTTAGGTCAGTTTTGGCATATGTATGTATAAATCATGATTTCACTGTAGAGCTTTTATTTTGTGTGTGAACTTTCAGATGGAACATATTCCTCCTTATGATGTGGTGCCTTCCATGAGACCCATTATTTTGGTGGGACCATCCCTTAAAGGCTACGAGGCAAGACAGTCTCTCTCAAAAAATGTAAATTAAAAATTGTAGTCATGTTGCTCATTTGTGTGTTTGTTACATTGCAGGTGACAGATATGATGCAGAAAGCACTCTTTGATTTTCTAAAACACAAATTCGAAGGCAGGTTGGTACCAAAATATGCATGTCATGGTCATAATAAAGATATCAAAAAGAAAATAGTTCATTGTTTTGAAATTTGGCAAGATGTATGTTGTTAAAGAAGTTGTTCATATTAATGGAAAAGATCTGTGTAGTAGATTATTAAGGCTGGAAATATCACAATACGCTCATGCTATAATTGGCATACCATGGTTATGGGTTGTTGTTTGTTCCAGAATATCCATCACCAGGGTGACAGCAGACATCTCACTTGCCAAACGTTCCGTCCTAAACAACCCCAGCAAACACACGATCATCGAGCGCTCCAGCACCAGATCCAGTCTGGGTATAAAACGCACCTACACACACTGCTACTGAAAGAGCTCCCTCATGTGGTCAGAAAGCCAGAGCAGGCTGAACATGTGGTTTAGCAACACACTGATTGACCAAATCAACAAATGTTCTGGACTCATGTTAGTTCAGGCACTTAAGAACAAGGCAAATTTCAAAATACAGAACTATTCACATCGAGAGCAAGACAAATAGCCTGTTTGTTGAGATGAAAGAAATGCGAATTCATTCTGATTTTGTAGACAAAGAAAAAAATGTTGGCAAATTTTTGATCTATTGAGAATGTAGGCTGTTAAACTACTTTTGGATAGGTGAAAAATTTGCTTGTCAAGCCCCGTCAGTTTTCACTCGTGTACACTAGTACACATTCTCTGTTTCCTGAACATTTTTCTTAGTGTTTCCTCCTCTTGCTCTGTTACGTCATGTCTGATCTACCTTTTTTCTCTTTTTCATCTTGCTTTCTCCTGACACTCTTTCCCACCACACATTTCCTCCCTCTCTCTTTCTCTTCACCTCAGACGTACTGGGTACGTATCTTATCATCCCACCCTTTTCCCCTTTGCGGCCATCCATCTGTCGAATCATTCATGTCCACATCCATTCATCTAACTCTCCATCCATCTGTCCCTGTACTTATCCCTCTTCCTTGAGTTTGGAGTGAACAGTCTTAACTCGTTGGCACAGTTGTGGTGTTATTAACTAAAAAAAAGAACACTACTAACTTAGCATTTTTCAGTAGCTCAACAGTTTTGAAAACACTGCTTTTCCAATAACAAGCTATTGTTGTCAACACATGGCAGTGTACAGAAGTGGTGTAGTTTTTTCTCATTATATTGTGCACACAGCCCGAAATAAACTGAACAACCTGAGATAACTTTCACAGTAGGTTTTCTCTTTCTCAAGTCCTATTATTCATGACTGAAATATTGTATTATGACAATAGGCCAAGAAAATAGGATATCCCTGTGTTGATATTGTAACATTGCATGATTAAAAATAGTATCCTACGGTAATCGCAAGGAATTAAACTTGGATTTTTTTGCTGTAACAGTTACAAAAATTGTTTGTTTTTTTTGTTTTTGAAAGAAATTAATAATTTTATTCAGCAAAGATGCATTAATCGAAAGTGACAGTATTCTGAACTTTATATTGATCATACAATCCTAGAAAAAAAAAATGTATCATGGTTTCCACAAATATATGAAGCAGCACAACTGTTTTTAACATTGATAATGATAATAAATGTTTTTTGAGCACCAAATCAGCATATTAGAATGATTTCTGAAGGACCATGTGACACTGAAGACTGGAGTAATGATGCTGAAAATTCAGGAATAAATACATTTTAAAATATATTACAATAGAAAACAGTTATATTGTGATAATATTTCACATTATTACTGTTTTACTGTATTTTTGCAGTTTTGGTAAACATAGGAGTCTTAATTCAAAAACATTAGTGTATAAGTAAATGAAGTGATGGATTCTGGATAACATTTGACCAGAACAGTATATTTTCATTATTCATGTAGCTTGTGTTCAGACTGTTCAGATTGCGCTGTAATTCTGAGGAATCCAGGTGTTCCTCTTGTGGTGTATACGCTTAGGGACCAGTTAAACACTGTTGTTTATCACAATGTTTTTCATTCAGCCCTGTTAATTAAGGTGTTTTGTAGTTAGGTTGTTATTAGTACTTAGTTTGGTGTGTATTTATGTTTTAATGTTTTAAAGATGCTGTCACCCTAATTGAGATCTTCACTATTTTGTTCAGAAAGACATTGTTCTGATTTCATTATAGTAAAATGTTTAGTAAGTTAGTTTAAAAGATGTTGCCCCTTAAATAGCTTCAAAGTAGTTCAACTACTTTTATTACATTTTTTAAATGGTAACTTGACTAAGACGTTGGTTGGCTTTCTGCTTTTTTCAGTTAATTGAATGCATAGATTCTGACTCACCGTAAGAAGTGTGATGCCACTTCTCATATAGCACTTCACACCCACATACGCAAGCACACACACTTATCTACATAACTGCAGCTTTCTACAGACTTCCATGGATCATTGCAGAAAGCTGCACATGGCATGTAACCGGAGAGTACTGTCATACTGTTCAGCGTTCCATTTACTTAAAGTTAAATGGAACTAAACTAGCACATGAGCACACGCTCACACATGCATATATTCGAGCAGACCATAATAACCCCCACATGCATGATATATACTAACATAGGTTTGAGTATGAAATGAAATTGTGAGGTAAGTCTTCCTCATATTCATCTTGTTTATTACAGTTTGAAGTGTGTTTGTGTGTGCGTTCAGTATTTTCTCCTATACACTGCAAAAAAATAAAAATACATTTAGTTACATGTATACCTACATTAAATGAAAATACTAGTGGAAAATGTGGTTTCTCGGTTATTTTATGATCCTTTTAGTATGTTTTGATATTTTTATTAGAAAACAAGATAAGATACAAATTAAGAATATTAATTTTGCAGTGTATAGGCCTAAATGAACTTTGGTTAGCAAATATGTGCAACTGATGAACTCTAAGTGAAGATTTCTATGCTTGGATGTATTTATGAGTGTATATATATTGTATATCCATTAATGATGACATATTCTTATTAATTTGTCTTTTTTTTCTGGCAGCTGAGGTACAGAGTGAAATCGAGAGAATCTTTGAGCTGGCCCGGACGCTTCAGTTAGTGGCTCTGGATGCGGACACAATCAACCATCCATCTCAACTGGCCAAGACATCACTGGCACCTATCATAGTCTACATCAAGATTGCCTCTCCAAAGGTATATATTAGCTGAATATACACATTACCCTTTTTTTGTAGATTTTTGTAATGTTTTTGAAAAAAGTCTCTTATTCTCATGATGGCTGCATTTAAAAAAACAACAGAAAAAAGTCATTTTGTGAAATTATTACAGTTAAAATAAGTGTTTTCTGTTTAAATATATGTAAAATGTAATTTATTCCTGTGATGGCAAAGCTGAAGTTTCAGCAGCCATTACTTCAGTCTTTAGTGTCACATGATCTTTTTTTGTTTTGTTTTCTTTTCTTTTCTTTTGTTACATTATAAATGTCTTTACTGTCACTTTTGATCAATTCAATATCAATAAAGCATCCTTGCTGAATAAAAGTATTAATTTCTTTCAAAGAAATCTTACTGACCGCAAAACAGAATGAACAGTAGTATATGACAACTCAAATTGGTTTAAACACATATGCCTCAAAAAGATGCTTTTTTGTTAAAAGATTTCAATGTGTTCATCATAATGTATTTGAACGTGTTTATTGGACATATACAATATATGCGTTTCTGTGTCGCCCTCGCAATCAGGTGTTGCAGAGGCTGATAAAGTCCAGGGGTAAATCTCAGGCCAAACATCTCAACGTCCAAATGGTGGCAGCTGATAAACTTGCACAGTGTCCTCCTGTGAGTATATGACTTTTGATTTCTACTGATTTACATTCATTTACACTTTTAGATTTGTATAATTTGCTTTTGGTTTTAATGTGGTTGGAAAGTTGGGAAAGCTGCGCTAAGCTTTTTGCTCATGTTTAATACGTAAATTGCATTTCCTTCTCGTTTTTCATTTCCTTCACTCTTTGTTTCATAGGCACATACAGGATTTTTAAAATTTGGGTGTTTACAGATTCAGTCTTATCTAGTCATATATATATATATATATATATATATATATATATAGATATATATATATATATATATATATATATATATATATATAGATATATAGCATAGAAAGCTTAAAAACTCCATGTAATTGTCTCCAACATATACACTGCATGTTTGCTTTGTTTTAAAACACCTCTTTTTCTCTTTTTCAGGAACTTTTTGACATAATATTAGATGAGAATCAGCTGGAGGATGCATGTGAACACCTGGCTGAATACCTGGAGGCCTACTGGAAGGCTACACACCCTCCGAGCAGTAACCCACCCAACCCTTTGCTCAACCGCACCATGGCCACGGCCGCCCTGGCAGCTTCGCCCGAACCCGTCTCCAACCTGCAGGTACAGGTGCTCACTTCCCTGCGTCGCAACTTGGAGCTCCTCAATGGCTCCCCCGCTACAGGGCAACAGGAAGAAGAACACGCCCTCTAAAGACAGGGCCAGGATTACAGTGGGATATTGAAGGGTCCCATACCCGTCTACCAATCACAGAAAAGTAACGATGGCTGCTCAAGAGATAGAAATGCCCGACTGTAATTCTGTTGTCTGTCTCTGCTCCTCTCCTTTGACTGATCTCTCAATAATAGAAATAATGCAACATACACATACACACAAACAAAATACCCCATATGTGATCAACATAGTCATAAGTCCACCGCAGTCCACACAGTGTCCCCTAATTTGAAACGGCTGCCAGACTTTACAGTAGCCTCTTGTCGTCTGGGAAATGTAGTTCAGATCGCTACCCTCTTCCAGGCTGCCATAGCACCAGCTCTGAAAAACGCACTCGTGTCCATTATCCTATTAACACTGAGGTGAAATTCTAACAGAAGCTTGTGTATGTACATTGACGACAATGTTGTTTGCCCAAGTTAATCGAAAGTGTGTGTTTGTGTGTCTACGTGCAGAAGTGAGAGACAACGAGTCCAAAAGTGAGTGAGGGAGACAGAGGATGGATCAGTGCTCTGCGCATTTTCACAACTATCTCACCGCAATCTGAACAAGACAAAATGAGCATCCATCTGCTCAGTCTTCACCATTATACGGTTGTCTAAGAGACCAAAGTTACACAGCTTTGAGATGCTCTTTTAATAAAAGACACTTTATCCTCAGTCATTGGGCACCTCAAATATTAAGAAATTTAAATGGCTTCACTTGTTAATTACATTTTTTAAATTAAATATTATTAATATTATATATATATATATATATATATATATATATATATTAGGGCTGGTAAGCGATTAAAATTATCAATCTAATTAATTACATGATGTGGCGATTAATTAATCTAATTAATCACACATTAATCGCACATCAAATTTGGCTGAGAAATTACTCCCAAAAGATCATTTAAAGTCGTTGTGTAAAGTATCAAACAGACATTACAAAAAGTAGCTTCAGCAAGAAATATTTTGTATGATAAAATTTATTACATACAGGTGCATCTCAGTGAATTAGAATGTCGTGGAAAAGTTGGTTTATTTCAGTAATTCAACTCAAATTGTGAAACTCATGTATTAAATAAATTCAATCCACACAGACTGAAGTAGTTTAAGTCTTTGGTTCTTTTAATTGTGATGATTTTGGCTCACATTTAACAAAAACCCACCAATTCTCAACAAATTAGAATACTTCATAAGACCAATAAAAAAAACATTTTTAGTGAATTGTTGGCCTTCTGGAAAGTATGTTCATTTACTGTATATGTACTCAATACTTGGTAGGGGCTCCTTTTGCTTTAATTACTGCCTCAATTCGGCGTGGCATGGAGGTGATCAGTCTGTGGCACTGCTGAGGTGGTATGGAAGCCCAGGTTTCTTTGACAGTGGCCTTCAGCTCATCTGCATTGTTGGGTCTGGTGTCTCTCATCTTCCTCTTGACAATACCCCGTAGATTCTCTATGAGGTTCAGGTCTGGTGAGTTTGCTGGCCAGTCAAGCACACCAACACCATGGTCATTTAACCAACTTTTGGTGTTTTTGGCAGTGTGGGCAGGTGCCAAGTCCTGCTGGAAAAAGAAATCAGCATCTCCATAAAGCTTGTCAGCAGAAGGAAGCATGAAGTGCTCTAAAATGTCCTGGTAGATGGCTGCGTTGACTGTGGAGTTCAGAAAACACAATTGACCAACACCAGCAGATGAAATGGCAGCCTAATTCATCACTGACTGTGGAAACTTCACACTGGGCTTCAAGCAGCTTGGATTCTGTGCCTCTCCAGTCTTCCTCCAGACTCTGGGACCTTGATTTCCAAATGAAATGCAAAATTTACTTTTATCTGAAAAGAGGACTTTGGACCACTGAGCAACAGTCCAGTTTTTTTCTCCTTAGCCCAGGTAAGATGCTTCTGACATTGTTTCTGTTTCAGAAGTGGCTTGGTAGCCCTTTTCCTGAAGACGTCTGAGCGTGGTGACTCTTGATCACTGACTCCAGCTTCAGTCCACTCCTTGTGAAGCTCTCCCAAGTGTTTGAATCAGCTTTGTTTGACAGTATTCTCAAGCTTGTGGTCATCCCTGTTGCTCGTGCACCTTTTCCTACCCCATGTCTTCCTTCCAGTCAACTTTTCACTTAATATGCTTTGATACAGCACTCTGTGAACAGCCAACCATTCAGTAATGACCTTCTGTGACTTACCCTCTTTGTGGAGGGTGTCAGTGATTGCCTTCTGGACAACTGTCAGATCAGCAGTCTTCCCCATGATTGTACAGGCTTTTGTGTAACCATTTTGAAGGCTCAGGAAACCTTTGCAGGTGTTTTGAGTTGATTAGCTGATTGGCATGTCACCATATTCTAATTTGTTGAGATAGTGAATTGGTGGGTTTTATTAAATGTGAGCCAAAATCATCACAATTAAAAGAACCAAAGACTTAAACTACTTCAGTCTGTGTGCATTGAATTTATTTAATACGCATGTTTCACAATTTGGGTTGAGTTAGTCAAATAAATGAACTTTTCCATGACATTCTAATTCATTGAGATGCACCTGTATACTCTTTTGGACCACCAGGGTGAGTAAATTATGACACAATTGTCATTTTTGCATGGGTGAACTATACCTTTAATAATTTATTTCATCAATTTTATTATTGTTACTATGTTACTATTTATTTAATGAAATGATTCTCTAAATAATGAACTAAAACTGCCAGTAGGTAGAAGTAAATGTCTTAATGATTAAGTCATCGAGTCATTTATTAATTTATTTGATTCGTTCAAATGGCTAATTCATTCAGGAGTGAAGTAAATGGTTCTTTATGAGTGGTTCATTGAATCATTAGGCTTGTTCGACGTGAAGCGGATCCTCACCATCAGACCGATCGGTGTGTGACGTCAAAGTACCGCGAGAGCGATTAGAGAGCAGACTACTGAATGCTTTTGAACCGCTTTCGCGGTACTTTTGATGTAATACACCGATCGGTCTGCGCGCAGCGGCGCTTCTATGGCCAATGGTTCAAGGCGCCAAATGATTCACCTAATTAGTTCAAAACGTGCATTAAGAGATGAAATGCCGCTGTGTGTTGCTCGGAGACGAACATTTCTGCTTTGTCTTTATATTTTCCTTGGTAAAACTGTGCAAAACAGAGGACATTGTGTCTAAAATAACACAAATTAACTTCTTACTTCCTGAACTGTTGTATAAGATCAGTTTCACATATTGCTTAACTATGATGTAAATATGAGACAAAAACTCAAACGGGCATTTTTGCCCTATATCTTGAATGTTAGAGACATTCTAACTACGTTCTCTAGGCTCCATCACACAGTTAGTTGTTGCCCTGCCTCATATTTGTCATCAACTGTATGAAATGTCAGATGACCCACATAGGTCTGGGGCGGGGCAAGTGCGTTAAATGCGTTAATAATTTTAACGCGTTATTTTTCACTGTAATTAATTTATCTAATTAACGCGTTAATTTACCAGCCCTAATATATATATATATAACATTATATATATATATATACATATAACATTATATATATATATATATATATATATATATATATATATATATATATATATATATATATATATACAGTGCCCTCCACTAATATTGGCACCCTTGGTAAATATGAGCAAAGGTGGCTGTGAAAATAAATCTGCATTGTTTATCCTTTTGATCTTTCATTCAAAAAATTCACAAAATTCTAACCTATCATTGAAGTAAAATAACTGAAAGTGGGGGGAAAATCTCATTGTGAAATAAATGCTTTCTTTAGTTCATATTGGCCACAATTATTGGCACCCAATTATTGCAACGTCCTTTTCCCAAGATAACAGCTCTGTGTTTTCTCCTGTAATGCCTGAAGAGTTTGGAGATCACCTGATAAGAGATCAGAGACCATTCCTTCATGCATAATCACTCCAGATCCTTCAGATTCACAGCTCCATGTTGGTGCTTCTCCTCTTTAGTTCACCTCACTCATTTTCTACAGGGTTCTGGTCAGAGGACTAGGACAGCTATATATGGCAAAAGCTTCGTTTTGTGCTCAGTGACCCATTTTTGTGTTGATTTTGATGTTTGTTTTGGATTATTGTCCTGATGGAAGATCCAACCACAGCCCATTATAAGATTTCTAACAGAGGCAGTCAGCTTTAGATTTTTTATCTGTTGGTATTTGAGAAAATCTAAGATGAAATGCATCTGAACAAGGATCTGAACAGGATCTTCAGCAGAAAAACAGGCACACAACATTAAAGATCCAGCAGTATATTTAAACGAGGACATTGGGTACTTTTTATCCCTGTTTGTACTAAACCCATTTGGTGGGGTTGCTGCCAAAAAGCTCTTTTTTTAGTTACACCTGACCATAGAAGCCAGTGTCATTTGAAGTTCCAGTCGTGTCTGACAACTGAGTTTGCTGGATTTTGTTTTTGTATGAGCGAGGAGATTTTTTCTTGAAACCCTCCTGAACAATATGCGGTGATGTAGAGGCTGTTTGATTTTTTTAAACATTTTTTAAGCTTTCTGACCCCAAGACTTAACTAATCTCTGCAGTTCTCCAGCTGTGGTCCTTGGAGAGTCTTTGGCCACTCAAACTCTCCTCCTCACCGTGCATTAGGACAATATAGACACACGTCCTCTTCCAGGCAGATTTGTGACATCTTTAGTTGATTGGAACCTCTTGATTATTGCCCTGATGGTGGAAATGTGGATTTTCAATGCTTTAGCTTTTGTCTTACAGCAACTTTCTATTTTGTGAAGCTCAACAATCTTGTTCTGCACATCCGAACTTTATTGTTTAGTTTTACTCCTTGTGATGGATGATTAAGGGAATTTGGCCTTTGTTTTCTTTATATTTATAATCCTTTGGAACAGGAAGTCATAGCTGGACAATTTCATGCTCCTAGTCTCCCTGGGATGCTAAAAAAATGTAAATATGAATGGCAATATACTTCAGAGATATTTTACTCATAAGAATTTCCAGGGGTGCCAATAATTGTGGCCAACATGCATTGGAGAAAAACATTTATTTTATCATGAGATTTTCTCCCCACTTTCAATTGTTTTACTTCAATGATAGGTTAGAATTTTGTGATTTTTTTTTTTTTAATGAAAGATCAAAAGGATAAACAATGCAGGTTTATTTTCACAGCCACCTTTGCTCAGATTTACCCCAAGGGTGCCAATGTTAGTGGAGGGCACTGTATATTTATATATATATATATATATATATATATATATATATATATATATAATATACATAACATAACATAACTTAGATGATAAAATGATAATCTTGGTCAATATTTTTGTACATAATTTTATCGGAAGGGGGTTGCAATATGAGATGCTTTTTAACTCCAAAGATGACTGATCAAAGTTAGATGATTTAATCTGATCCAATCTAGCCCAATATTTTTGAATCGTCATCAAATATGTTGAAAGGAGCTTTATTTATTGTGTGGTGTGTTTAATATGGCCACTAGAGGGCTCTTATTAATATTTTTTTACATTATGTGCATGGTGTGCGTTTATGTCTGCAGTTTATCAGATACATTTAACTTTCTAATGTTTTTGAAAATCAAATAAGGTATTTTTAAAGTAAATCAAGAGACTTAATGATTGCATACTAAAATTACATTTTATGAAATGTAGAGTTTACATTTAGAAAATACTATGAGCCCTGGCATCTCACTACCAAAATGGCCTTCTCCCATAACAGCATGAGTGAAGAATGTATTTTATGTATGTCATTTGTTATTGAGGTTATAGTATTGCTTGGGATGTGTTGAAATAACTTGTAAGGTAAAAAGCTGACCTCTAACCTTTGTATTAACATGCCGCTTGCTCTGTTTTGTGTGTGTGCATGTGCATGTGCATTGGCATGTTGTGGTGTGTTTTGGGATTGCTGTAGGGGCCATTCCTGGTGCATGGAGAACAGAAGAGGGAAAGGCCTGAACATGGCAATCTCCAAGACTACCAGAGCGACCTGGGTGGCAAGCAGCCGCTGCGCTCTTCACGCAGCCAGTTGCAAACTGGTGGCCGAGGTCTGTCGCGGCAGGATACGTTCGATTCCGAGACCCAGGGCAGCCGCGATTCGGCCTACACCGACGACATGGAGACCGACCCGTACGAGGAGCCGGACCCCTGTCGCTCGTACCGCCTAAACCCCGCCCACCATGCGCCTCGCCAGGCCTCTTGGGAGGACGAAGGGGCAGAGCCTGACCAGGAGAACCTCAACGTGGTCCCACCACCAGCCAATCACCACCAGCGTGGACGAGGCAAGCTGAGGGAGCGCTACTCTCAAGATGCAGAAGGCGGCGGAGCAACGACAGGCCGCAACCATAACCAGGAGGAGTGGAGCAGAGATGTGTACATTCGCTAGAGCAGGTTTACCTGAGACGAGGGTGAGGAGTTGTTTAGAACGACACTAAATAGAATCTCTATAGTTGGATCTGTTTACAACCCAGAGAAACACACAATCATTGACTAACGCTGTACAGCTAACACTCATGACATTCGCATTATGCTAACAAAGCTCTCGGTCATTACATATTCAGTTTAGGGTGACCATACGTCCTCTTTTTCTTTTAAAGGTTTCTTCTTGGCCAGGATTTCTAAAAGATTGAATACACTACACAACTTTTAAAATCTGAAACAGATTTTAAAACACTTGTCGACTTTGTAAATAGTTACAGATGAAAAAGCGGGCATCATATATTGGATGACTAAGGATCACACACTACCAGACTTTCCAATCACAACAAACTCAGAAACTCACACATTGTTGCTAGTAGATGCATGACAAATGAATACATTGTTTTTTTGTTTTTTTTTAATTGGTTCAAAATATCAAATGTGTTTGATTTCCTCTGACTGGATGGAATGATAGTCTGAAGCCAAAATATCGGAGTCTGACTTTAGAAATCCCGGTCAGGACATGTCTGGGAAAATAAGGACATATGGTCACCATAATTTAGTTTAAATCTGGTTTTTGAGGAGAATAAGCCTGAGAACCTGTCTTTATTTCTATTTTACTTTTGTATAGTACTGCATGACTCCTAATCCTTATAAGGTTAGTAACTGTTCTTGCTGAGCATTAAAAATTATTCAGAATGTATAACCAAAATCTTGCAAACGTATGTGTGCGTTCGTATGGTTCGGTGATTGGGTGCGTATGTGTGCGCGCGTGTGCATCCTCTGTAGTCTTAAACAGAGTCTTTCTGATACACAGTAGTCTTGGGAGTGATCCACCTGACTACACTACTGCAGAGTGTGTTTTTGTTTTGTATTTGATTCTATTTTATTTATTTAGTCTCAAAAGGTCTATCCAGATTTTAGCCTTTTAACATCAACAGATGTTAATCCAGATCTGCTAGCAGTTCTAAAAGGCTGATATGCAAATATAAATAAGTCAATTAAGAGGGTCGAATTTTAGAACTAAAAGCCCAAAATGTTTGAGACCACCGCTAAAGTCAAACACAAATAGCTTTGTGTTGATTGTAACCGGCTCTGTCCCATCTTCTGTGCCTGCTCAAGGGCTTTTAGCATTTGTGCCGCTAGTGTGCCACTGCCATTGGAAACATATTCTGCCTTATTCGCACGTCAGTCACACAGGCCAACCAATCACAAGTGCTGTAATCTCTCATCAGGCCACTCCCACCATAAACATGGTGGGTTGTCTTAACTCAGTGCAACACATATAGTTGTTGTTGTGTGTGATAGTAGTCTACACTGCCATTTTACCTTGTTATCATAGCGACATGTTTGCACTGCTAGCCATTTTAAGATTAAACAAGGTGTTAATTGCATGACAGTTTAAGGATTCATTTCACAGGCTGAGGAGCTGAATACAAACTGTACACTGATATACATACACACATCCTACTGCCAAACTCATGCTAATGCTACTGCTTTTTGTGTTGTTATCTCTGTGGCCAATTTCTAAGCCAGGACTGTGTGTGTGTGTGTGTGTGTGTGTGTGTGTGTGTGTGTATGAAACGGGAGAAAATCTGGAGTCTATTTTATGTAACCAGAGCCTTGGTGAATGTCTTTGAGCCTCTTTTTACCCTCACCTATGTTTGAAAAGATCATCAAGATGAAATTCGCTAAATATACAAGTATAGATAGCTTACTAAATAATGTTATTGTTGCATTATCGCAATTGTTTTAAAATATAAGGAAAACAAACGTATTCTTTGGTGCCTGATTGTAGCTCCATTTTACTTTTTGTTTTTAATCTGTGGATAAATTCATATTTTAATTAAAAATTTTAATCTGGATCAACCATTTCCTGTGCCTTTGCTATTTTCACGTCATTTAGTTGCCTATAAAAATGGATGAAAAGTATCAGTGGTTCTCAACCAGGGGGCCTCAGTGAACATCCAAGGACTATAATCAAATGATCAAACTCTAATCCAAATTGTATGCTAAAAAAATAAAGATGAAAGCTGAAATCAAATTTATTTTTATTTTCCTTCAATAACTTTTGGTTTTACTGAAGAACATACAGTTCTTGAATACAGAATAATGATGAAAATAGCAGCTTTGTCTTAATTACAACAGAAATACCAGAAGTATCTTAACGTATATGGAGAGGAGGCCTTCGAATATCTTGAGTCAAAAAGCCTGAGAACCACTGGTATAGATCCACTAGGGACTTGTGGGAAACATGAGAAGAAGGGATTACAAAGTGAAGTGATAAATAGAGAGGAACAAGGTAATGGTGTGAAGTGATGGGGGTGGACAGGGTGAGAAAGAATATGTGGCGGTGGGGGGTCAGGAAGAACACAAAAAGGAAGGAGTGAGGAAACAATTGCAGGATAGAGACAACAGGGTGTGAGGAAGAAATGAAAAGATGGCTATCACCTCTCATTTATGGGGGCAATCCTGGTTTACAGTTGAAGCCTTGAATTCACATGAGTCAACTGTATATTAATGCTGATCATGCAAAGTTTCTGATCAAGCCATCTTAAAGGGATAGTTCACCCAAAAATGAAAATTATATCATCATTTACTCACTCTCCACTTGTTTTAAATCTGTATGAGTTTCCTTCTTCTGTTGAACACAAAAGAAGATATTTTGAAGAATGTCGGTAACCAAACAGTTGACGGTAGCCATTGACGTTCATAGTAATTTTTTTTCCAATACTATGGAAGTCATTGGCTGCCGTCAACTTTTTGGTTCATACAGGTTTGGAACAAATGATGACACAATTTTCATTTTATTTCTTTCAGAGCATGCAAAATACGATTGCGTTTTCTGGAAATTGTGATTATGAATAAGATATATTTTCTTCATTCTTTTTGTCTGAACACAAACATCTTCACCTGAACCAACAACGGTTTCTGTTCACAGGTGGGTACATGAAAAACACCACACCACAAGACTTTACACAATTCTTGCCCAGATGCGTGGATGACACTTAACCACACTTATGCATTTGCTCACTGATGTGCATGCACTCTGTGCAGTGCATGCTTCTGTTCTTCCTGTAGATGTTCTTACATTGTGTCACATTATTCCGCATACCATGATATTTAAGTCGGCTACCCAAAGTGTTCAAAAAACAGACTCATTCTGTGAAAACACAAGGCCTATGGTTTGGGTGTGCGAGAAAGCTGATTCAGCTCAGAAGAACTCTTATAAGAACAGTGACAACAGGAAACTCAACACGCTCAGATCACATCAAGAGGAACAGAAAGAGCACAACACATGACATTATTGGAAACAATGTGGTTTAATCACTTGCTATATTCTGGTGATAATATATTTGATTTTGTTTTTCAGTTCAGCATTATAAATCAATATACTACAGTCAACAAATTTGTTTGGGCTAATGTTTTGTTCTGTCTCTGATTGATTTCTGGTTGTATAAGGGTTGATCAACAATCACACAGGTCACTGAGGTCAGAAGAAAATGTCAAGGTTATTGACTTGAATCAGTTATATAAGGCAATATCTGATTTTAGAAGATCACGTGACAGAAACTGATTTATAGAGAGTCCAGGGAATTCCGTATGCTCTCTTTCACTTTCCGATTAGAGTTCTATTATAGTTCCTCTCAAATTCCCCTGTAACACGAAAATAAAAGGCCACACTGCCGAAGAACGCCCGCTCCGTTCCAAATACGGATAAAAGGAACGGTTCGGAAGTTTGCGTCATCGCCGTGGGCGTCCAATGAGGATTTGTCTTTTAGACTACTCCTGAAAACCGTGACGCGGCCTTGCGTCATAACGCATCGTTTAAACGTGCAGACGCCCACGGAAAACACGACGAGACCCGTATTCCGGCCAGACTGAATGCCTCAGAGCGGAGGGGTAATTAAACACACTCCAGACGATCAAACAACAGACACTCTCTTAACGGTTCGGGCATCTTAACCAACTGTTTGACAACACACAGCAACAAGAAAAAGGGGAATACTATCGATCGTTGTATCATTGTTTTAACGTAGCTGTAAAGTATCTACAGCCCGGATTTAAAGAATCGAAGGAACCAGAAGACCAACTTCACTTCAGAAAACCCCGTGTGATCGATTGACAAAACCGGCCTTTAAATACACTGCTTTCGGACGGAGATGGGGCTGCTGTTCGCCAAACTCATGACTGTGTTCGGAGACAGAGGTAAGCGCGTTTAAAAAAAGGATGTGGTTTTATGCTTTTTTATTATTCTGATTTTGCAAGTTAAGTATTTTAGCAACATTTAATATAATGGTAAAGTGGTCTTGTTATTATAGCTGTAGTTAAGATGGTTTACTTGTTTTTAGTCGCACTGTTCAAAAGAACATTACCTGGGTAACATTCTGTCCTGGCTGTTGAGAAACTTCACATGTTGTACTTTTCAGGGCTTTTACTAATACACTTGATTTCGTAATGGTTAACGTGTTTTCAAACTCCGGATAAAGGTTGTTGTGAACTGATTTAATCAACGTTTCACATTTGTAAAGACAGTCGACACTTCTAACTCTGGATTACGATTTTGTTTACTAACATACAACCAATCATAAACGTCCTCAGTTTGCATTCATTAAATATTCATTAGTTTCATCTGTCTAACAGCGACACTAGTCGAACTTGTTTTACTGTATGCTTCAGAAGATTTTTCACTCAAAACATTCACATATGAATTAGATGTTGAAATAGTCACACTGATTGTACTTTTAGTCCAGTCAGTGCTACTGACCTCATAAATAGCTAGGCTAAATAAGAAAGTTCATCCAAAATGTTTATAAATGTAAATAGGATTGCTCAGGGTTAATATTGACTAAATATAGGTTTCTAATAGCATGTCACTGATAAATGCATATGTTTATGCAAGTCTGTGTTAGGATGTTCTGTTCTGTCTGCATGCATGCATGTCAGATAAGATTGTACATGCCAGTGAGGTTCAAAGATCGTAGGAGTTTTGCTTACTTATAGGTATTCAAGACCAATTTACCCAACTTTTCTGAACTTTGTTAAACCCACACAGATATAGATCACTGAACACTGTTCTTAGAAATGCATTGCGTGGATGTTAATCAGATCGATGTTATCAGTTGACATTGTCATACAGAATAGACTAAAAAAAAGTCAGATTAAAACATGTCTCTGGTTTTTTTCCTTTTTAGAACACAAAGTGATTATTGTTGGTTTGGACAATGCTGGGAAGACCACCATCCTCTACCAGTTGTAAGTGTTTTTCTTTTTGAAAACATAAACAGAAGAAGCACATGACTTTTGTCAGTCTGTTATTACGTTACATGTTTCCACTCAGCTTTTGAACCTTGTACACCGTGTTCTTTCCAGTTTAACTAAAGAAGCCGTGCAGACTTCTCCCACAATTGGCAGCAACGTAGAGGAAATTGCTGTAAAAAAAACACGCTTCCTCGTCTGGGACATTGGTGGTCAGGAGAGTCTCAGAGCTACCTGGAACTCGTATTACTGTAACACAGAGGTATGTGTCATTAACCTGCATGCCTTGCTAGCGTGACAGGAAATATGTAAAACTCTAATGATTGTTCTTTCCCTACTGCTTAGAGGCGGATGCATTATGTTATTATCAACTTTATAGTCTTTATAAAATGTATAATCTACTTCTCTAAATATAACAGATTGTCATCCTGGTGGTTGACAGCACTGATCGAGAACGCCTGACTGTAACTAAAGAGGAGCTTCATCGCATGCTTGCACATGAGGTTAGTTTGCATTCAGCTGCATCATGACACAGTTGTTATGAATATTTCATGATGAGTATTTCATGCACTTTGCAAGTGTAGTATCAGGGTCTGAGTTTGATTAAAAAAAAAGTTTATTATATGTGATATTTCATTTATTTAGACTTGTATGTTCAAAACAGTGTAACTGTAGTATTTTTTAATATGTTTTATTAATATTTCGAATTGTTTCTTATATTTCTGTTTTAATTGTAGTTTCATTTGTAGTAATTTTGTTATTCTTTTGTCATTATATATATATTTTTTTTCTCTTTTTTTAATTAATTTACTATTTAGGTTTATTTCAGTTTTAGCTGTAGTTTACTTTTACTTTATTTACAGTTAGTAATTTTAGTGTTTCAGCTTAAACTTGTTTCAGTTATTTGCCCAAGCAACATTTATAGTTTTCATTTAGTTTGTTTTTCCATCAAATATTTATATTTTATTTTATTTCAGCTTTATTTCAGTAAAAAAAAAAAGTTTTTAGTAGTTTTATTTAACAATAATCTCCCTGATTCAAAATAATATCTCTATTTAAAAAGGTGTTGTTTCCAATCAGAGAAACCATAATCCATATCAGGAGAAACCATAGCCTATTTGATAGTAAAATACTTTTTTCAAATAAGGCATGTTTTCCATGTGTGTGTGTCTGTGTGTGTGTGTGTGTTTTTTTCACTAAATGGACACAAGAATGTTTTATGTTATAATAACAAACATTTGCAATATTTGCCTATATCTATTTTATTGACAACATTTTAACATGTGATTAAAATGTAATGCTTGGACTTTTGTGTACATTTTAAATATGCAAACAAATGATTGAATCAGGTGTTTAGGGTAGGGTTGGACCAGCCCAAGTGAGACTAGCCTTTGTCTTAACTGTTTTGAACAGTATTCTTTATTGTTAACAGTTTAATTTAATTGCTTCTCCTCCTCATGTGTCCACGCAGGATCTGCAGAATGCATCAGTGCTGGTTTTGGCGAATAAACAGGACATGAAGAACAGCATGTCTGCTGCAGAGATCTCTCAGAGTCTGACTCTCAGCTCGCTCAGCGCTCGCTCCTGGCATGTCCAGGCCTGCTGCGCACTGACTGGAGAAGGGTATGTGTGTTTTCTAGGAGTGCATATGTGTACCTGAGTGCTTTGCTTGTTTAAGATGTTTCCAAGTCCTGATTTGAGTGAAAGTCAATGTATTTAATGTGTACCCACCTCTTTCTCTTCCCCCTACAGTTTACCAGCCAGTCTAGATTGGATGCACTCCCGTGTTGTGGCGAATTAGTCCAGCAATGGTGCTTTTTAAACCTCTGGAACTGCTGAAAGAGAGAACAGGCCTCTTAAGACTTTCATCCAGCTCTCAGTGCCTCTGTCAGAGTAATCTTCAAATACTGAATCCTGGAGGAATGCGCTTCATCCACTTACTCTGGATACCAGAACGAGCCTGGAGACTCTGTGTGTGTGTGTGTGTGTGTGAGAGAGAGAGAATGTGTGTGTGTGTGTGTGTGTATAAACGTTTGTGTTTGTACATTATGTGACTCCGTTCTAGAGGTCCACATGTTTACATTACTGACTTCTGAAATGATCTGACCTGATCATGATGTGTTGTCACCACTGTATTCACCTCCGGCTGTGCTGACGGCTCCGCTTCTCACGTGGAGTTATTGTCTTCAGGCATCCATCTCAATGGGGTGGTGGGGGGTAATGGTTCACATGCCCATACTGATTCATGATGAGCCACTAAGCTATTGAACAAGCATTACTTGAAGTATTTAAAGGGAATTGATTTGTGTATGTTATAGAGATGTGAGCATGCAGAATGGAACAAGTGTTCAAGTATTTTATTTTTGAAAGTAGACTGGATATTCATAGAATGTTTTCTTATATAATTTTGTACAAAAAAAGTTTTGTACAAATAAAAATCTACCTAAAAACATGCTTTTGTCTTTGACAGATATGTTTAACCTGGGTTCAAACTGAGTATGACTGTTGAGAGGCACAGACCAAGCGAAATAAAGACAATCGATGATTATCAGATCAAACAGAAGCTGACTACAGCTCAATTTGCATTGATCATTCAGTTGATAATCTGTCCCCTCCTTTTATAGATCCATATGCTAATGCATTAAAGCCAACAATAGACCTATTTGATTTGCTAATGCATTAAGGTATATATCATTGTCACTAGACGATCTGTCCCCAACGTTTTATTTTAACCTAGGTTTCTGAATAGCTTGTTTTTTATGCCACACAAAGGTGAGATCTAATTTGCACCCCTTTATAGGTGATGTACTAAACTTGGTAAATCTTTACAGGAGCAAAAGAGATTTTCTCATTTTTAGAATGTTGCAAAAGTCAAAGTACATTTTCTTATGTATTAGTATACATTAGTATAAGAAAATAAGTATAATAATATATTCTCTTTGGATCAGAACAATATTTTATGTCTACCCTCAAAACTTATTATAGATTCTAATATTATTGTAACTAAAAATGAAAAAGTTTGACATACAATATATACAAATAAAACCGTACATAGTGTTTCCTTATAAACTGGAGTAATAATGTTTTGTTTTTGTTTTTTTATGGAATAACATACAGCACAATAAAGATGCCTCAATCAGGTTGAGTACAAATATTTGGATAGCACTGCTCAAAATATGCTTAACCAAATGAGTGAGAGGCTTGTATATGATTTTAATGTGTCCTTACCTTTTAATGTTAAACAAATAATAAATGCTGTTAAATACTAAACAGTACTTCAGCCTACAGACCTGTGTAAATTACTTGGTGTGCTGATATTGTGCTGATGAAATAAATGTAGACTACCAATTGTTAAAGACTATAGATAACAGTCACTGAAATTAGCATGTCTCATTACTTAAGATGTTGTGTGTCTAAGGGATAAATGGGAGTTCCTCCTCCCATTAATGACAATGTGGGCTTGTTGAGTGAGCAAATTTGATGACAGTCCGTACTTTCTCCTTCTGCTGAGTCATTAAGTGAGTCCAAAATAATAAAATAATTGCTTATGTAGTCAGTTAGGGTGTGTGTTTGGTAACTGGACCCTGTATCTGCATGTTACCAGTAGGTGAGATTTATGGCAATGATGATTCATGGAAGGCTTCAGGTTCTTGGCCTAAATTATTAAGATTTGCGATTAGTTATATACGTATTCATATTGGTTTCTTGCCATCTAACCATGTGGTCTGATTACAATAAGTAAACTTGTATAGGGGGCACCTGGATTTGAACCAGGGACCTCTTGATCTGCAGTCAAATGCTCTACCACTGAGCTATACCCCCACACACCACAGCTTCTCACAGGTGTTGTTTTCACAGGGCAGTCACCTAATGTCCATCTATAACAATGTATTTAAAGGTGTCAGTCTGTGTTTGTTTTATATATTTTCTTTCCATTCAAATAGATTAATATGGGATTCCAGGCATAAAACTCTAATAGTTCAGTGCTGTGTGTTACTCCACTCTGGAAAGGTGTTTCACACTTGGGCTGCAATGATCTAATGATGCACTGGGTCTTCATGGTCACTCCTGCTACAGAGTGGAAATCAATATTAAAATGGTTAAAGTAAAAAATACAAAAGAAAAAAAAACTGTGAATGATTTTGTCAATGCAGCTTAAAGAAATACCCTGGGGTATTTGTGTTGCAATCCATTGTTCTGAATATCAGACCTCCAGGTTAGGAACATCTGCTGATAGTTAAAGATGTCATGCTTGTCTGTTTAAATCAGGACGAGCTGCTGTGAACATGACCACGTGAGTAGCACATCTTGTCAAGGACCAGAAAATTTACAAGTGACACATCTTGCCAGGAAATATCAACTGGGACAGTATCTATTGGGAAGTATTAATGTACTTGTATGTGTATAATGTACAATGTATTGGTGTGTACTTATGATTGTACTTAAGATCTTAACAAAGAAAAATACTGCATACTGACAGCAATACTGGCAACAAAAAAAAAAAAAAAAAGAAAAGACAAGGGACAAAGGGACGTAAGAAGAAAATGCGTAGGGTTTACTTAGCACTCCAGTTCTGTGGAAATCAGTCGATATTTCTGTCAATCACGCATTTCCAGTGTAGTTACAAATCGTATTTGGTAAAGACCAAAGGAGGAAATTTGTATGGTGCTAGTATGAGCATGTTAATAACACAAAGCATGAGGAAACCAACTTCGATTAAAACATTGTTCTGTAATTAAATTTCACAAGAAAGGCTGGAATACACTACTTGACTTTTACCCCGATTTTCAGTCCAGACTCTGGAGGAGTCGACAGATTGATGGTTAACAAATTTTGTGTATGATGGCACAGACTCCGAGTTTTAGCTTCAAGTTATGAATATATTAGATATCATACCACTGATCTAATAGATAACTGGATTGCTCATGCATGGTGTCATAAAAGTGAAGCCAAAACGCCGCCATATCGATATTCTCTAGTATTCCCAATCCCATACATTCTACTGAATCAATAGGAAATCGTACGGTTTTAATGAGTCAAAAGGCAGTGTTTTATATCTGAAGTATTCCTGTACATTCTTACAACACAAACATCATAAGCATGTAAACCACCCTGATAGCACACGTACATCTCGGAGACGTCTATTTGACGTCTGCATTTACATCTGCAAGATGTATTTTTTAGGGTGTTTGCTCATCTGCAATACGTCTATAGGACGTTTCCTTTTAGATGTCAAATAGACATCTATTAGATGTCTTAAAGATGTTTATGATTTAGAATGTATGTAAAACTGACATCTGAAAGACGTCTGTCAGACGTTTGTAGACAGCAGATGCTTTCCAGGTGAAGAGATATTTAACAGATATCTTGCAGACGTACGTGTGCTATCTGGGCAGGGGTCACCAGAGTCGGTCCTGGAGGGCCGGTGTCCTGCAGAGTTTAGCTCCATCCCTAATTAAACACACCTAAACCAGCTAATCAAGCTCTTGCTATGTATACTTGAAACTGGCAGGTGTGTTAATGCAAGTTGGAGCTAAACTCTGCAGGACACCGGCCCTCCAGGACCGAGTTTGGTGACCCCTGATGTAAACGATTATTTGTTTAATGTCCCCCCTTACCTTCATATTCATTACAGTAGCGAACATCAGATGAACATGATGAACATTGGACGGACGAGATCCCCAACATATGTATTACAAATGACAAAGTGCTCATTCTGAAATCTGAATAAATTTGTATAGGCATATACCTAGTTATTCACTGTTTATGTAATTTGTTTTATTGTTTTTGTTTGTACAGTAGGCTACTGCAAATGTTTCAACAATGATTTCTTTAACAGCATGCATTTTGAAGCAGTTAATGATTTAAACGTTGGTTAAATTAATAATTAATTCATCATACATACATAACATTTTACTCCTATGGAAACTAATGCTAGCAAAATACCATATTATTTTCGCGATCTTGAAGAGTCTGTTGCTCAATCAGGACATTAAAAAATTCATCATAACTTACTCTGACTCCATACGGCACAGACTTAAGACATGAAGCTTTATTTCCAAGATGATGCATGTTAAGCTTTGGATTTCATTAAAATATAGAGTAATATAGTAACTGAGGCTTGTATTGCAATAATCATTGCATTTTCGAATAAATTTCTGATACTAATTCCAGAAGTTCATGTTTCATATTTCCTGCATGATTATTACATAAATAAATATTTGTGTTTGATCAGTTAACTGTGTCTGTAAGTGTACAGCAGACACACCCACAATCTCAATATTTTGCTTATCTTGACCGAAAAGACCATAAACATTGCAGATAATATCTGAAGTAGCAATTTATATGCATATATCCTAAAATCTAATCTCGTGTGATTGATAGGCTTCAAATCGGGTGATTTTAGGTCAAGATTTTGGCTGTTAGTCACCTTAAACACTCAGTACTCAGTCGTTTATGATGCAGTGTATTCCAGCCTTTTAGTTTAAAAAAAATAAATAACTTCTAGACTGATAAATACATTATTACTAAGCTGTAGTAGTCTACATTGTCCTCAGTAACGAAAATAGCCAAATGACTGAAATATTCCAGTTATTCTGGTATGGCCACACCAATACCTCTTGCTAAAAAAAATATTTGATTTAAAGAAAGATTAAGTGACCATGTTACAAAGTGTCGTCTATTTTCCAGAGTCTTATAATACTCACATCTTCCACCAGATTCTTAATAATTAGCGTTCTCTGATCTGTTTCACCTGTTGTTTGGGGCGACATCTAGTGGCTAAGTACACAACTACACGCTCCACTCCAAATACAGTAAACATTTTGATTTCATGAGACTTTCATCAGATTAAGTTGTGCGTCATTATAGATACCTGTATGTAGCTCAGTGAGTTTGCTTGTGCCTGTTCTCTTTTTATAAAGCAGTTGGTCCCGGATTCGATCCTGTGCAATCCTTAACATGCTTTCATTGTCATTGTGTGCTTGTTGGCTTAAACAAGCAACAACTGGTTTGAGTTCCACAACTTTCAAGTAAAATCTAAAAAAGAAAGAGAGAGAAAAAAAGCTTCATGCAGTCATGAATAAATTCCAGATTTGTGTGTGGTAACCAGGTCCTTTCTGTGTGTTATTGCTAGTTGATATTCATAGCAGGTCTCACGACTGGCATATCCCCAAATTCACTACAAGACATTTCTATTCATTTTTAAGTGTTCTGGAAAAAAAAAAGCAGGGGGCACTCGGATTTGAACCGGGGACCTCTTGATCTGCAGTCAAATGCTCTACCACTGAGCTATACCCCCACCTGCAACACCCTGACTCAGGTCTGTTACTGAGTGCTCAAACCCATTGTGTATACAATGGGTGTGTATACAAGAGTGAGTGTGTGTTTTGTGTGCTCTCCTCCTGTTGCAATACCCATAAATGACTGTAATAATCAGTTGTTGTTTTTTTGTTTGTTTGTTTCTTTAAATGTGGTTGAGGCCACAAAGTAATCTGAAATCTGATATTATGCAAAAGTGTTGCCATATGTAGATTCAGTCCATTTATGACTGTATTTTTTTCTTTTTTTAAAGATTTTATATCTTTCTACCTACAGACATGAGACTCAACTGTTAACTGATTAGGCCAACAGGTATTGGGTCGGGGCTAGTTGTCACACATTATTATCCAGGAAATATCAGCATTGGCCACTAAATCTAGGCAATCAATCAATCAATACTACCAAAAAGATGACATTTCCTCCAATATTGCCAAAAAAGTAAATAGGGGGCATTTTGTCACAATGGGAACCATTATAGGCTTTTCAAACTCAGTACACACATAACAAGTCAGGAAACAGCAATTTCAAACTGAAACAATGGAACAATGAAACAATTTCACTTCTTTGGACAGAATGTGAAGAGCTTGTGTAAAAAAAATAAAAAAATAAAAAAGATTTACATGAACAAAGCAGCAAAGACGTCATGATGATAAAAGTGTTTAGCTGTTTTAGTATTACTCAAAGTTTGCTGAATGCACATTATTTAAAAACACTTTGTTATCAGTGTTTATACTAAAAGGTGAGAGTTTGACTGAATAGTATGTTGTGTATCATTAGTAACAGTATTATTTGTATGCCTACCCTCACAAAATACTACAGACACTAACATTATTGTAATGAAGAATAAAACTGTTTGATATATAGAATACATAAAACTACATAAAACATTTTATTTGTGTAAATTACTGTTTCACAAAATGTTTAGTTGTAGACGCTATATCAAGATTTGGCCTATCACTGCAGTTTACACCCTGAAATCATGTACATAGTATATTCTTAAAAACCACAGTACATAATGTTTTCTTTAAAAGGTTTTTAGTTTGTTTGTTTAAACATACAGCACAATTAAGATGCCTCAGACAGGTTGAGTACAAATGTTGGGATAGCATTTTTCAAGATACTGAGAGGCATGTACATGAATTTAATCTGTGACCTTACCTTTTACTATTTAACAAACACATATAAAATGCTGTTAACACTAAACAGTACTTCAGCCGACAGACCTGTGTAAATTACTTGATGTGCTGATGCTGTGCTGATTAAATAAATGTTTCATTATTTAAAGTGTTGTGTGTCTATGGGATAAATGCGAGTTCCTCCTTGTTGAGTGAGCAAATTTGATGACAGTCTATCCACGCTTTCTCCTTCTGCTGAGTCATTAAGTGAGTCCAAAATAATAAAATAATTGCTTATGTAGTCATTTAGGGTGTGTGTTTAGTAACCAGGTCCTGAATCTGCCGGTTACTATCAGGTGAAATTTATGGCCATGAAGATTCATGGAAGGCTTCAGGTTTTTGGCCTAAATTATTGATCAGATTTGTGTATTCATGTTGGATTCTTGCCATCTAACCGTGTGGTCTGATTAAAACAAGTAAATTTGTATAGGGGGCACCCAGATTTGAACCAGGGACCTCTTGATCTGCAGTCAAATGCTCTACCACTGAGCTATACCCCCACACACCACAACTTCTCACAGGTGTTGTTTTCACAGGGCAGTCACCTAATGTCAATCTATAACAATGTATTTAAAGGTGTCAGTCTGTGTTTGTTTTATATATTTTCTTTCCATTCAAATAGATTACTATGGGATTCCAGGCATAAAACTCTAATAGTTCAGTGCTGTGTTTTACTCCACTCTGTTTCACACTTGGGCTGCAATGATCTGATGATGCACTGGGTCTTCATGGCCACTCCTGCTACAGAGTGGAAATCAATATTAAAAAGGTTAAAGTAAAAAAATACAAAAAAACATACAACTGTGAATGATTTTATTATGCAGCTTGTGTTGCAATCCATAGAAACATCTACGGATAGTTAAAGATGCATGGTTTGCCTGTTTAAATTCACTTCTTTATCTTTACTAATTTATTCTTTATTCTTTTAGTCTTGTTACATCTTGTCAAGGACCAAAGAAAAAAAAAAGAAAAAAAAAAAAAACAATATCAAGATATACTACTTTCAAATGTGAGTGACACATCTGGCCACACATCAATTGAGACAGTATCTATTGTATGAATGTACCTTCTATTGGTGCTTACTTATGATTTTCTAAGATCTTAACAAATATGCAAGAAAGAAAGTAAGCAAGACACATTGCATACTGGCAGAAAAAAGACAAGGGTCAAAAGGACATGAGAACATGCTTAGGGTTTACTTAGAAACAAATCTATTTCTGTGGAAATCAGTCTATATTTCTGGTTGTAGCCTGCCAGTCACGCATTTCCAATGTAATTACATATCTAGTTTGGTATAAAGACCATAAAGGGGAAATTTGTATGGCGCTACAATGAGCAAGTTAATCACACTAAGCATGAGGAAACCAACTTCCAATAAAACATTCTGTAATTAAATTTCACAAGAACGATACCGTAAAGGCTAGAATACATTACATCACTTTTACCCTGATTTTTAGCGTTTAGCTTCAAGTTATGAATAAATAAAACATGATATCAAACATGTTTGATATTCTGAGGTGATTTTGGAACATATTGCTTTCATTTGTCACGTCTCTGAGGCGCGTGTTTTTGCGTGAGTTTGTGTTCAGAACAACTTGAAAGTCAGTTTGTGATCCTCAGTCGTTTATGATGCACAGTTTTTCTAACCATTTACGAATTCGACAAGTATAATGCCTAAGGTTTTAAAATCTGTTCTAATCTATTTAGACTTAAGAAGATTTTAAGTCGTGCAGTGTTTTCCAGCCTTTAAGTTTAAAAACAAAAACCTCTAGATAGATAAATAGATTACTACTGTTGTCCGTCGTTTCACCTGTTGTTTGGGGCGACATCTAGTGGCTAAATACACAACTGCACGCTCCACTCCAAATACAGTAAACATTTTGATTTCATGAGACTTTCATCAGATTAAGTTGTGCATCATTATAGATAACTGTATGTAGCTCAGTGAGTTTGCTTGTGCCTGTTTTCTTTTTGTAAAGCAGTTGGTCCCGGATTCGATCCTGTGCAATCCTTAACATGCTTTCACTGTCATCTTACTATTGTGCTTGTTGGGCGAAACACGCAATACTTGGTTTGAGTTTCACAACTTTTTACGTAAAATCTAAAAAAGAGAGAGAAAAAGCAGCTTCATGCAGTCATGAATGGATTCCAGATCTGTGTGTGGTACCCAGGTCCTGTGTGTTATTGCTAGGTGATATTCACAGCAGGTTTCATATGTTTGGCTTTGCTATCCCCAAACTCTATTTGAAATACCACTACAAGAGATTTCTGTTCATTTTTAAGAGGTCTGGAAAAAAACAGGGGGCACCCGGATTTGAACCGGGGACCTCTTGATCTGCAGTCAAATGCTCTACCACTGAGCTATACCCCCACCTGCAACAACAAACCACAGGTGAGGATTTCCCAGGTTAGTCACTCAAGTCCAATGTGTATATAATGGTTGTGTATAAAATTGTGAGTGTGTGTTTTGTGTGCTCTCCTCCTGTTGCAATACCCATTGACTGTAATAATCAGGGTTTAGTTTTGTTTGTTTGAATGTGGTTGTATACTTAAATCTGATATACAACGATATTATGCAATAGTGTTGCCATATGTTATTCAGTCCATTTATGACTGTATTGTTATTATTATTTTTTCTCAGGTAGGAGGGCTGGGGCTAGTTGTCACACATTATCCTCCAGTAAAGATCAGCATTGGTCACTAAATCTTTGCTAAAATAGATAAATAATAATAATAATAATAATAATAATAATAATAATAATAATAATAATAATAAACAAATTCACAAAAACTACCAAATAAATAAATACACACATTTCCACCAATATTGTCCAAGAAAAATGTAAATGTAAATTGTAACCCAACAACAAAATCCGTTTTTGCTGAACACATGCTACATCCAAAAAAAAAAAAAGTATCTATAAAGCCTGATCTTTTTACTGTGTAATTACTGTGAAACGCCCCCTTAAGGACTTCAGAAAAGTTATAATAGTTATTTTCTATTGTTCAGAAAAGTTATAATAGTTTTAGTGACAATGACATAAATTATAAACCAAGTATGAAATATATCCAGAGTTCTCATGTTATTAGATTTTTAACAAAAATTAAAATTGTGCCAAGGGGGTGTTTGTGCCACCCCCTTGGCACTACCTAATGCTAACTTGAGGTAATTGTTAAATGTAAAGCCCAAATATTTTTAGTTAGAATACTTTTGATGGAAAAACAAAGTATTTGATGTTCAGAACAGAGTAACTACAGTAATTAAGCCATGCCCCCTGGGGGGCTTTTTACCCCACATACTATGTTTGAAAAAAAAAAACACTGTCATTCTGAAAATATGAATATATTTTTCTCAAATAACACGTTCTTCCCCACTCTACCCTTTATGATTAATTTATGAAAAATACCCATATCTTAAAATAGATATCTACAGTTAAGATCTACCTTGGTTACACAGATGACATGTATATCAGTGAATGTATATCAGTGTGGTGTTATTGCATTCACTAGTTTAGCCAACAGCTATAACAAAAATATCATGCAAGTGAAATTTTAGTTCGGAGGCAACACACGTTTGCCTAATAGCCTCTAAACCTTATAGTTACTGAGATATAGCCATTGTGTCAACTTCCCTGTGTGACAACTAGCCCCACTCTCCCCTAACAGGAAGATGCAAATGAAAATATACCAACTCTTATAGTCTAGCTAATTAGCTTTGCAGACATCTGAGCAATAGACACATTTACTGAACCGTAAGTATGACAAAAACACAAAACACACACATATCAATCTAATATGTAGGCCTACGGTCATGCATGTAGTTGCAGATTTAGCCACCAGGTGTCGCTCGAACAAAGGGCGACCGACTCTGCAACTCTCACGCTAAAGTATTTCTGGCGCATCCGATTCGAAACCGAAACAATGGCGTGTCGCTGCTTTGGATCCAATTTGAACGACTTGTGTTAAAACTGATTTCCATGATCAAACAGCAGCAAAGACGCCACGATGATAGAAGTGTTTAGCTGTGTTAGAAATGCTCAGAGTTTGAATATGCACACTGCACATTATGCAAAAACACTCTGTTATCAGTGTTTACTCTAAAAGGTGATAGTTTGACTAAGTGTGAGGGCAGGTACACTCCCTACATGCCTATCAGTAACATCCGGTCGATGATGTGGGTCTAAAATAGATCAAACTGAAGATAAACGCAAGATAAGATCAACTTTAATCAATGCACTCATTAGCAAAACGATTCTTTCGTTTCAAATGCTAAAGAATTGGAGAAATATTCGAGAGTGAAAGTCTTGCGCTGAATGCCCTTGCTTATCTCTGCACGGGAGCGCGCAGCAGGACACAGCGGCAGTGCCGTGAGCGCGCCTTCCGTCTCTGATTCGTTCGCTGACAGTCAGCCAGCGGTGCGAACTGGACTCATCAACGGTTACCGATCCACAGCTCGCCCGTTATCAGCCCAAACAGAGCTCCGCGGATCGTTTCTTCATCGCCGTACAAATCCGCCGAAATGAATCCACTGTGTGGCAGATGTAACCGAGTGGTGTATCCCACGGAAAAAGTGAATTGCCTTGACAAGGTAAGGCTAAGCGAAACTTAGCATACGCTAGCAAAGCTTACACCTCTGTCTGTGAAAATGGGGTGTATATATATATATATATGACTCTGGTTGTGTATAGTACAGATTTTTTAAAAAGTGGTTTAAAAGAGGCCATTTCCGATGCGGTGACTGTTGAGAATGTGGTCAGAGCGGAAACGTTAACGTTAAGCGAACGGGCTAGCATTGAAACGTCTTGATTGTGATAACTTCACAGCACGCTACAAGTTGTCTATCATTTATTAATTTTTCTTAGTCAGAATATCGTGAGATATCGATCGAAATGTGAGGCGGGAGTCGTTATTTTTCAAACTAACGGACAGCCGCTGGTTCGCGGCCTCGGTCGCGAGGAGGAGGAGGTTTGTTTATGACGTGTCAGTCTGTCCTGTGGGCGACATGGAGAGACCCGAAAAACCCCAAACAGCCCAAGTCATGTCAGAAGCTAACGTGAACATTATAACCCCAAAACGATTTTATACGCGCGGTTTGGTTTTATGTTATCCAGCCAGGTTTGCAGATGTGCAACTTCGCGGATGTATAACGTTGAGGCCTGTAAAAAAAAAAAAAAAGCATGAAATTTTAGGGGAAATGTCAGATGTATTGTTGAAATTTCACCCAACATTGACGACAATATCAATCGGGCCTTGCAATTATTTGATGTGCTCATCTATACAACATGTTTACCAACTGGCCAGAGGAAGTGTTGCTTCTCGACATGCTTGTGAAACGTTTTCTATGCAGACCCCACCCCCTCTTAACCCATATCCTTATCGCTCTCGCTTTGAGTGTGATGAAATCTTGAGTTTTTCAATTGCTTTAGATGCTCCAGAGGGTGGGGTCGCCTTCTTTTATTTTCATGCAGCGCAAATATTTGCGAGGGAGAGAAACTGGGGCGGAGTGATAACGCGTGTAATGGACGTTAAAAGCACATTAATCGATTGGCCTTGAACGTAGCAGCTTGAGGAATGAATATACAGACCTATAATGTGTGAATGAGACGTGCAGTGTATGTAAGAGTGAACGTGGGGGACCTCTCACAAATGTTGTCACAGACCCCACACACCTACACAAGTTGGTTCCCATTCATTGCTTGGAATGAAGTGAGGTGAGGTGTGACCAAGTATGGTGACCCATACTCGGAATTTGTGCTCTGCATTTAACAGCAGTTGGGGTTCGGTGCCTTGCTCAAGGGTCTCACCTCAGTCGTGGTACTGAAGGTGGAGAGACAATTCCCCCACCGACAATTCCTGCCTGTTTTGTTGAGGCATGCCGATGCTTCCCTCAGCTTGAAGAGAGGCCAACCATCGCTTGTCATTCTGCTTCAGTGCTTGAGCTCATCAGCTGTCACTCTGGAGAACATCTCAGAAGAACCGCACCCAAGAGAGGTGGTCTGGGTCCTTCTGTGTCATTTCAAGGAAGAGTGCCCCCCAAAAATGAATATTAACTCTTCCCTGTGTTGTTCAAAAAAAGCATAGGATTTTTTTTTTCTGGCATGGCACACAGAAAGAGAACTTTAGCAAAATGTCCAGACAGTTCTTTTCCACACAATAGCATTAGATAATGACCATCAAGCTTCAAAAAGAAAAAGAAAAACACCTTAAAATAATAACTTGAGACGGTAAGTTTTTTTTTTTAATTTGTTAGAAATTAATACTTTTATTCAGCTAGGAGGCATTAAATTGATCAAAAATGGTAGTAAAGATATTTAATATGCTACAGAATATTTCTTTTGAACTTTCTATTCATCAAAGAATCCTGAAAAAAAAAATGTATCAGTTTCCACAAAAATATTAAGCAGCCTAATTGTTTTTAACTTTGATAATGATAAGAAATGTTTCTTGAGCAGCAAATAAATATGTTAGAATGATTTCTAAAAGTTCATGTGACACTGAAGTCTGGAGTACTGATGCTGAACATTCAGCTTTGTTATCATAGGAATAAATTACATTTTAAAATATATTAAACTAGAAAACAGTTATTTTAAACTTTAATAATATTTCACAGTATAACTGTGTATTTACTGTATTTTCGTATAAATAAATGCAGCCCCAGTGAGCATAAGGTACTTGAAAACATGAAAAAAATTGTACTGACCTTTGAATTAGGGCTGTGCAATTAATCGAAATTCAGTTTTGATTTCCACCTCCAACGATTATGAAAATAATCGAGTAATCGAGATAAAATGATTATTGCGCCCTGTTCCGCCCCCTTTCCAGCGGTGCACTTTCGTTCCTCCATAAAAGCCCAATTTCACGTGCAAATCAGTAAATCATGTAACGAGACTTTTGCAAAATGTGAAGTGCTTGATTTAAAAGCGTGAAAGAGAACTTGCGCTTCCTCGGGAAGATTACTGTGTATGCACTCAGAGACGGAACACAACACCGACATGTAAAGTCATCTTTTAGCGCTTAAACGATCAAATACACACAAAAGTGTGTCAAAATGCAGCGCTTAGTGATTATTCACGTAAACCCTCGTCAGTTTTGTAATAAATGAACGTAAAGTGTTGAGTATGAAAATACATGTGTAACAGTAAATTGGATCCGTGCGGCTCTTAAAGTAACAGCGGGCTATTATTACTGCTGCGACTGTGTGCTTAATATTAATCAAACAACAAAAGACAAAGGAAAAAATTACATACTGCTCTTGACTAAAGGACTTTTGTAGCTTTATTAAGAAACAAAGGAAGTTTAATTCTTACAGTGAAGACTATGCTGTTTTATTTTACATTAGGTTTTTCAGTTTCTCTAGTAGGCTGTTAACTGAATAGCTAGACTTAAAAAATAAAAAAAACTTAAAACGCGGTTTGTTTCATTTGTATCTTTTTTATTATATTGTATTCTTTTGCTTTTTTATTACTGGCATTGTATTGCTTTGTTTTTTTATTACTGGCAGTTTAATTATTTTCAGTAATTTTGAGGACATTTTTTGTTGTTGTTTTTTTACTAATATTAGTTACTCTGGTATTCTGCTGTGGTATTGAGATTTGTGACATTTCGCTGGTCTCTAAAATGTAGATGTCATAGCAACCTTATTTACATAAAATATATATATTTCATATATATATCTATCATATCTTTAAATAAAACATTCATAGAAAGTTTTGGTCATATGGCCCACTAATAATCATTTTAAATAATCGTGATTATTACAATATACACAATATTGACCAAAATAATCGTGATTATGATTTTTGTCATAATCGAACAGCCCTACTTTGAATAGTAGTGTAACTGAAAATCAAATTGTCACAGTAGTGCTTTTATGAGTAAATTGTATAACTGGGTTTGAAGCAGATGGTTTTAATATAATGCAAAGATGCTACCATGCAGAACAGTATGAAGTAGAGATCATTGCAGAAAATGTTTCAGATCATATACAGGGTGCTACAAATAACCATTGTCACTATCAAGGACTTGATTGTAAATTTTGCATAATGCTTTATATTTATCCATCAGTAAAATACTGTGCGCTATACTATTGTAAGCTATTTTAGTGTGTAGTCTATAGATAGAATATGGCATTAATTGTTCCATTGAAATGCCTCTCTACAGATCCTCCCTCGTGCTTCTTCTGGTCTGTTTTCTTATATTTTCCCTGTTTCTTCTCTTCTAACCCGTTACCTAAAAAGCATTTTTAAGTACGTGAGTGGAGGGGAGTGGGGGGGTTGGTATGTTTTTGGTTATGAACGGAATCTCTGCTCAAATGTGTGCTAGCAGCTTCCTCTCTCTGGTAGTGTAGTATAGATGCATGGTTTTGTTACTCATGCACATGTGATGAAACTACCACATTCCAGCTGACTGGTAAGAAAGTGTTGGATATAGAAAGACAAAAATACCATCTAAATTATACGCATTGCAGCATGCATGACTGGCTGCATAGATGAAATGTAGGGTAGCGGGTCAGGTCAGTCCCCCCCAGCCCATTTTCAGAGAGTGTGTGTGTGTGTGCACGTGTGTGTGTGGTCTCTTATCACTGAAACACTCCCATGGTCAACATTAACTAAGGAAGCTGGTAATCAAAGTCTAGCATAAATTACAGTTACATACTTTAGTGTATAGCTATTAAAGGCCAGTATCTCAGTCAGGGTGTTTCCCAGCATTTGTTGTTTAGTTGTGGATCGTTCTTTCTGTTTTTCCCTTATGTTGCAAGAAGCTGGGAAAATGGTGATGTAACTCAGTTAGTAACTACTTGACAACCAGTTTGATCCAGATGGGTGTATATAAAATGTCTGTGCCAGAAAGTCTTTAAAATCTATGCATTCACATAGAAAAAAAAAACAAGTCTTTACTTTAAATGGACATAACCTCAAGTTAGGTTTCTTTTGCGACACACGTGGTTGTCGGTTCCTCTATTTCTTTCCGAGTGCTTTCAAAGAACAAGCACTCCATTGTTTTTTGTATTTAATCCTGAGAGTGAACTACGTAAACTGTGTAGTGTAGTGACTGAATTAGCAACGCTAAGGGATCTGAAGGACTTTGTGTCGTTTGCTCTTTTTATCTTTCCCAACTCAGTTGCAGACAATTTCCCTATTTATTTTGCATACACCTCCCAATACAAACACATTTTAAAGCGTTAATCACTCTGTGTCTCTGTCTTTCAGTACTGGCATAAAGGATGCTTTAGCTGTGAAGTCTGTAAGATGACTCTAAACATGAAGAACTACAAAGGCTTTGAGAAGAGACCATACTGTAATGCGTAAGTATCTCTGCTCTCTGTGAGATTTGTGTGTTATATGTCTGCTTGTGTTAGCTTTTTTGCTACATATTCCTTAAGTTACCATGAAATAAATGTATTTTATTTTATTATGTGTCTGTTACTGGTGTGTTTTACTTGGAAATGTGTCATAATACAAAAATAAATTCAGTCACTACCTCCGTTTCACTGTGGCTGAGTCACAAGCTGCATCCGGAATTGCAAACTGTCTAGTAGGTACTATATTTGGTTTTTAAACTTACCTTACAACCATTAAAAAACTAAATTATATTTAGTGTGAATAAAATATGGACGTGCTACATCCACCATGTTCTTAGTGTCACATGACCTAACTGCCATTCACAACTCCTAAGTCATCCAGGTACTTTTTGCCTATTAAGAATATAATATTAGGAATTTGGACATACTACTCTTTTCACGTTTTTCACCTACTATATAGTAGGCATATTTGGACGCATCAACAGTCAATTGCCATTTCCAATCTTATTTTAGTGAATTAAGATATTCAACAAGAAAAAATACAATATAGGCTATACACTGGTTGATATATTGAGAATTAATTGGATAGTGAAAAGTGGGTTTCACATATTAAAACGGAGCCAGGTACAATGCAAGGTTTCTAAAACAATGTCTATTTGACAAGTTGCTAACAGTTTCCAGTAACTGGCTTGGCTAAAATGATGTTAGCGGAAAAAGAGTGTCTCAAAAGAAGAGGAAGTTAGTACATTTTGAAGATTCAAAAGACAACAGTGTCTGAATTTAAATGACGTGCATTGATGAATCTTTCGCAGTAACAAGAAACATGCATAAAGAAAGCAAACTGAGCCTATTTTGATATAATGTTGTACTTTAATTGTTTCTGATTGTCCTTTGTCTTAGTGTTAGTTGATCGTGGAAAGGTCACGTCTGCGAACACAGTAGCTGACTTGTGCATTCGTTTGGTGGAAAGGTATTGGAAGGAAATTCCTATTTTCACAACAATGACCCATACATGCATACACAAATGAGTTCACTTCTCTGGAATCCACTTCTGATCACTAATAGTCTTGTGAGTCCGATACCTCAGCTATAGCATTCCTGTTTTTAAAAGGTTACCATTCATACTTCAAGTTGCATTGTTTTAATGCAGACCACCAGGCCTGGCATGCTGCTTTGACATGGCTAGAGTATGTTTATAAAGTCATGATGACCAGCTGGCATACAAAATATGCAAATACATTCCTCTTGTGAGTGCCGGCGTGTCTCAAGGTCCTTATTTCTCACTCTCACATTTTTGTCTTTTAGATTTTAGTCTTTATTTAGCAAATGATTTATGTCTGTCCCTCCGTCTAGAACTGCTTCTTCAACTGTTTACTCGGTCCTTATTACGAAGATAATCTGAGCAAGTGAGCATGGCAAAGTAATTTTCTCTTGCACCCAACAGATAAAGGCCTGTTTGCTTCTCTGAGTGATGGTCTGATGACATGTCCACCAGAAGTAAAAAAAAACATCTGATTGGATTACATTGGGATTGTCTGTTATTAACATAGAAATCAGCCTGGGTTCTTGAGTGCCATTTATCTGTTTATGTTTGTTTTCCTCTCTGTATCTATGTTATTTAAGTGTGAACTAACCACATCTCTTAGGCAAAAATACAAATCGTGTTTTGGACTGCCAGCCAATATACTGACTGATACTATTGGCTGCAAATGGAAATTAGCAGATCTCAGCACTCAACAATACATATTTTCATTGCTGGTGCAGTTAGGGCAGGAGTTTTATATTTCTATTTGTACTTGTCCACACAGTTTTGTTTTTTGTTTTTTTTGTTTTTTTTATTGTGCCCATCACAAAAAGTGTTAACATATTTTTGTGTCAGACTCATTTGAACTTGTTAAACGTGATACAGTGTCTAAACGTGACAGTGGGCAAACTGTCAGTCCTCAAATACGCTTTAATTAATTAGGTTGTTATGCAGTAATTGCTAATATTTCATTTTAGTCGCTATTAAATATAATTTACAGAGCTGAAATGTAACTCCATGTAACTTGACCTAACATCATGTTAGTTAGCTAGATAGCTTTACATTGATAATTTAAATCAGCAGAAATTGCAACAACAGTGTTTAACACATCACACCAAACCAAATGTGTATGTTTTGTATGTCCAGCTTAAAACATATGTACATGATCAACAAATGTAATGTCAACACAGCACTGGCTCAACAGAGCAAGTGACTGTCCCATCAACTGGACCAAAACACTCAGCCCATCAGTGTTTAGTCTATTTAATGTAGTTATAGTTTATTTAAATGATTTTTGTTTAAATGCAATAAAGATTAAATAAAATACGATTTGAATATTAGATGAAAAACTTAAAAAAAAAAAAATTAAAAAAAAAACTTACATGTAATCTAGAGATGTTGTTTTGGCAACTAACTGAAATAAAATACTTTAAAGTTGAAGTACTAAAATTACTAAAACTAAAACTGAAATAAAAAATAATGCAAATTAGTAATACAAATGAAAAAAGCACATAAAATTACTAAAACTTACAATTAAAGGATCAGTATTGGTTTTCAATCTAACAGTGTATCAAAAAAATAAATAAATAAATAAACATACAGCATTAGTTTAAATGTATGTTTGATCCTAACTTATAGGCCACTACCTGAATTTTTGAAGTCTTTGGTGTGGCTTTTTGAGTTGGTGCTGGATCAGTCTATATTTATTTACACTGGTTTACAGAGCGTGTGTTGTATTATGTGGTGGTTGCCAGCAGCAACATGGCGTCTGTGTACTATACGGAGGTTTACTAAGCAGACAGGGTGTCCTGTGGTAACCAGGAACAGACTACGTTTTGATTGGCTCGGTTGTTTTGTTAATATGATTCATCTGAATTCTGAATCGGCCCTGTTAAATCCTTTTATGGCACACTATATGTTGTTATATGGTTACACGATTAACAAACTGTAGTTAAACAATTACGACTGTATTACAAAATGATTACAACTTTATTACAAAATATATCAGTTAATGTAATTTTAATTTGTATTCTCTGTTGTACAGTTCTGTTATTTCTGGCACTCTAATTGTGTGTTGCGTTGGATGATTGTGGTTGGGTTTGTCACTATCATGCTAATTTTGTGTTGCGTTGGTCTGTGAAAATAGGACAAATAAGCTGCCTTGTTTACACAAGGCACAAATTACACTCCTGCGTCTTCACACTCCCCATACAGATCAGTGATAAGCAAATGTGGACATTCACCTTCACAGTCACTAATTCATGATCGTTGTCTTTAGCAGCAACATGGTTAAAAAGCATCCCAGCAGCCTTGATAAGTCATTGACATGAAAAGCCTAAAAGTTAACCTAAATAGCTTATGCATTAAAGGTTTTGGTGACATTTGGTGATGGGCAAGAATTATAATTGTAATGAAAAATACAATTTTTTTTGGTAATTAAACTAGGAGAAATACTGAGATGTTCACTGGATTTCAAATGCTGATGTTAACTAAAATGGCTCTGTGTGTATTACAGACACTATCCGAAGACGTCATTCACCAGTGTTGCAGACACTCCGGAAAACCTGCGCCTGAAACAGCAAAGCAAGATGCAGAGCCAGGTATAACACGCCAGCATTCGCATACTCTCTAATCACTCGAATCGATTCCTTATTTCTGTATCTTTCTGTGGCATTAGGTAGTGCAATCCTAAGCATCATCATCTCCCAGAGCTCCACCTGCACCCTTCCTAAGGGGGCTTTCACACTGGGCACATTTGCTATGGTCCAAACCTGAGAGCATTTTTTCTGGTTTCATACTTACTTGATTTTTTTGAACCCTGATGCATTTGCATTTATCTTATGTCATCACAAACATGCACAGCATATATAGAAAACAGAATGTGGGTGAATATATTGTGTTTTTAATAAAAAACACAATATATTCACCCATATTTGGTGTTATTATGCGCAGCAAAGTGAACAACACTTGCGTTTACTGTATGTGCTTCGCATGAAGGCTTGCAAACAGACAGTTTTGAGGAGACAGCTGATTGCCATTCATTTGCCGCTTTGATTGCAGTCACTATATGCGATTACAACGTACGCTCACTCTTACTCATATCCAAGGTAAATCATCACATCACAGTCATCCCTTAGAAGTGTTTTGTTAAACTAATGATGTTGTCATCAGCCAAAACGCATTTGTGTGTTACTTTACTTACTGATCAAGTACGCACCCGAGTCTGAGTTGCTTTCAGTCACGCGAACCACACCACAGTTCCACTGCAACCAAACTCAGACCACCTCCTTCAGGTAGTTTTGAGTTCGGTACCCCAGGTCCGCATGACAGCTTTCACATTACTATTTTTTCAAGTGAACCGCACCCTGTTTCAAACTAAAATGCCTGTGTGAAAGCCCCCTGACTCTCAACACTGCTCTTGTGTGAGGAAGAACCATGTGGAGCTCAGAACATTTTGGTGTCTCATGACCTTTGAAAACATTAGAGGCACAAATCCCATGTTTTTTAGTGAGAACTATTAGATATATATGATAAACTATTATCTAAGCAACAATTCAAATCAAAACATCATGACAATTAAATCCATTTTCTCAGTTTTTACAAATGTTGTGTTGACTGCATTACTAAAGATAAACCATTACAGCCTGCTATCTCTTTTATTGTCAGAAAAAGGAACAAGCAAATATTTAAATTAATTTATGGGAAATACAAGTTCATCAGTAGCTATCAACCAACATTTGTTCCCAAACTAGCCCCTACTGCTTGACAGCTTCACTGAGACTAGTTTGCAACTGTTTCTTATAACATCTCTCATTTTATTTAATGATTGTTTTTGTTTATTTGTATGTACCATTATAGATGTATGTATCAAAGAGATTAAATAAAATTAATAGAAAATAAAATGGCGTATAATATTTAGTTTGATCATCTGACGTTAAAAATAAACATTTTTAAAATGTTATGCACCTGCTTTCACTGACCATTCATTAAAAAAGACAAAAAAAAAAAAAAAGACTATATAAGAGTTTGAGGGCCTTTTTACCCTGTGGAATGTGGAAAATGCCAAATGTTGTTTTTACGATTATCCATTAACTCACCTACATATATACTGATATAATATATAGGAGGGAAGTATACCTGTGAACCTGTTACACATGAAATGAACAATTACGATTACTTGGATATTTGCTGCTAATTTCTGTGTGTGTTTGTGTTGCAGGTGCTCTACAAGGAGGAATTTGAGAAGAACAAAGGAAAGGGCTTCAGCGTTGTGGCTGACACACCAGAGTTGCAGAGAATCAAGAAAACACAAGACCAAATCAGCAACGTAGGTCCAACACATATGTGCATTTCTGTTTTTACATATTTGCTTTTCTGTACTTCATATTTTCTTTTTTAGCTGTTAAATTTGTTTTTTGTCTTGTACCTCCCAATCTATTACTCTCCAGCAAACAGAAAGATATACAGTTTATCTATCTTAAACTCCTTTCATTGTTTATTAATAAATTTTTAACAAGAAGTAATAATTATTTGACTTTGGAGCACTTATTTAGTCCCACCCTCCCTCTTCGTCTTTCACACCACACCTGTTCACTGAAGTGTCTGCACTGGTTGCCTGGTAACATTTATGTCACCTAACTTCCTTTTTTGCAATGTCATTTCCTGTCAGTATGAAAGCAAGTTGCCACTCCATTTTCTGGCTTAGGAGACACCTTGTGGATGATGCAGGAATTACTATTAGTTGTCACCCTGGCTCAGAATAAAGTTTAATTAAATTAAAACCTTTTGCTGAAACCACCACTTTACAAAATGAAGGACTGTTTTCTGAGTGGTTTAATTATGAGAGAGCATTGCGTCAGTATGCCGCATACATTCTATTTTTTTCTTCCTCACCTCAATTTCCTGCAGTTAATTCAGTCTGAACCGCTAACCCAAAGAGCCCACTGCTGTGGAAGAAATTCACTCAGTTTGAGGGTGTGTCTGTAAAATGGACAGCAGTGTTGTTGTCTTCATTGTGCTCTATGATTGATTTTAGTACATTGTCAATGAAGTTATGATACACTGCCATTCATAGGTTTGAAAGAAATGCAATACTTTCTTATTCAGCAAGGGTGAAAAACAAAACAGCAAAAAAGTAACAGTACATAATGTTACAAAATATAATTATTATATAAATATTAACTTGTTCATCCAAAAATCTTGCAAATGTAATGTTTTTCACAAAAATATTATGTAGCACAACTGTTTTAACATTAAAAATAAGAAATGCTTCTTAAGCCCCAAATCATCATATTACAATGATTTCTGAAGGATCAGGTGACACTGAAGACTGGATTAATGATGATGAAAATTCAGCTTTGGATCACAGGAATAAATTACATTTTAAAATATATTAGAATATAAAACTTAAATTTTTCATTGTAATAAATTTTTACAAAATTGCTGTTTTTACATTATTTTTGATCAAATTAGTGCAGCCTTGTTTGGCCTAAGCTTGAAAAACAAAATCTTACAGACTTTCATGATTACCTTTGGAAAAATACCTACTTTAATTTGCATAATAGATACATACATACAATATCAATTTAACATGTTTTTAACACATTAGCTACATTTATTTGGGCTTGTATTGGGCCCATAATCACCCATAATTTTTCTAATGGCCTGATTGGGACAGTAGTTTATTTTTTGTTCTTGCCATGCCAACATTTTAACTAGCTTTGCGACATTACAAATTATTATACATTATAAAATACATTTTTATGTGTTAGAAAAATAAAAATAAAATGTAACTTTTCGTTAACAACAAATACTTTGCTGACAATTTTACAGCTCTTATCTTCATGATTCATGTTCACATTTTTGTTGGAAATTAATGTCATATGTTGCGTATGTTTATAATTTTCAACCCGTCTAACAGCTCCAAGACATCTGCTTTTTATAACACAATTCTCAGAATTTGTGTTATCCAGTTAAATCATGTTACTTTGGTGACACATTTAGCAGAATTCACAGCAGCATTTAGTACATCACAGAAAACGAATGTTAATGTTTGCATATACAGGTGCATCTCAATAAATTAGAATGTCGTGGAAAAGTTCATTTATTTCAGTAATTCAACTCAAATTGTGAAACTCGTGTATTAAATAAATTCAGTGCACACAGACTGAAGTAGTTTAAGTCTTTGGTTCTTTTAATTGTGATGATTTTGGCTCACATTTAACAAAAACCCACCAACAAATTAGAATATGGTGACATGCCAATCAGCTAATCAACTCAAAACACCTGCAAAGGTTTCCTGAGCCTTCAGAATGGTCTCTCAGTTTGGTTCACTAGGCTACACAATCATGGGGAAGACTGCTGATCTGACCGTTGTCCAGAAGGCAATCATTGACACCCTTCACAAGGAGGGTAAGCCACATTCATTGCCAAAGAAGCTGGCTGTTCACAGAGTGCTGTATCAAAGCATGTTAACAGAAAGTTGAGTGGAAGGAAAAAGTGTGGAAGAAAAAGATGCACAACCAACTGAAAGAACCGCAGCCTTTTGAGGATTGTCAAGCAAAATCAATTTAAGAATTTGGGTGAACTTCACAAGGAATGGACTGAGGCTGGGGTCAAGGCATCAAGAGCCACCACACACAGACGTTTCAAGGAATTTGGCTACAGTTGTCGTATTCCTCTTGTGCATCTTACCTGGGCTAAGGAGAAGAAGAACTGGACTGTTGCCCAGTGGTCCAAAGTCCTCTTTTCAGATGAGAACAATTTTTGTATTTCATTTGGAAACCAAGGTCCTTGAGTCTGGAGGAAGGGTGGAGAAGCTCATAGCCCAAGTTGCTTGAAATCCAGTGTTAAGTTTCCACAGTCTGTGATGATTTGGGGTGCAATGTCATCTGCTGGTGTTGGTCCATTGTGTTTTTTGAAAACCAAAGTCACTGCACCCGTTTACCAAGAAATTTTGGAGCACTTCATGCTTCCTTCTGCTGACCAGCTTTTTAAAGATGCTGATTTCATTTTCCAGCAGGATTTGGCACCTGCCAAAAGCACCAAAAGTTGGTTAAATGACCATGGTGTTGGTGTGCTTGACTGGCTAGCAATCTCACCAGACCTGAACCCCAATCTATGGGGTATTGTCAAGAGGAAAATGAGAAACAAGAGACCAAAAAATGCAGATGAGCTGAAGGCCACTGTCAAAGAAACCTGGGCTTCCATTCCACCTCAGCAGTGCCACAAACTGATCACCTCCATGCCACGCTGAATTGAGGCAGTAATTAAAGCAAAAGGAGCCCCTACCAAGTATTGAGTACATATACAGTAAATGAACATACTTTCCAGAAGGCCAACAATTCACTAAAAATGTTTTTTTTTTTATTGGTCTTATGAAGTATTCTAATTTGTTGAGATAGTGAATTGGTGGGTTTTTGTTAAATGTGAGCCAAAATCATAACAATTAAAAGAACCAAAGACTTAAACTACTTCAGTCTGTGTGCACTGAATTTATTTAATACACGAGTTTAACAATTTGAGTTGAATTACTGAAATAAATGAACTTTTCCACGACATTCTAATTTATTGAGATGTACCTGTATGTTTATGTAAGTCTGTTTTGACATTATTTGTCTCTGTGTGTTTTAGATTAAGTACCATGAGGAATTTGAGAAGAGCCGAATGGGAGGGGAAGGCCCGCCTCTGCACCCACAGACACTTCAACAAAACACAACTCCAAGTACACAATCTGTTTCGCTTGTTGTCTGGATGATCATTAAAATCTCAATTTCACATGGGCTGTTAAATAATCATATTTTTCTTCTCATAGCGTATCAACCCTCGGCAGCATCTCAGAACTATCACTATGAGCCTGAGCCTGTGCGTCAGGCCGCTGCCGCCCCTCCTCCTAGCTCTGGGGTAATAAACTCTCTTACATGCACTGTCCCTCACACTCCTTCTTTTCAAGCCCTTACAGTGGTCTTTGCGTGCATGTGTTGCAGAAGCGCTACCGAGCAGTGTATGACTACACCGCAGCTGATGAGGACGAGGTGTCTTTCCTGGACGGCGATGTGATCATGGACGTGCAGCAGATCGACGAGGGCTGGATGTATGGGAGAGTCGAGCGCACCGGCCAGCAGGGGATGCTGCCGGCTAACTATGTAGAGGCCATCTGAACATAAGAGAAAGAGAAAGGGGGAAGGGTGGAAAAGAAAATGAAGGGGTTGCAGCAGAGAGACACAGATGATTAGCCGAGTGCCATCTCACCTTTCAAGATCTCATCTTTTTCCTCTTCTTTTCCTGCACTAACTGTCCTATCAGGGGTCAGCCTCTGTGACCCAGTTATGATCCAAAACGAGCATAATTCAGTACGTAATCAGACACGGCAACAGCGCATACACCCACTCGCATAAATAGTGAATGATTTACTGCTTTCGCCCATCTTTTTCTCTCTGTTTATTGCTTTTGCTGTCTGTCTGACTGTTTGGCTTTTTAGTAAGTGTTTCCTCAGTCCTGGAAAGGTGCTGTCACAAGTGGCGCTTAAGTCTGAACAAGACTCGCACACACCAACCTTCAAAATACACGACCACATGGGCCTCTGAAATATTTAGGGCCTGCTATAGAGCACTTCACAGACATCTCAACACACTTATCTTATCAGTTGCTATGACAATTTGTGAAAGAATCTGGTCCAAACTTCAGTTGTCTAGTTTTATATATAATTTTTTTTTCTCCATTGTCTCTTATCTTCTTTGCAGCTTGTAATTGTAACATATTCAGTACAGTTTCACATCTCATCGGCTGTGGGTCTAAGGGTGACAATGCTTGATCATGAGACGTCTGGTCATTCCAGTTATCGTTCCATACGTCTGACCATTTGCATCATGTGTTGAAATTGGAATCTAGAAAAGGCTCCACTTTTTCAACTGGACATTCCTAAAACTGTATGAAAAGGACGGAGCCTTTTGATACTTACATATTCACTGAAGCTCCTTCACATTCCTCTAGCCCTTTACGGAATTAGTTTCATTTTGTTCTGCTGCTCTTGCTTTTAAAAACGCGAGAAAATAGTGATGTATTTTGTTCTTCATAAAGGGAAAAAAAAGAAACTATATAGTCACTTAGCAAGCGAGGAGCAGAACAGCACTGTAGAATAGTGAGAGAAGACAGGAGCCCAAGCACAATTCTATGGACCATTTTAGCTTTGGATTTTAATCATTCCATTTCGGTTCTGGAACATTCCATGTGCATTGTATCAAACTGTATCTCAGAGCTGTTCTGTAAGACGTTGTTATTGATGTTTTTGTTTGTTTTTTCCTCATATCATTGCTTATTCTCATTGCCTTGCTGGTATTGTACGAGACGGAATTTTAATGTCAATTTATCAATATCAGTGGAATAAAAAAATCTATTTGTATACCAAGGCAGGCGGGTTTGTCAAACTGACCGAATTGTGAACGGTATTAGAATGTTTTAGAGCCTAGCATGTATTTCTCTCTAACTGGAAACAATGTTACTGTGCAAAGACTCTAATGAGATTCTACTGATCGTTGTTCTCTAAAATGCCAAAATATAGATGCAGAGAATTATCAAAGTAAGTGTTTTGCTTTCTCAAGACACTATTTCCACTACTTCAAAGATATATCTGGGTTACTCATTTGATTTTTACTCTTCTGTGAAACATATTATACAGAATTTCACCAGTGTTTCTCCAGTTCTTCACAGCACCCCCTCAAACACCTTAACAATTATAACATAAAATTATAACAATTTTGTGTGTAAAAAAGTTGCTGCACTTTTTCCAGCACATGATATTATAGTATTCTATCTATTATCTGCAGTAACGTTAAAAGGTTTGGGGTCTGTAAGATTTGTAAATGTTTTTGAAAAAAGTGTCATACCAAGACTGCATTCATTTAATCAAAAATACAGTTAAAAAAACTGTAATATTGCAAAATGCTATTACAATTTAAAATAGGTTTTCTATTTTAATATATTTAAAAATTTAATATTTTCCTTTGATGGAAAGCTGAAATTTAAACATCATTACTCCAGTCTTCAGTGTCAGATGATCCTTCAGAAATCATTCTGATATTCTGATGTTGAAGCAGTTGTCCTGATTCGTGTTATAACAATAGAATATTATAACAAAATATTACAACAGTATAAATGTGTTTACTGTCACTTTTGATTGATTTAATGCACTCCTGCTGAAAAAAAAAGGATTCATTTCTTTAAAACGAAAGAAAAAACTTTCTGACCCCAAGCTTTAGAATGGTATATATTAAAGTATATATTGGATTCTCATGTACTTTTCTAAAACAATTGAGTAATGCAGTGTTTTTCTTTTGGTGAGACATTAAGGGATACAATATATCTAAATATCCCAAATTTATCCATAAATATCCAAAGTAACTCATCTAAATATTGAAATCCTTACTATTGCGGTTATACAATTTGTTTTGATCAGTCTTTTTATTCCAATACATGCATAAATCTAACAATTTTTAGCTCAAGTAGATTGTTCTTCTTTTACACACTCTTTGGTGGAAAATGTAAGACAGTATGCAATGTAACGTCTCACTGTTAGTAATGGTCATTATTGAATGACAAATCACCCAAAAATAAACAGGAAGGTTATTGAAAAGGAACTAAAAGGTGGAAAATATGGGGAAAAAAATATGACGCTCATATCAAACAAACCTTGTGAGTATGTGTAAACTCAATGCTTGCCCTCATGCAAGTCATGGTTCTCCTTGTGAATCTAAACATGCATTGATAATCAGACACGTCCCTCTCAACTTTCAAATGTAACGCAATTAATTAATCTTTTATCCCTGATAAGCACTCAAATTCTAAAGGTCCCATGACTTTTTTTTTTTATTATTATGTAATTTCATATTTCTGTATAATACAACCTGGTTTGATCCTAATAAGCCAAATTTGCACCCTACAAAAGAGGATGCACATTAAGAATCCCATTTGCATCGCTTGGCCCCAGTTACAGCTAGCTGCATCTTTCTAGAAGAGCGGACAGGAGTGCGCAGCGGCAGGAGAGGGTCTCCAGTCCAGCGGACACAGCCCTTATCTCTGCTCTAGGGTGACCGAGCATCCTCCGCATCTTTGGGGCCCGCTGCTCTGTGAACATCATGCTGGACGTCCTGGTATTGATGTTCTTCGCCATCATCGGCCTTGTGTTCCTGTCCTACATCATCTACATGCTCTGATCGCGGCAGCATCGATGGACCGCCGTGATTCACGGGAGGGATTTCTGGCTAATTGTGTTTTTACATTTTATCGAAGAAAAAATAGCATTCTTTGTGCTGTTTATGTCAGCTGTTCTTGATGATTTTGGAATTGCAGACCGAAATATAGTAAGGTAGGTTTTGATTATGGTTAAATAATGTTAAAATCCAAACTAATATAAGCATATTATTTCAAAATGTTGCTAGGCATAGGCCTACTGCAAAAAATACAATATAGCTTATTATGTTGAGAATATTACTAGGCCTCTTTCTATGCAAGAACACATATGAAAGTGTACCTGATCACCTTATTATGCTCATTGCACTGTATGTTGTTACACTTTCCAGGAAGAAGCTCTGTTTGTGGGATCATAACATGAATTCACTGGAGGAAGATGAGACTTCACCCATCTCTGTGTCACACAAACACTGTTCCTATAGGATAACAGCTGACACAAAACCTGCACCCTTCCCCTTCATTTAGAAAACACTATTCAAATATATTTTTCCTCAAGGTACAGACCATGACTGAAACAGTATAAGATCTATGGCTGTCTGGCTATTGTTTTTCTTTTTCTATTCTTCTCTGTAGAATTTCTGCAAATAACTGTTTACAGACTCCCAGTATAGCTGACACTATTATCAAATTCATGTATTTTGTCAGTGGATGTTCATAAATTACTGATTTTAAAAAATAAAGAGCCTTTGTGAGGATGAAACTGCCTTTTGTGTAGAATCATTAATGTGTCATGAATGTATTAAATAGGTGGTCAAACAGTCTAAGTAATTATGATACATGAATATTTCTATTTCATATATTGCATATATACATGAGTTGCCACTAAACTGTGTTTTATCATGGATGGGGGTATAGCTCAGTGGTAGAGCATTTGACTGCAGATCAAGAGGTCCCCGGTTCAAATCCGGGTGCCCCCTACAGTTGTTTTGAGAAAATACATATGCGAAATATAATTACATATCCGTAAATATAACGCGACCAAACAAGCCATAAGTGCTCGTAACGTAACCAGATGAGACTTACAAACGAAAATGAAGATAGATTTAAACGTATGTGAAGTGATTGGGTTGGTTTTGAGCGAAGCTGTACACAGATAACCAATAGGGAGCAGTATGGGACAGCAGAGGAGAGAGTGCCACGTAGACAATAAAAACCCAAATATGAAGAATTACAGCGACATCCAACGGCACCACGTGCATAAACCCTCTCAACCGTCCTAAAACAGCTTGTAAAATATGAGAATTTAGATTTTCAATCAAATCAGCGACATGCCTGTTTATCTAGTTTAATTATAAATATCATTGTATTTATGTAGGTTTAGCTTTTAATTGTTTTTTTTCATGTGTTTATTGCATGGTTGATATTACTGTTATTATAAAAAGTTTTATCATTAAAGCATTACATATTTTAATATATTTGAGAAACTGGTGTGTTATTGTTTATAGATATAATACTGTATGATAGACAGAAAACTGTTCCTAGAAATATTTTCCCACTATGCATCTGGCAATGTCTGCTCTAGTGTATATAAATATATGAAGTGTATAGTATATACACTGAATTTGCACTCTTTTGTTAATTAGTAGAAGAAAAGAATGTATTTTCCTTTCCGGGATTCGCTTACTATTCACTCTTCTTTATCTGTTTTATAGTAACTACCACTGTGTAAAATCTAGGTGGTATAATCTCAGGTGACAGTCAGCAGAACTCAACATGCAGAGGAAGGAGTGCAACTTTCAGTATTTAGGTTCACACAAAAATCATTCAACTAAAAGGGAAGTTCACAGACATTACAGAACAATAAGTTTTAATATTACATTTGTCTGCCCACGCCTGTGCCCGAGAGTGAATAACATGAAGTTACTTCCCCTCTGGACTCTCCAGCTCCAGGCCTAGAAGTCATGAGACCAATCACGTGACATACATATACAACCTCCACATGCACTGTTAAAATAACCTTTCATTGATATTTCAATGCTCCAGTAAATCCCTTTCCAGTTTTATTAATGGAGGTCTACAAATAGCTGTAGTAATGCACTGGGAAAACTGCTCTATTGGATTTTGAGCTTTTTTAAAATAGAATATTCACGTTGTATCCTGCACTTTCACAACCTTATTAGAAAAATGGTTACTACCATAAAAGATTTAAACTTATTCATATAATATGTGGCCAACATCTGACGGTTTTGAAACAAGTTTTACCAGATACACAACTGGTTTACATGTCTATACTCCTATGATCTGTGAGTGTGAACGCGTTCAAAGATCGTAGTGGAAGCCTGCAATGGAACATACCAAATCGCCAATAAAATAGGGGTGTCGTTCAAATCACAAAACCACCCAATGCTCACACAAAACTAAAACGTGTATTTAATTCTACTAAAACGTCATAAAGTTCTCTTAGAGATCCCGTGACAGTCCGTCATTACAAAATCCCAGAAAGAAATATGTTGCGTGTTCATAAGTCATCCCCGGAGAAGCGGAAATGGACCCTGCACTCATGGTTGATCATGTGACTCTCTCCAGTTCGCCATTTTCTTCCTCTCCGCCGGCGATCAAGCTCCTGTCGGGTTCGTGACCATCTCTTGGGCTCTGCTCCTGCTCCTACAAGACCTGTCAGCCTCGAAGAGAGCTTCTCTAGAGCCTAAACCTCCTAGACTGAAGCCTTCCTCCCTCTCTGTCTCTAGTTTTAGGTTTTCTGAACGCGAAAGAAGAATGTCCGCCCCGAGCCCCCAGTACTCTCCCTTCTTCGCAGTGATGGGTGCCTCAGCAGCGATGGTGTTCAGCGGTAAGAGACGCCTCGTTTTACCCTTAAACTGAGTGTCCGTCCCTTTGAATGCGTTATTAAACCTGTAGGCTGAGTGAATGCGACGCGATGCTGGCTATCGACGCGATGCTCGCTGAGCCGTGTTACCTGTAAAGTTAGGAGAAGAGATGCGAAGGTTTCCATCATGACGTCCCAGTTGACGTAATGTCTATTAATTATTTCGTTTCATTATTTCCTTCATTGTTAAGGCTCACTGAACCCTGCGTGGTAAACTTAAGACGCTGTCGTGTCGATGAGCCGAAGCTCCTGTTTTAATGTTTGCGCAAGGACGTCATTTATTTAATGTGCTCTGAGCATATATGGTTGGAAACACTAATCACTATCTGTATATCCTCCATATATTGGTCTAGACTTTAACAGTAGCGTCGTCTGACCGATTAAGTGCCATTGATTTTTTTTCCAACTCAAGACGAAATGCATTACTTAATTAACAGAAACAGGTTTGCTCTTATCTAATGCG